>JAQHUG010000165.1:2883856-2942685 GCA_028555095.1 Dicrostonyx torquatus
AAAAAGAAAACCTACTGCTTCTAAGAAGCCATCAAAGACTGTCTTCTCACACCAAGTACATGAGATGTCCAAAGGGGACACTCTAGGCAACCGCAGTCTGGCGGATGAAGCATTGCCTTCACACATTATCAAAAGCAGGGATCACTGCCCTGATTCCACCTTCAGGTTGGGAGAAGGCATTGCCCAGGACCCCAAGAGGGATAAGAGAGGTGGGAGAGGAGCTCCTGGGATCAAAATTTGAAAGCAAAATGAAGTTAAGTACTGTGCCTCAGAGACAACAATGACAAAAGCGTTTTCCCTTCCTGGTGAGAAAATGACTCACAGTATGAAATAGAAAAAAAAAAGTCCCCAAGTGGGGTTTCTATGAAAGAAAATGAAAAAGAAACCATGAGGGTGATGTCTCTTAGTCCCTTCTCACTGGGCCCAGGATTACTCAGAGGAGCCCATGGTAGTTCATCCAGCATATAAATCTCTGCCCCAGCATTCACAGAGAGCATTGGCGTTCTCATAACAGAGGGGTTTGTACAATAAATCACACATTTTTCTTTTTGTTTTTTAAGTATAGCATTTTAGGACCCAATAAAAACCTTTGGGATACCTACCCCCAGTACATCAGTACAAAGTACTGTAAAATACCCCCCTCTGTTTTTCTCTTCATACAATGCCCCGCCCCCCTCCATTCATGACGAAGCTTGCCTAACCCAGCACCTTCACCTTCACGTAGGAGCCGTGCTCGTCATCAAAGCCCGTCTTGCTGAACTTCTCAGGAGCCACCTTTAGCTTCTTGGCTTCAAGCCCCAGGAACCACAGCTCCGAGTAGCCCAGGATTTCACTTTGCTCATAAGTGGACAGCTGATTCTTAAAAAACTTTAGGGCCTCTGTGTGTGAAAAACATTGTCAGCTCAGTTGAGCCATGTGGGGATCAGGCCAGACAGAGATTCTTTACAATTCAGGGGGGCGTTTTCCCAGCAAGCTGCCTTCCTAAGGACCACATGTGGAAATGTAACAGGGGTGAATGTCGAGGAGAATTTAGCAACCTGGGACTACAGGGTGCCATAGAGCATGGGGACAAGCTCCAGGAGCAAAGTCTGTGGCAACAACAGTGTGAGGTCAAGGTGCTGTTTGCCCAAGTTCATGTGGGATCACACTACACAAAGAGGATTTGAAAGTGATAATGTTTACTGGAGCCAGACTGCTAATGTAAATACAACTTTCATATAGCAACTGTCCTGGCAGGTTTTCCCACTCAAGCACCCCAGGGCACAGGGCAACACTGGCACACGGAAGATGCTCAGCAGACTTGGGGTCTCTTGCTTTGAGTCTTAAGAAGGAAGCCACGAGGCTCTGAACCTTGGGAGAGTCTGGCTTCTGCTCTTTCAGGCTCCACCGTGCACAATTACAGAAGCTTCGCCGGCAGATACCCCAGGGCTGCTTCCCTCCTGACCCAAAGCTCTTCTCACACATGGCGGTCTTCTGCTAGAGCTATAGCCCAGGATCAAGCTTCCATCGGGCCATATCCTTATGCACCTTCATGTTGAACCTAGGAGCACACCTCTCCCCCCGCCCCGCCACGCACACTGCCATTTGTAGCCCTCTACCTGGCCCTGACTGAGGTCTTTCTCAGGTGTCCCTGTCTAGATGGTTCTATCAAGAGGAAGAGGAAGCATCAAAACACCTGACTGTGACAGTTCAGCACTTCAATCTTAATTCTAACTCGCATGCCTTTCCCTCTTGAGTTCATACAACATAGTGAGACAGTGCATTCCCTCTGTCTACACGGACACAGCCAGCCTTGACCTAGTACAGTTCTGTGGTTAGCAATGGACGATAGAGAGCTGGTGCTTGGTTCTTCTTAGCCTCCTGCTTAGCCAGCCACAGTGAGAGGTCGTAGAATTAACTTTGCTCATTTTGGTTCTTTGCCTTAATTGATAACTCCAGTACATGGAATATGTACTGGAATCACCATATCTCAGTTCAGCTCAGCTCAGCTCAGCTCTCAACATTTTAGACATCCATAAACATGCTTTCCCCCCACTCTACCCCCACTATATTCCCCCATTCTATTTCCCCTACCACTCTATTCCCCCACCCTTCTAACCCCCCGACTCTATTCTCCCCACTCTATCCCCCCAACTCTATTCCCCCCACTCTATTCCCCCAACTCTATTCCCCCCACTCTATTCCCCCACCACTCTCTTCCCCCACCACTCTACCTTGCTCCTGCTTGCAAGTCCTACCTGCTGCCGTTAGAGGAACCTTGTGCTTCCTTGACAGTTCTGGATGTGGCTTGGTGTCTTGGACGTTAGGGTTAAGGTTGAAAGGTATTTCTGAAGTCTTGAACTCAGAAGCGAGCAGGTGATTGTGAATTTGATTTTCCTGCCCAGGGAAACAAGTTGGTAATAAAAGATGGACTTCTCTTGGAGGTCATAGGTTATCCAGTTGACCTAATAGACCTACCTCCAGCCAGGATCATTTTCTACCTCTCCCTGGAGAAGGTGGTTTTGAGTTAAGAGATTGTGGGTCTCTTAACCCTTCTCCTAGAGAGAATATCTGACATCACGTGATTCCTGGAAGGTCCACTGTATTACATTATGCAACTGACAACCCAGTGGCATGTATGTCACTGTTTAGAGAGACTTGACAATCTTTACTGCTGCTCTTGAGGTGGCCATGAGGTGGTGACCTCTCATTGTCAATGGACTGGGTTTACAATCACCATGGAAACACATCTCTTGATTTGTCTATGAGAGACTTCCTGAACTGAAGAATAAAGACCCACCTTGGAATGTGGGAAGTGTTTGGTTGGAACCTCCAGCTTACCCCTACAAGATCCAGAAAGCCCCATTCCTGTCTCTCCAAAGCCTGCTCCCTCAGGGAATCTTTCAACAAAGGGAAAACACCAAAAGACCCAATTCTGCATCTTGGCAGCTACAGCAACTTCTCCTCTGATGTTGCCAGCAGCCCTAGTCCCTCCTAAAGCTCTCAGCTTTTGACTATACTTGGGCAAAAATCCAGCTTGTGGTGAACACTCCATCACCCCTCGCCTACAAGTTATACACTCTCCCGGCTTTAGATCGGATGTGCAGCTTCTCCTGCCTTGATCTCTGGGACTGGAAAACCTGCCCAGGAGTTGCTTTGCTCAAATAAACCTGTTGTTACATTTTTTCAATTTGGCTTGATCTTTATTATTTCGACAGAGGTACCTATTATCAGGGGACAGAAAACCTATTAGGAGGCACCATTAATGGAGAGTGGGGGGGTTGCCCCAGAACTGAATAGAGAGAGAAATCAAGCTGATCACCAGCATTCACCTCTCTGCCTCTTGCCCACAGCTGCTTCGAGCACCTTCTGCCATGGCCTTCCTTCCTTACCAGGAAGAACTTCATTGCTTTACACTCTGAGCCCAACCTAAACCCTTCCTCCCTCAAGCAGCTGCCTTTCAGATAGTTAATCACAACAATGAGAAAAGGAAATAATACAGGCCAGCTCCAGATAAGCTAAGTGACTTAGATCATAGGAATGTCAACGTAGGTGAGACTAGCCTCTGTTCAACTTGTCCTCACACAGGAACCGTAGAGGAGAGACTGGCATCGGGGCTCAGAGTGCATACCACCCTTGCAGAGGACCCAAGTCTCATTGCCAGCACCCACATCAGGTGACTCACAACTGCCTGTAACTCCAGTCCCAGGAGATCTGACGTGCTCTTCTGGGTATGTGAGCGCCCGCATTATATGCACACACCCACACACATTACACATAATTACACTGTTTTAAAGTAGAGGACATTGAAAGGAAATCTCTTGAGTGGCTCTACCATCTATATAGCAGAGACTTCATTTTCCTTTTCCTTGATGAATGCCCATGATGTCACAGAGCATCCGCTTTAGAGGTAAAAGAAAGTCAAGACATGGATTTGTTCAAGTTTTCACCTTGTAGTGAGAAGAAGCCTGGAACCCAGACCCCCCAGGCCTGGTACTGCATTGAACTTGGTCCTCGAATCTTACTCACCTGATACAGCATGGATGTCTTTGGTAGGCCTTTGTTGCCAATGTGTGGGAAGTTAATAGTGTTCCTCTTCCCTTTTGTGTCCACAAAGGGGAGTGTAGTGATGCTGGTGTTTGGGTTCTATAGAAGGAGAAAGGGAATAGGTTACAGGCTTCCCAGGGAAGCAAGTGTGCTCTGGGTTATCCCTTCTACCCTTAACTCCACAACAATGTGACACCTGACCTAGGTTCTTTTTCATAAGAAAAAGCAGATTCCAGAGAAATGAATAATCAATCAGTTGGGCTGTGGGTTTGAATCCTCCCCCTACCAGTTATGAACTGCAAGCCTCCAGTAGGTCACATTGATTTTCTAAGCCTGGTTTATATCATTGCTACCGTGGTGACAAAAATGGTACCTACCTCATAAGATTTTTATGAGAAAATATATGTGGAGTGTTCCAAAGGTGCTGGCCTGTGTTATCGCCATTGCAATATCAGAGACCCAAAAGACCTATCTCTAATCAGAAGTCTTTTCAGTTAAGAAATAGTAAGTTTCTCAATGTGTCTCCCAGAGTAAGTGTTTGTCTGTCATACAATGCTCTGAAAATGCATACAAATATGGAGGAGTTCCTCCTGCTGTATGTGCAACACAAACCTCAATCTTCTCTCCAGATGCATTATAATCTAATCCCCATTATCCTGCATCAATTGGCCAATGGATTGATTGGGAGAGAGTTCACATATCAATACACAGCTATATTTCGAGTGTGGTTGTCGTTAAGCCCTGTTACACTGTATCCAACCATCCGCTTTCCTATACCCTCTTCTAGAGAAAGGGCACTCGTCACAGCTTCCTACCTTGTGTGAACATCGGGTCATTCTTAGCTTCTTGATCTTGGAGGATGGCTTCTGGGCTTGAACCAAAGGCTTACTCTCAACCTGGGTCAGGCGGGAGAGAATTGAAATAGAACTTGGCTGCTTTCATCCCAAGCCACCTACAGATCTTTTTTTTCATTATGATAATGTTTCCTTAAAGCCAACTCTCCTCCTAACCTTAAAGTTAGGAAAAGCCAAGAGAAAATAAAAGAAGTACTCAAAAAATGCAGGAATGAATAGTTATCCAATGAATGCATGAATGAATTATTATCCAAAAAACACTCTTTCCGGAAGTGTTAAGCATAGACTGACTTATCCTGTGATTGCCACACAAGAAGGAGAAGAAGAAGGAAAAGAAGAAGAAGGGGGAGGAGGAGGGAGAGGAGGAGGAAGAGTAGGGGGAGAAGGGGGGAGGAGGTGAACAGTGTGAAGCCAAGTGGGGTGGCACCTGTCTGCTGTTCCAGCAGTGGAATGCCTGAGACAGGAGGATAGTGAGTTCCAGGACAGCCTGACTATAAAGTACATGATTGTCTCAAAAGCAAAGTAGTCAGCATAACCTTTTCAGCAACAAAACATTATCAGAATCCTTAGACATGGAAAGAAGTAAAATTCAAGTTGTTCTTGCCTATTGGATGATAAATGCTTACAGCTCAGAACGGTCTTTACCATCCAATGTGTTAAAAAGGGTACCTCAGTGGAACCTTCCAGAATCTAGGTGACCAGGCTTAATGCCAGTAATCTGATTAGAAGAGAGTTCACATCCAGGAAGGGGCAGGAAGAGAAAACTGCAGTCCTGGAACAGTGTGTACCAAGGTCGAGAGCCCACCACAGAGGTGAGTGGCTCCGCTGTGTGCTGCACACAGACAGTGGCCGGGTGGCTGCACCTTCATTCCAAGATCCACTTGGGAAGCTATTAGCAGAACAGTGGCCCTGAATTTCATGGTAAGTATTAGTAGGAATAGGATTAAAGTTTAAGTAAAAAAAAAAAAAAGTAGGGACAGAACCATTTCTGTAACATTTGGCAATTGGGTACAATCCCCGACTTTATTGTCCTCTGGCTAAGCCCTTCTCAGAGCTGTAGAGATGGGCAGTCATCTGTGCTCTTCTAGACTTTGCAAGAAGGCTGGAGGGAAAGGGTGTACACGGAGAGTGGCTATGGCCTCAGACCACATTTGTTAATTTGCTAATGTGTGCTAACTTCAGGATTTTCCTGTCCATTGAATGGGCCCCGGTGTCTGGAGAAATACTGCAAATTAATTTTAGAACCCAAAGAATCTTATCCAGTGTGTTTACGGGGATTAAAACTTGTAAGTGACCATCAGTATTAACAAGCTGGAGTGCAATGGGAGACCGACGGATTAACGAGAATTATTCTAACAATAATGCAACTCAGACGAGAATTATTCTAACAATAATGCAACTCAGACGATCTGCCAAAGGGTGAGCGCAATGAGCGCCTTCACAAAGGGAGATGTCAGGGTGAGAGCTACGAGCCTGGGGGGCAGGGAGGGTTGACGACATGAGGGTCCAGAGGGAGGAAGAGAGAATGCTATGAGATGAAGCAATAAAATCTGGCCCATTCTACGGGCCTCCGCTGCCCATGCTGGGTAAACTGTAGCCTGGGGCTGACTTTGGAATGCACTGAGAGCCAAGCAGGAAAACTTGATCCTATGAGAAACTATGAACCACTAGCAGTTTATACCGTATGTGCAGAGTGGGACTTCACCTCTTTAGCAGTGATATGGAATAAAATAATGTTCGTGGGCATGAAGACTTGGAAATTGCCCCCCCCTTCCTTCTTTTCATGCTAGAATGACAGGCATGCACTAGCATGCCTGGTGACAGTTCTCAATTCAAGAATCTCACTAATCGCTGATCTTGAACAGTTACCAGTTATCCCTCCTGTAACATGGGGATGCTGTCAGCAAAACTCTGAGGGCTGGTGTGAGAAATAAAGCAGTTGTGTAACAGGCTGAGCCCCGTGCCTTGCACATGCTGAGACTGGAGCTCACTATCTTCAGCTGTGAAGAGCATGGGGCGATCTTGCCCATTTTCCCTGAAGCAGGAAAAGCTATGACCACAGAGCTGTTGATGATGCACAAGATGATGTGGCCACAAAACGTAAAGGAGCACAGTGTTTAACCTGAGAAAAGGATAAAACCAAACAAGCTCTGGGAGACAGCAGTCGGGTTCCACCAGACACGCACACTGGAGCTGAATACAGTGCCTGCAAGGAAGACAGCAGGTTTCTAGTTGTTGGGCTGAAAATTTACAGATCAGTGAGGGTCCATCCCATCATGTCATAATTGACTAGGACTGGATACAGAAGAACTTGTGTTTGACTTAATGCAGTTACAGATGGTTACACAGAAATCCTTCTATATTGGTATATTTACATAGATAAGTACACACATGCACACGCACACACACACACACGGGCGGAGAATCTCAGGAAGCAGTTTTGTTGTACCACATGGTGGACTGACTCTCAGTCCATTTTTCCCAGCAACTTCCTCAAGAGGCATGGTAGCTCATCGCACCTCGTTCTATCATAGCATCCCCAAGGGACAAGAAGAAACGGCTGTGCTTTTCCACATCTGCCACAGAAACAGAATTTTCCTTTTAGGTGAATTTCTGGTCTCTCACTGCTTTGTTCTCGATAAATGAATCTCTTCTGAGTGTAGTTTAGGCACTGGGAAACTAGGCAAAAGCGGTCCATGTTAGGAAAACAAGTCCTGGACCACCTAAACAGGCTGGTGTTCCTTCCCATGCAACTCACTGACCTGGTCATGTGACCTCTTTGTCAGAATGAAGGGGGGACATAGAAGAATGGAATCCTCAGAACCACACCAGGCACACTGAAGGATGAAATCCTCAGTGCTACACCAGTGCTCCCTACCAGTGACATTCTGTCTTCTCCTCCTCTGGTTTGGGTAAGGGAAGGCTCCGAGCCAGTACTGCAGAGAGACAGCGTGGGGTCAGCGACGGCCTCTGCCCTTTCTCTGTGTTTGTGAGTTCGTCCCTTTCCATTGCAAATCCTTAAGACATCAGTTTTATTGACCCCAGTGTGGTTACGCAATAGGTGTGCATTCTCAGCACACTAGGTCCCAAGTGAACATGCACACCCTCCCCCACCTCAGATGGAAAGCTTTGCGCAGTTTACAGGGGAACCTGTGTCCCACAGCCTCACCCTGAAAGCTGAAGAACAATGGCTCTCCTCCCCGTTTAGAGCTAGTCTTAACAGGACCCAAGATGCAGCTCCTGGTCTTATTACCTTGGACTGAGCCTTGGATGTCCTCATCTGTGATGTCCAGGGAAGAAAACATCTGGGCTCTCGGTGGGTATCAGTCCTGTTGGTCCCCTGTCCCTAGGCCACCTAGCTTGTTCAGAGGGACACCATCACACAACCCTGCCACAGTCATTCCTCACAGGCTACTTCTCTGTTTTCTCAACTGGCTCCTCCTCCTCCTCCCTCTCTCCCTCAAAAAAAAAAAAAATCCCTAGAGCTTAGATGATCCTGGCAGGCAGAGGAGGTTCAAGTTCTCTGCTGGCAGCTCATGGCTTCCTCCCTGTAGGCTCCATAATCTCCCAGAGGCCAGAAAAAAACACATGACTTCAAAACAAATGCGTGATGTAAGGAGGGAGTGTGATGGTGAGAGAGAGGAAAGTTCATTAGGGGTTTGATACTGAACACAATGTAAATGACTGTCTAGGCCCATCCAAGCCAGACAAAGAGCTGGGAGAGGGGAAGGCACCTGGATGAAATTCAGCCCCCTTCGCTGTGTGTGAGTTGGCCCAGGATGCCTAAGTAGGAAGGAACTGCCCCGTGGGTCCTCCCACAGGCATAGAGGGACCCAGGAGACACATTAGAGGAATGAATGTGACCGTTCACATAGGAACAGCAGCTCCCCATGTCATGGATGCAATGTCCTCCCAGGGGACCTGCCTACCAGGCCCCTGACCGTATCTGAGAGAAGGGCAGGAACCCACACACTTGGGGTCATTTCCTACTTCTCAGTGTCTGTCATTGGGGGACACATATCCTTATGGCTTCATTAATGGATCTGGATAACCATGATGCTGGGGACAGTTTTAGGGATCATGTCACAGAATGGCCTCATTTTGCACATGCAGAAAGAGAAAGCAAGGTTACCCAAGGTAACCCTTCCCACCCGAGAGGAGCAAACTTGAGTCCAGAATCTAAGCCCTCAAGTGCCTTTTTGATGAATCATATTGCTACTCCTTCTGACCTCTCTTTTAAAAAAGATTTATTTGTTGATTATGTATACAGCCTTCTGCCTGCATGTATGCCTGCCCATTAGAAGAGGGCACCATATCTCATTAGAGGAGATTGTGGGCCAACCATGTGGTTGCTGAGAATTGAACTCAAGACCTCTGAATGAGCAACCAGTGCTCTTAGCTTCTGAGTCATCTCTCCAGTCCCCGCTTCTGACCTCCTTTATGGTCTGCTACAAAGCCAAGATACAAGGAAATATGAACTACTTCTCTGAAACTCTCTAATTAAAAATAAGTTCAGGAGGCTGGAGCAGGTGAAAGCACTTTCAGGGGACCTGGATTTTATTCTCAGGACCCATGTGGCATCTATCAATCAGCAGCAGCCCCAGTTCCAGGGGATTAGATACTTATTTTGGCCTCCTTGGGCACCAGACATATACACGGTACACCGATATACATGCAAGCAAGCATTTATACATATAAAAAATAAATCTTCAAGTAAATTTTTAATTTTTATTCTGATGTCATCTGGATATGGTTGCAGAAATCAATTACATGTTAATTATTTCATGAAACACTAAGTTTCCACAGCACAGAGCTACGTGTACCATGGAAGTGTTAAAGGAAATGATTTCTACTGTTGTGTTTAGGTTTATGCTGTGGCATTGCTTGTGTTACTTCTGCCTGTAATGCTCCCCGCCACCTACATGGAGCCTCCTTGTACAACTGCAGGCGGCATCAACACAGAGTAGAAAATATAACGAATGAACCCTCTTTCTATACCCTGTGATGATGTGATGGCTGGCTGGTACATTAGTGTAACATGATGGAATGTTCTAGACAGTTGCTAAAAAAGATGTTCTCTGGGGCTGGAGAGATAGCTCAGAGGTTAAGAGTACTGACTGCTCTTCTAGATGGTCCTGAGTTCAATTCCCATCACCCACATGGTGGCTCATGGCCATCTATAGAGACCCAATGCCCTCTTCTGGTGTGCAGACAAAATGTAGACCGAACACGGTACACGCAATAAATAAATAGATTTTAAAAAAAAAGATGTTTTCTGAACTGCCAGAAAGCTTGCTTTTACTTCAGTGAGAGCCATTACTGTACCTTGCTATGCCCGGTCTGTTTGCATGTTCATATCCAGCTCTACTCTGCAGTCTGGCCAAAAGGGCATCATTTTGTCTCACAGCACTGAGGACAATGTTTTGGCTCTGGTAGAATGATTTCTAAAAGCCTCCATCAATGACTGGTCTCTAAGGATTTGTATCATAAGACTGGTGAAATGGCTCGGTAGGTAAAGGTACCTTTGACCAAGCCTGAGATTGAACCCAAGACCTGAGTTTGAACCCTAAGACCCACATGGTGGATGGAGAAAATTGGCTTCTAGAAATTGTCCTCTGTCCTTCACACATATGCTGTGGACAAACCCACATACATGCCCCAAACACACATACACACACTCATGTGCGTGTACACATACTATCAAATAAATAAAATGTAATACATTTAAGGAATCATAGTCTAAAGAATAATAGTATATGGACTCTGAAGTCTGTCTCAAAATCAAAAACATAGAGACTTTACCTATGTTAAATAAACATAAAGATGCTTGACATCATAAGTCATTAGCCAATTATAAATGGAAATGCATTAGTATTGTACACATTTTATGATGACAAAGTCCCAAACGTTGACAATACCAAATGTCAAAAAGGAGGTGATGACCACAGGCAATCTCATTCACTGCTGCTGGAAAGGCAAAATGCTGTGGCTGCTTTGGGAGACAGTCTGACTGCTTGTGAAATCAGCTAGCTGTAGCCTTAACCTACAGTCCCGCAGCGCGCTCCTGATATTTACCCGAATGAACTGAAAACTGTCCACACTCAAACTTGCACGTGAGTCTTTCACAGCAGCGTTATTCACAACGGCCGGAAAATGAAAAGCCATCAGCAGGCCCTTTGATTGGTGAATAGTGAAGCTGTTGTATCCACATAAGGCTGTATCATTTATGAATAGAGGGAAATTATATCACAAAATGTGAAAAGCATTTTTACTGAAACCTGAAAGGAAGCCATTTAAAGAGGCTGCATGTTGTATGAGCCTAACTATATGATAGTCTGGAAAGGGCAAAACAATTGACATAAGAAAAGTGGTGGGTAGGGGTGTCGTAGGGGAAAAGACATGGATAGATGGGTGGAGAATGGGGAGTTCTTAGGGCAGCGAGTCTGCCCTTTGTGATACTGGGATCAGAAATACATGACATTGTGCACTGTCAAAGTTTTGCACAGCACAGAGGGCAAACTCACATAGAAACTATGGCCTCTGGTTGATAGTAACTTACCAGTATTGCGTCATCGCTTGTACAGCTACACGCTACCGTGGATGCCAACAATAGAAAGACCTTGACAGGTGATGGGGAACCTTGTCCTCCAGTTTTTCAATAGCTCTAAAACTGTTAGATGACTAGAAAGTACGTGAAAACACTGGCACCAACAAACTTGGACAGGCCATTTCCAAGTGGCAAAGGTCTAGCAGATAGACATATAAAATATTCTATACCCGATTCAGAAATGGTGACACCTCCGACAAACCTCTAAGGACTAAAGACATGAACAGGCATTTTTGAGAAAAGGACACTACTGGCCAATGAACAGATGAGAGGAAGCTCGACCTCATCAATACAATCATCAAGTGCAAGTTACTATTAAACTGTCACTTGGCTACAAAGTCAGCAGATGAAGCACCCATGGGCTCTAAATGGAACAAAACGGTGAGGAGTTAAACTTGTGTACAGCACCGGGGCAAAGCACATCGATACCAGGGCTGGGAGATTTCGCGATATCTGCTCAAGTTCAGTCTTCAAGCTCAGCACCCAGGATGCCATCCCTGGATAAATAGTCTAGAAACACTACTCACTGTGACCAGAGACACATAGGAGCATGCACACACAGGAAAGCAATGAACTAATTAGATGCAAAACTCAAGAAAGTGATGATTGCAGAGGATGATAATAAACGGGATGAAATGTAATGGGAAGGGACACTGAGGCAACTTCTTACCCTGTGCTGGATACACGAGAGGACCAGTGTATGTTATTATTTTTAGAGTAGATAATAATCCACATCATAATGGATATAATTTTAAAAACATTCATAAATTACAGAATAAATCCTAAGACCTGATTTCAGCTTTATTAGCAGGCTGACTTTGGATGCCTTGTTTAATCTCTTTGGGTCTCAGTTTCCTCCTCTGTGAACTGAAGGAGATTATCTCGACACCGATGTAAAGAGAAAAAAAGAAAAGCCAAAGCCACATTGCAATTCTAGCATCTCTGTCCTCCCTGGGGAACATGCTGCTTCGCAACAGAGATGCTGTCCTCTGAAGCCTGTATCCACTCTGCTGGACTCCAGCACTTAAAGAGACACTCTCTTAGGCCAGTTTGTGTTAACCCCCTTTTACAGCAATGGACAGTAACCACAAACCCTTGTTCCCTCTTTCTAAAGTAGAGCATCTGTGGAAATGAAGGCAGAGGAACTGGTACTCACCATGTAGATCTCAGGAGGAAGAGTGGGGCCCTGGGGGAGAAAGAGGAAAAAGAGATGTGAGTGATCTTCAGGATGCCAAATCTCCTGCAGACGTACACTCGCTAGATGATGATGCTGGGCTCTCACCACCTACCAGCTCTAGCAGAGTCGTCGGATCCTCTTGGAACTATGATTGTAAGCAGCTGTGAACCAGTTGACATGAGTTCTGGGAACTGAACTCAAGGTGTCATGAAGGGCAGTGTGTGCTCTTGACTGCTGAGTCATCTCTCCAGATATTTTTTTTAAATATGTGTATATGTACGGATGTCCTAAAATTAAGGTTGCAGGCAGTTGTGAGCTGCCAGACATGGTTGCTGGGAATTGAACTCAGGTTCTAGTCCTTAAAAATCACGTCTTTGCCAGGCGGTAGTGGTGCACACCTTTAATCCCAGCACTTGGGAAGCAGAGGCAGAGGCAGGCGGATCTCTATGAGTTCAAGGTCTATAGAGCGAGTTCCAGGACAGGTTCTAAAGCTACATAGAAGAACCTTGTCTCAAAAAACCATAATAATAATAATAATAATAATAATGATGATGATGATGATGATGATGATGTTTTTAAGAATTCCTTTGAAAGATACCAAAATTTGGGCTTAAAATACTTAGGGTTGGGCTGTAACTCAGCACTAGAGTGCTTCCTAAAATGCATGAGGTATTGTGCTCAATTCCAAACTTGACCCAACAGTTAATATTTGAGTATCATTGTTTTTTCTGTAATACACATTAAATACTATGAAAATTACACATTATTGTTAACGTGTTTCAGTATTTAAAGTGTTTTTGACACATGCTAAAGGAAGAGGACATACACAGATAATAATTCATCTCCAGGGCTTTTTTTTTTGTATGTGTGTGCTTGGGTCTCTGTGTTTGCACAGGAATGCACAGAATTCAGTGTTAAGTGTCTTCTCCAATCTGCTTCCACCTGCTGGAAGTTACTGCAGAACACAGCATGAAGAAACTGCTGCTTTTATTATTTCAAATGTATCTTATGGTAACTGTTTCATTGCAATTTAATTCTTTGGTTTTGGTTTCTTTTTTTTTTCATTTTGAACCAAGATTTCACATAGTGCTGGTTGACTTGAACTCACAGTGTAGTTGAGAAAGCCCTTGAACTCCCGATTCTGAGAAAAGGTCCCAAACAATATAATGTTTTGAACACACTAAACTGTACTAGTTTGAAAAAATTCCCTTTTACTTAGTTCGTAGATGGTAGTCATGGTTACTACATTCTGGCCTAACTTCTGTGCTGTACCTTTCATGGGTTTTGTGGCTGAGTAAAAAATAATGTCTTTGTTAGGGAACAAGAACATATTTTCCAGAAATGATCTTGAATACTTATTATGAACAACAACAGATTGTTCTGAGGTAGCCCCAGGTAGACGGAAGAGAGAAGCAGCAACTGTGGGTAAGTCATTGGCCCAGCAACGTCTCCAGCTAAGTCTCCCATTTAATGGCAGCCTCACAAGTCCGGCTGCTTTTCCCTTGAGTCCACCATGTGGGTAATCCTGTCATCCTGATGGGCTTCAGGAGACCAATCTCTGCATAGACCTTGGAGGATGCTTCCAGGGAGCTTCGAGGGGAAAGACCCACTCTGACTGTGGGAGACAGCGCTCCATGGGTTGCAGCCAGTGCCTGAGCAGAAAAGAGGGACACCAGCATTTTCATCTCTTTACTTTCTGACTTTGGATGCAATGTGACCAGACACCCCAAGCTCCTGCCACCAAGTTTTCCCCATCACAGCACACTGCTGTCCCTTCTAACTCTGAGTCAAAAGAAACCCTTTCCCCTTCAAGATGCTTTTTCAACTATTTTGCCATGGCAACAAGGAAGAGTCACACCAGCTCCACCTGCCATCTGGGTCCCTCAATACCTTTACCTCCTTACTATCCTCGAGGTGCTTGGGTGGCAGACTCCCCCTGGGTCCCGGGATCTCCACATCTTCCTGGAGATGTCCCTGCTCTTCATGTGGGACCTGATGGTGCTTACCTTTACAGAGGTGAAACTTTGCTTCTTTCTTGCTTTCAAAGTCGGGAAGGTCGTCAAGCTGCGTTTCCTCGGCCTGTTTGCATCCATCGGAGTCCTGCAGGAGAGAGAGAGAGAGAGAGAGAGAGAAAGCAAAAAAATAAAGTTGGTTCTGGAGGTCTATGCCTATAATACCAGCACTAGAGATCTGAGGAAAGAGAGTCTCAAGTTCAAGGTCACCCTGAACTACTTGTCAAGACCCCATCTCAGAGATGGTGGTGGTGATGATGGAGGAAGAAGCGATGATAATACAATAGCAAGGTGGAATAGGGATGAAATACAAATAAAGGCCTACATACCTGGGGACGAACCAAAGCAGAAGAGCTTAGAGGAAAGCAGGGACCAACTACAGCAGAGGCCAGCCTACAGCAGGGACAAGCTCTGTTCCTCTTGCATTCCTTCTTGAGCTCATGAAAGACAGGGATGCAGAGGGAGAGCCAAGAGCTATGGAGCAGGATGGCAAAGTTAGGTGACAATAGTCACAATGGCCAGCCCAGAGTCCATTTCCCTAGCTATCTGCAAATCCAAGCTCATTCTCTTAGCACGCCCAGAATCCCTTTCCCCATGATATGGATCCATCATGTGTACACTTGGGTGATTTAATGTTTACAAAAAGGAAAGGGAAATCTGATGTCCTGTCATCTTTTTTTTTGTGCCTTCCTCATTCAAAGTACAACTCAGTGGATAATTAACTTGGGCAAGATGAGACAAAAGCTTGGGTATGGTTATGGACTCTAGACGGAGCTGTGGTATATAAGTGGAAGGCAAGCTGTGGAGTACCATTGAAATTCTGCTGTGTCGCATGAAGTCCCTTTACAGCCTCCAGTTCTGACAGCAAAGGGAATTTGAAAAAATAGAAGAAACAGGGCAGAATGGAGATCAGTGGAAAGTCAGTATAGCTGTTAGCTTTTGCAGACAGTATAACAATCACTAACGTCAGTACCATGATTTTTCATTTATCCACAGAATTGAAGACAAGTCACACATACATTTACTGAGGAATTAAACACTTAAAAAATTCCGTATCCAATGGGAATTTTAAAACATGACATATATGCTTTATGGAACACGATACAGTTAGTTTTACAATACCCATGGCAAATTGAGTAAAACCAGTAGAACAGTAAGTTATAGGATTCCATAGAAGGGAGAAGGAAGAACTGGGGAGAGCTTGGGGGTGGGGGAGGGTGGAGATGGAGGAAGGGTGGTTATTGGAGAAGGGATAAGATATCTACATTAAGGGAGTCATTTTAGGATTGGCAAGAGACTTGTCTCTAGAGGGGATCCCAGGTGTCCACAGGGATGTCCCCAGCTAGGTATTTGGGCAGCAGAGGAGAGGATCCCTGAACTAGCCTTGTCCCATAGTCACATCGATGAATATCTTGATTATCACCATAGGAATTTCGCCTGACGGATGGAGATAGAATCAGAGACCCACATTCACATCAGAATAAAAGACTGAGCTCCCAAGGTCCAGTCAAAGAGCAGAAGGGGGGAGAAGATGAGCAAGGAAGTTAGGACTGCGAGGGACTGGCCCATCAACTGAGACAGTGTATCTGATCTATTGGGAGCTCATCAAATCCAGCTGGACCAGAACTGAATGAGCATATGACCAAACCGGAATCTCTGAATGTGACTGCCAATGGGGGCTGACTGAGAAGCCAATGATAATGGCACGGGGACCTATCTCTTCTGCATGTATTGGCTTTTTTGGGAACCTAGTCTATATGGATGCACACCTTCTTAGGCAGGGATGGAGGGGTGAGGGCCTTGGGCTTCCCACAGGGAAGGGTACCCTGCCCCCTCTTAAGGAAGCAGGGGGAGGAAGGAGGGGTAGTGGGGGAGCAGGAGGGCCTGGGACAAGAGGAGGAAGTGTAAATTTTCTTTTAACAATAAAGAAAAAATGTAAAAAAAAAGCTTGGTGCTATTATCTCCATATAGACATCTAAAAGAATCTAGAAGAAGAGAACTGTTAAAAAAGGAAACACAACAAACAACAAAAACCTCCCTCGAAGGAAGAAAGAGAATTGAGCACAATTTTTAAAGGCATACCATTTTCACTGAATATGGTGGTACACACAGCTGCTATCCCAGCACTTGGGAGGCCAGTGTACAAAGATGGCAAGTTCAAGGCCAGCCTTGACTACAAAAAATGTTACAGATCTCATCATATCACACAAGTATCCCATACTTAAACAATCCTCTTCAGTCTCTCAAGCATCTGGGATGACAGGATCACGCCATGTTTCAAGCTACAGGACACCCCCCCCCACACAGACTGCACATGAGTACATATAATAATAAAAACCTATATGAAAGTCAGCAAAAGCTAAGCTGCTTCTCTGCTAAGGATCAATTCCCTTCTTTCTTCTGTATTTTGTAGAAACATTTGCTCAGACAGTCTGATAGCCATGGTCTCTGCCCCTAAGGCAAATTCATGGTTTGGAAGAGGAGATCCGATGATGTCAGCATTGTGTGCAGAATGCAGGGAGCACTCTATGGGTGGTGAGTAGTCCGAGGCCCCAGATATACACAGTAGACTATCCTTGAGAAATGGGCATAGAGGGCTGAGTGAAGAGCCGACAGACAAGGCACCCGGAGAGCCAAGTATGAAGGATCATTTTCTGGCCTTTCCAGGAACTGTTAGTAGCCCTAAGACGTTCTGAAGGGCTAGATAGGTGAAGAACCACATAGTCCAGCTTAGTCTGTGGCCTGCATGGTCTTTCTACACCTGGGCTGACATGGTAGCTCTGTGTTTTTGGACCATCTCATGGCAATGTCATGGGGCACAGTTTAGAGGAAGCCAGTCTGTGAACCTATTGACAATAGTGAGGGACACAGCCTAGGCAGCGATGGAGGGACATTTGGACTAGGAAATAAACTGAGAAATGAATTAGGCAGAATTCTGGCCGATGATTGGACATAGCAGTAGTCGGTTTCCACACTGGGGAGAACTGAAGAAAGTTTCTCCTGTCAAGGTTTGGTAACGTCCTCCTTTGTCTACTTCACAAGGAAGGTGGGTGATGTAGAGTATATCCTTCATAAGTAGTTGGGGTTCTTTGTTCTCCTTCCCTGGCAGCTGAAGGTAAAACGTCAGACCAAGGCCTGCAGATGGTACTGAGGGGCCTTGGGGCATCATCTCCATGCTGCCAAGGGGCCAGTGAGCCATTTGGTCTTCTCTGTAATCCATTCCCTCATCTGTAAACTGATAAGACCAGACTAAACCATCTCCCAAGACCCGTCTAGTAATTTTAATTCTAACCCTACAATGCATTGTCAGGCTGAACACACACACAGTACTGTAAATTATTTCCCGTTGAAAAGATTGCTTTTCAATCTTTATACTATGTCTTGAGGGTTAGGGATGTAACTCAGTGGCAGAGTGCATCATAGAGTCCTGGAGGCCACGGAAGCACAGTGCACAAAACTTGCAATGAGCTGCATAAAATATGAATCAGAATGACTTACTATTTCCTTTACATTTCGTTATAGGAATGACTGAGGATAATAACCTTAGCTCAGAGCTGGAGTGATGACCGCTTGAGAATGACTCTAAAAAGGAAACGATCTTACATACAGATCGGGCTTTCCTTCCTTCCTCACCCCACTCCCTTGCTTCCTAGACAGAGCGGCACTTTCCCGCACAACGTTAGTGTCATTTAATTGTCTTGGGAAAGCTTTGAGATTTTGTCTCATTTTGATCCTGAGTCTTGTGGAGCCATGGGTGGTGAGTTGGTATTTGTTCTTTTCAATTCCTTACAAGCTTGAACGTGGTGCTTGGTCTCTGTTGAATACCCTTTGTACGAACTTGCTGGAAGAAGGGAAAGCTAAGAGCGTTTAGATTAATTCAAAAGAGAACTTAGATCATCAGATGCCTGGTGCCCACAACAGTTCTAAGTATGGAGGATGAGAGATAAGGAAAATGGATTTCTTGTTCACAGAAAGTTTGGAATCTGGAAGTCATGAAGGTGTCGGCATTATCGTTACTAAAATCCTATTGTGTGTAATTTTAAGCATATACATCTGTGTACAAAGGACACTCATGTCCACAGGGAAACTATGTCTCTGAGGTCACCTGTTGTGATTTCATGATTTCTACTGCAGTTGGCAGCAGCTTGACCTTCATGACCTTGGGACTGCCTTTGGGACAGATACGGTGGTAGAATAGGGGAGCAGTGACTCTCCTTGCATTTCTTCAAAAAGGGAGATGATTATTTAACAATGTCACAGCCCTGACAATGCAAATTCAACTCCTCAGCCCTTCTACGTGAACCCTTGAATCCTTTATGGTCCAGCGACTTAATTGTAAGACTGGAGATTTGGGGGAACCTTCTCTTCCACACCCTCAGGTAGTGCAGGGACCTTGACTCCCTGATAATCACTTGTCAGTGCTGGGGTGCTCCTGAGACAGTGAAGTTTTCCCCAATAGCCCACTTAGTGCTCACCTGTTAATTTGCACATGGTAGGTGCTTGTTAAATATTTGTGGGAAGGGTAGATGATATTACAAAGTTGATATTATATATCCCTACCTCTCTTTGCGATTTTTTAAAAAAGCACAAAGAACAAATCTATTCTCCTTTCTGTCCAAGAATTCTTGAGTGTTCAGAACATTTAAAAAGCTTGTTTTTCTTCCCTGCGTATATTCCACTCCACGCAGCCTGTGGGGTTTTGCCCAAACTTCTTGCATGATAGAGCATCCCACAGGCATGGCAGGGTAAGATTGCACTGTGGTTATTTTACTCTATTTTCTTCTTTTCCCGTGATCTTTTCTAAAGTGGCTACTGTTTCCGGGAGTCTTGTGTTGTTATCATTGCTAGGCCAGGCACTGCCTGTTATATCCTGTGATGGTTCTGGATGGTTCTGGTGAGTCCGTAAGTACAGTCAACACTAGCCTTTTCTCCTTTTGAGCTGCTCACACCAAACTTACATGGGGGCTCGAGTCAGCTAAAACCACAGTTCGCTGCCCTGGATCCTCCACGTTTGAGAAGAAGCATGTATTTTCAGGTGTAGACAATATGGAGTTGAAGAGGGTAAAGTCAGAGGAATGGTTGGCATACTGCCAGATAGGCCTTCAGGTTCTCATCTTCTTCTGGGTAAAGACTGAAATAGAGAAGGGTTAAGTCCCAGGACCAGTAAGGCCAGGTCCAGAATCTCACTCTGTAGCCCAAGCTGGCCTGACACTTGCTATGTTGCTATGTAAATCAGGCTGAGCTCAAACTTACCACCCATCCCCGTTTCTCTGCCTCTTGAACCCCAGAGTACATGCATGGGCCATGTTTAAAGATTCGTTAGAATTCCAACACCCCCCCCCCACCATTTCACTTCTCAAGCCAGACAAAGGACATTCTCATGAAATATTTTCATCCAAAGCTAAGATCGTGGAAGCTGGCATTTTTAAAAAAAATGTGTCTGAAAAGATGCCGTTTCCTAAGCCCTATGGTCTGGACATTTCAGACACTAAACGGTCAGAGTTGTGTGCCCACTACCCCTCAAACAAACCGTTTTGCCAATGGATTTTCTGGCAGTGCAAGCAAGTCCCACTGAGGAAAGCTGATCTGGGCATGGAAGTCATGCATTCCTCGGGACACTCTTGTGACAAAGGATTGAGGTGTGTGTGTATGTGTGTGTGTGTGTGTGTGTGTGTGTGTGTGTGTGTGTGTGACAAATGAGGAAAAGAACAATTTCATGCCCCCAAGTCGTCCAGCCCGCCTTCCTTCCGCTGGAGTCCCTAACACAGTGTTCCATTGGTAGGAGAGTCAGGGTGCTCAGGAGTTTTACGGCTGGCAAGGCCTGAAACTTCTCTTCGCACACCCAGCCCAGCCCTCCCTCTTACTTCCCTTCTCCCTTTCCACTTGCCCCATGAGGACCCGGCCCTAGCTGGCTCAAGGTTTGCGCCCATCGCAAAGCCTCTTCTCCCTGGTGCTCACTTACTCTGTCCTGGTGAGGGCAAGAAGTGGGAAGAGCTGCATCGGGCTGTGACAAGGACCTTGGCAGAGGCTTAGGGTGAGCCAGCAGCCCAGCTCAGGGAGGACCACACCCTACTTCCGTTGCTGTAGAAACGGCTTAGGTCCTTTTTGTGACTCTGAGCTGAATAGGCTTACCCCAGTCAAGGCCAAAACTATCCACATAAGCCAAAAAAATATATCTCCCCTCACCTCCTCATTTTCTCTCTTCCCAATTCACGGATCGGTCAAGATCTGAATGAAATTCCAGGACTCTGAGATTAAAGTTGGACAGACCAGACTGGAAAATTTCCAAGTCCCTTCAAAAACAGTATGCAGAAGTAGATAAAAGCCCAGGATAGAATTTCCTCATGAGATGTACCAAGATTCAGACAGGCACCTTATGGAATTATAATTGACAGTGGCTTGTCCCCAAGGCCTCTGATGCAAGGAGACTCACTGAAAAGAAGCAGAGTTTTGAGTGCTCAGGTCCTCAGCCTTTTTTAAAAAATTGTTTTCATTGAGCTATATATTTTCCTGTTCTCCTCTCCCTTCCCTTTCTAACCTCCCATGACCCCCATACTCCCAATTTACTCAGGAGATTTTTCTACTTCTCATGTAGATTATCCATGTATGTCTCTCTTAGGGTCCTCATTGTTGTCTAGATTCTCTGGGATTGTGAATTGTAAGCTGGTTTTCTTTGCTTTATATCTAAAAGTCACTTATGAGTGAGCACATATGATATTTGTCTTTCTGGGTCTGGGTTACCTAGATGTTTTCTAGATCCATCCATTTGCCCACAAATTTCAAGATGTCATTATTTTTTTCTGTTGTGTAGTACTCCATTGTGTAAATGTACCACATTTTCCTTATCCATTCTTCAGGCATTTAGGTTGTTTCCAGGTTCTGGCTACGACAAACAATGTTGCTATGAACATAGTTGAGCACATGTTCTTGTGGTATGACTGAGCATCCTTTGGGTATATACCCAAAAGTGGTATTGCTGGGTCTTGAGGAAGGCTGTTTCCTAAATTTCTGAGAAATCGCCCTATTGATATCCAAAGGGGCTGTACCAGTTTGCACTCCCACCAGCAGTGGAGGAGTGTTTCCTTTACCCCACAACCTCTCCAGCCTAAGTTGTCATCAGTGATTTTGATCTTGGTCATTCTTACAGGTGTAAGATGGATTCTCAGAGTTGTTTTGATTTGCATTTCTCTAATGGGTAAGGATGTTGAACATTTCCTTAAGTGTCTTTCAGTCATTTTATATTCCTCTGTTGAGAGTTGTTTACCCCATTTTTTTATTAGATTATTTATTCTTTTGATGACCAGTATCTTGAGTTCTTTGTATATTTTGGAGATCAGTCCTCTGTCTGATGTGGGGTTGGTGAAGATCTTTTCCCATTCTGTAGGCTGTCATTTTGTCTTGTTGACCGTGTCCTTTGCTTTAGAGAAGCTTCTCAGTTTCAGGAGGTGCCATTTATTAATTGTTTCTCTCAGCGTCTGTGCTACTGGGGTTATATTTAGGAAGTGGTCAAGGATTTGCTGAAGGAGGCAGCAAGTACCTGCAGGAGCTTGTGGAGGTCAAGAGACTGCAGTTTTGTGTATTGTGAAGACTGTAAGCTGACTTACTTTTTTTTATTTTTTTTTGAGATAGTTTCACTATGTAGCCCTGGTTGGCCCTGAACTCACTACTAGACCAGGCTGACCTTGAACTGGAAGAGCTGAACAGAGCTCTGCTGGGATTAAAGGTGAGTGCCACCACACCCTGCTGTGCGTGCTGGTTTTATTTTGGGAAGGCTGTCAGTAACAGTATGGATAGCAAGGGAGTGAAGAGCAGAGGCCAGGGCACAGGCCAGTAGACATGATGGGTCAGAGGAAGGATAGGGCAGATGGAAGAGCCACTTTGGGACACCTGGTTGGTGTGACTGAATGTGAAGGTGAGAGAATGAACTGTAAATCCTAGAACTGCATGTGGGCACCTATGCTGATAGTGGTGCCAACACTAACAGAAAGCTATGTTCATTATATTCTTTTCACAATAGCAAGGAAATAAACTCAGCATAGTGACATACAGCATAGCGGCATACAGGCACTGGAATTTTATTCAGCACCAACAAAGAATGAAACTGTGAAATTTGCAGGTAAATGGATGGCAATGGAGGGCTACTTTAAGTAAGGAAGTTCAAATGGCATGTTTTCTCATGAAGATCCTAGCTTCTGTGATAGTAAATATGTATATCCTGTAGGGGGAGATAAATATGGGTGAAGACTAGGAAACTGGGAGGCCCACGAGACTGAAAACAAGCACCAGAGTGCTGGGAACAGAGTGCAGCCTAGAGTGGTGTATTATTTGTGTTCTAATAAACAAAGCTTGCTTGAAGGTGAGTGCAAAGCAGCCACACTAGTCAGCTCTAGAGGCTGGCAGTGGTGGTGTACACCTCTAATCCCAGCAATCACACTAGTCAGCTCTAGAGGCTGGCAGTGGTGGTGCACACCTCTAATCCCAGCAGCCACACTAGTCAGCCTTAGAGGCCGGCAGTGGTGGTGCACACCTCTAATCCCAGCAATCACACTAGTCAGCTATAGAGGCCGGCAGTGGTGGTGCACACCTCTAATCCCAGCACTAGAGGAATATAAAGCGGGATGAGACAGGAACTCATTCATTCCGAAGATTTCAAATTAAGAGCTCTCTAGTGGCTTGGCTGCTTTTGCTTTTCTGATCTTCAGGCTGAATCCCAATATTTGTCTCTGGGTTTTTATTATTTGTGCTACAGCAGCCAGAGAACAGGGAGATAAATGGGGAGGACCAACTGAAAGGAAACATGGATGAAACCCATACTTGGAGACCTATCACTCTGTAAGCTTATTTCAAAAGTAAAAGAAAAATTAATGGGAAAAAAAGGGGAAGAGGGCAAGCAGGCTGGCTGGCTACTAGACCTGGAAAGATCTAAAGAGTGGTTCTCAACCTCTGGGTTGTGACTGCTTTGGGGCCTGTCCAACAGGAGTCACCAAAGACCACTGGAAAATAGGTATTTACATTGATTCATAACAGTAGCAAAGAAAATAATTTTATGGATGGGATTCTTTAATACAAGGAACTGTATTAAAGGGTCACAGCATGAGAAAGGTTGAGGACCACTGCTCTAGAGACTGACTTAAATCAGCTATCAGTGGACTAGGCAATAGGTTGTGTGACAAACAAGATGTAGTCTAAAGCACAGACATGATGCCGTGGAAGCGGGGGTAGGTAACACAAGATCAGAAAGCTTTAGTGGGCAGGGAGGTGCCTCATGAGCCAAAGGAGAAAAATGTCTAGGGTAGGTAAGACTGGGTGAGGAAAAGGTAAGACGAGGCTGACAACTGATGGTTATCAATGTTGTAGCAAGGCAAGTTTTAACACACTGAGGGAGATTTCTATTTACTGTGTGTCTGAGTGTGTGTATGTATGCATGTGCCACTGGGATGCAGGTGTGCATGGAGTCCAGAAGAGGAGGTTAGATCTGCTGGAACCAGCAGATTTTGTTCCAGGCAGGTTTTGTTTCGAGACAGGGTTTCTCTGTGTAGCTTTGGAGTCTGTTCTGGAACTCAGTCTGTAGAGCAAGCCTGCCTATGCCTCCCAAGTGCTGGGATTAAAGGCATTCACCACCACCGTCCAGCCTGTTCCAGGCAGTTTTAAACCACCGGATATAGACGCCAGGAGTCCAATCTGAGTCCTCTACAAGAGCAACAGGTGCTCTTAAGCACTTAGCTTCTCTCCAGCCTCTGAGGACACTTTAAATACAAAGTAATAATACGACTCACAAGAAATGCCAAGTCCCTCAAGGAAGGGCCAGTAAGTAGTTAATATCATTTAAGAGCTGTTAGTGCTCAAAGCTTACATATTAACTCAGGACCAGGCAACTCAGTGGGTATGGAGTCGCGGGCACCACTGGAGAGGCTGTGGCAGGATGACTTTGAGTTCAGAAACAGCCCGGGCTACACAGGAAGCTCTGTCGAAAACCCAGAACCCAAACCATACAGAACACTAACACTGGAGTTCTAAGGGGGATAGGGGAGTAGGTAATGTGGTGAATGATAGTGTAAGTATATATAAGATGTAAGAGGAAAATATACAAAAGCAATAGGCAAATGCTCACTTTAATCACAATTCAAAACTGCTTCTGCTTATGCTAATGCAGATGTCTCATAGCTGAGAACTAGGCAAGGCATTGCACATTTTACGGTAAACATTACATTTTTTATTAAAAAGTGATCAGGAACAAGTTGATATTCTTACCATAAAAACAATTACTTTTATCGACATTGAATCTCAGCTTCCTGAAAAGCTGCATTAGCTAATAAAGGGGTGACAAGTTGACAGCCAGTCTTCCGAGGTCTGGCTAATCTGCAGTGATGAAGACACTGCATCCCCTGGCTTACACTGACCATGGAAGACTCATTTTACCAAAACCTAGACAGACGGATACATAGTATCAAAGAACACACTTTTAACATTTTCAATTTTATTTAAATTTTGACAATGAAAAGTTCATAAAGTGTTTTTAAATTCTATCTGCTGTAGATAACTATCTGTTCCCATGTAGGGGACACATACTGCAGTATAGTTATCATTTTAATATGTACACAAGAAGAATTCTTACAAAGGAAGACCTGGATAAACACCAAGCTAGTAACAACCTAAAAAACCATGGAGGAGAGAAAAATTTCAGAAATCCCTCCTGAAGGAGCCCAGATGCCACTTGCCAGACACTCTGAACAGTTCAGTTAGGGTGCTGTACACCAGACAGAGCTGGGAGACATACCATGTAACTACAGATGTGCCAGAAGTGGCATGAGGAGAGCCCCAAGAACCCTTTGCTAAAAGACAGAAAAGCTTTGAGACCAGAATCACAAACAGGCAGAGATCCTTTGTGGGACTCATTAAAGGGCTCCTCCACATGCAAACTGAATACAACAACCGGCTTGCAGGACTGAGGGTCCCACGGGTTCTTTCCTGCTACCGCACTTGGCTACTTGTGGCATTTGGGTGCAAACACTTAACTGGTGCTAGTCTGGAGAGGCCCAAGCGGAGGCTCTGACTTGGGGACTTGGTGGGTGCTCCTGCCAGCGGGCTGCTGCAGGAGTTTCTGCTTCCGGAGGCGGCTGAAAGAAAACACAGAGGCAAACAAGTGGTTAAACATTGTTCTGCTCTACAGAGCCCGCCAAGTGCAGCAGCAGATCAAAGAATGACCCACACTGGAGCTCAGGAACAGCACAGGGCAGGCTAAACATAATCCGAAACCTCAACTCCACAACCTTCAAAGTCTTCAACTTTTCTGGCTGTGCAGTAAAACAAACATAAAAGACAAAGACAAGTTTGCCAAGGCATTTATATTTGATACATGTTACAGTGCTCAAATGCCCCAGGCTTGAGAACTCAGTGAAACTGTGGAGGTCAGCAGATCTTGAGGCAAAACTTTGTTGCCAGAAAAAAAAATCTTCACTAATGCCCCTTGACTCTGATAGTCAGGGATGTATCTGCAGACTTCTGAAATAAGAATGTCTGTTTACTGCAGTTTTATTTATAGTAAGGAAAACAAATCATACTCAACCTTGATACCTAATAAATACTAAGACAATAAGCTGAAACACGAAAACACTGGTTTGGAGAACATGAAATAACATGGGACATGCTCAAACACAACTCCTGTGATTAGGAAAGAGTTGCCAGGCTCAGTGGTTAAGAGCATTGCCTGCTCTTCCAAAGGTCCTGAGTTCAATTCCCGGCAACCACATGGTGGCTCACAACCATCTGTAATGAGGTCTGGTACCCTCTTCTGGCCTGCAGACATATACACATAGACAGGAAAGAGTTGCCAATGGCAGCTTTCTAAGCTGGTGCACTTGGTAACGAGTTACCATACCTGGTGGGACCCACTTGGGTCTCTTGACTTCAGCTGAAGGGCTGCACATCTTTGCTGGTTTCCTAATGGCCTCCGAAGAAAGTCCAACTGCCTCGGGTAAGGATGGAGATCGTGACTTGATGGCAGCTGGAGCCACATCTACTGAAGTCATTGAGAAACACAAAAAAAATTGTCATGCAGGAAGATAATATTCAAATCTAACATATGTGTATAAAAGTCATCTCATACCTTCCAAAAAATTCAAAAGGCACAGATTTTAAAAAAAAAAGAAAGAAAGAAAAGTCATTTACTATGAAGGTGAGGCAATACCTGCCTGAAATCCCAGGACTCCAGAGGCTGAGGCAGGAGGCAACATGGGCTACAAAGTGAGATGGTCTCAAAAGCCCAAACACCACTTACAGCAAGTCTAAGGACCATGTTTTGGATGAGGATTTCTGTGCCAGGCAGTGTGCCAGACATGAACTTTCACCCTTTAAGACAACATACACCTCAGGATGACCAGCCCCTTGCCAGATAAGCCAACAGAGAGGTTCAGCAGTTGGACAGCTATTGTTGGAGCCCGTATCAGAAACCAGGTTTGAATTCTAAGGTCATACTTATAGTCACTTTCAAATATTGACTCTTCTGCATGTGTTGAAGTCCCTAGGGTTACAAAGAACACACTACGTGGCCAGTTTTTTCTCAAGAAACTTATTGTCCTGCACTGCATATCAGTGGGAGGAAGCAAAGTGAAGAGATGTGTTTACTGCACTGTGCCGAGATTCCAGGGATGCTCAGTAGGAAGGGACCTTGGAATCTCCTGTGTGTTTAGATGTGGAGGAGATGATCGCAGGCGGAATCATGACTGAGGGGAAGATGAGTGAAGGGATGCTTTCCTAGCAGAGAGTAGTCCACACAACACCAGAGCACAAGCTCCTGCACTGGTTTAATGTGGGTGGAACAGGAGTCAGAAGGGTGCAAAGGTGAGGAGTACCTGTGGAGGCTGAAAAATGCAGGCCCATTTCCAAACCTTGTCTGCAGGTCAGAGAGTTTGGAGATTGACAAACATAGCTGCCTGTTCCAACTCAGGATGTGACTGCTTGGTTCTTGTGAAATTAAGATAGACCCCATGCCATCCTGACAGGTGGTCAGGATATGCAAATGTACTTCTGCTCCTTTTGTAACTATGAGGTCACCTGGGGAGGGACCTAGAGCAGCTTTGCTACCTAGACTACAGAATGCTAATGATCTGGTGTCTTAGGGTGATAAAGCAACTGACTGTGTGAGTTACCCTTTGTATCATCTCAATAAAGTCTTTTGTTACTCCCCTCCTCCCCAGTTTACATTGGGTATAAAAGAAGCTGTGGGAAAATAAACATGGGTGAATTTCAGACCCTGGAATGCCCTGGCGATACTTTGTATGTTTTCTGTCTTATTATTTTTATGCGTCTTCATATTCTTTACTTATATGTCTTCAATTCCTGCACCCCTACCCTGGTAAGAAGTATTTTTGTCGAGGCTGGTCCTCAACAGGAAAATCTGAAACTTTTTAGATCTAATGGTGTTAGTGCTCTATTTGAAATTAAAACCCCATTGTTATTCGTGCATCTATTTTAGGATGGCTTTAGATGACAAGGTCTTCCAGCGAGGCCTAGAAGCTGCCCTGGCTTTATCTGTGAAGGAACTTCCAACAGTCACCAACCAAGTGCAGAACTCTCAAGAGAAAAGTAAGCTATTTTCTGTGTGACTATCTTTAAAACCATCTTATGGTTTTTGAAATCATATTTTAGGTAGACCTTCACAGAGAAAACACAATTTGATCTATAAAAAGAGCACTTGGCAGAGGGCCCCTGTGGGTTCAATTTTTTATTATATCAGTGTCCCAAAAGTATATCTCTTTGTTTGATACATAAAGGAGCCTAGGACTTAGGCTGTGAGGTGGGCTGTTTGGCAGCATGGTGCTATGCCGTAAGAGTCCAGTCTGATCAAATGATCTGTATGATCTTAACAGTCCAATTCCTTATCTTGTAAATCTAAATTTCTTGACCATGACCTAATGGTGATACTTTGTGTGATCTATTAAGATCAGAAGCACTAACTAACCCGCAGCCATGTAAAGGAGCCTGGCTGTTCACAACAGTAAGTTTTCTCAGAAGTGACTTCCACATTAAAAACTCCTCACTGGATCATGATGACAAGACAACTGCCAGAAGACTGAGGCAGGAGGATTGAGAAAGTAAGGCAAAAGACTGGTATGAGTAAGTAAAACTAATTTTATTAATAAAAGCTGCATTTTGTAATAATCTATTATATAGTACAGGTTCAAAAATAGTCTAACTTTTGAACATAATGAATAGGTGTTCCAGACACCTTTAATCCCAGTACCTGGGAGGCAGCAGCAGGCAGATCTTTGTGAGTTCGAGACCAGCCTGGTCTATAGTGCAAGTTCCAGGACAGGCTCCAAAGCTATAGAGAAACCCTGTCTTGAAAACCAAAGTCAAACAAACAAACAAACAAACAAACAGGTGTTCTATGTCCAAGTTGTCCCAAATTCTGACTGTAAAAATGACACTAAGATGTTACAAATGAGTCCTCAAAACAGAGATCATGTCATGCAGGAAAACAAGGACTTAAGCTCATGCAGGCTTCACTGTTTAAACACCCAAACAACATGGTCCAGCCTCCGAATAAACAAACCTGGGATTGAGCTCCTGGCCCTCACTGATGTGTGGGTTCCAACATATACTGAGACGTTCTGAATGTCAATGTTCTGAGGGTAATGTGGGTGCAGGGTGTTGGCAGGGATGGCTGTGTGCTAACGGTGGAGGGCCCACACTCATTGCTCATGTGGCTACTAGGGCTCAGCGTTCTCAGCTTTTCTCCCCACCCACAATTCCTTTTAACTCGAGACGAGCATTAGCAAATTGTTGCAGGGTTCAATGGCGAAGATCTGGGTTCACCTTGCTATTTGGCTTCTGCAGGCTTGTGAGCTATAAGCTTAATGTCCTTTGTTAATGGCTAAGGTCCACTAATGAGTGAGTACATACCATACTCATCTTTTTGGGTTTGGGATATCTCACTAAGGATAGAGTTTTCTATTTCCATCCATTTGCATGCAAAATTCAAGATGTCATTTTTTTTTCCGCTGAATAGTATTTTAATGTGTATATATTCCACACTTTCTGGATTCATTCTTCCATTGAGGGGCACATGGGTTGTTTCCAGGTTCTGGCTATTACAAATAATGCTGCTATGAACATAGTAGCACAAATGCTTTTGTAGTACGGTTGGGCATCTCTTGGGTATATTCCCAAGAGTGGTATTGCTGGATCCTGAGGTAGGTTGATTCCCAGTTTCCTGAGAAACCGCCACACTGATTTCCAAAGTGGTTGCACAAGTTTGCATTCCCACCAGCAATGGAGGAGTGTTCCCCTTACTCCACATCCTCTCCAGCATAGGTTATCCTTGGTGTTTTTGATTTTAGCCATTCTGACAGGTGTAAGATGGTATCTCAAAGTCGTTTTGATTTGCATTTCCCTGATCGCTAAGGAAGATGAACATGACCTTAAGTATCTTTTGGCCATTCGAACTTCTTCTGTTGAGAATTCTCTGTTCAGATCATTACCCCATTTTTTAATTGGGGAATTTAGAATTTTTATGTCCAGTTTCTTGAGTTCTTTGTATATGTTGGAGATCAGGCCTTTGTCTGATGTGGGGTTAGTGAAGATCTTCTCCCATTCAGTAGGATGCCTTTTTGTCTTAATGACTGTGTCCTTTCCTTTACAGAAGCTTCTCAGTTTCAGGAGGTCCCATTTATTAATTGTTGTTCTTATTGTCTGTGCCACTGGGGTTTTACATAGGAAGTGATCTCCTGTGCCCATGTATTGCAGGCTACTTCCCACTTTGGAGGGTGGTGGGGTAGTGGGGGAGCGGGAGGGCCGGGAACAAGGGGAGTAAATGTAAATTTTTCTTTTAACAATAATAAAAAAAAAAAAAACGAAACCCAGAAAAAAAAAAAAGGCGAAGATCTGGAAACACAACAAACAGGATTCAACAAAATGACGAGTTTGGGAGCAGGCTTACCTGAGGCCTCCTCTTTTTGTTTTGATTTTTCTTTCTTTACGGGCTTTCTCTGCACTGCTTTCTTCTTCTGTTCTCTAGCTTTGCCTTTCCTCACTGCAAAGTCCTCATCACTTCCTTCACTCTCCTCAAAATTAGAATCATTTTCTGAATCTTCACCTAAAACAGACAATTACATATTCTGTCTTTGTCCTAAAAACGGAGACTTCTGTTGCCTCATCTGCAATGGCTTCATTGTCACTCGACATAGTAGCATGCTCTTTCCTCTGAAAAAAAAATACACATCCCACCTCATTCCCACCAGCCTTTTATAAGCCCACACTTCCTCTCCTTCGTACGCTTTATTTTCTACAGTTCCAGGCCTCAAGCCCTGGAATCCACACTTGCTAGACAAGTGCCCACCACTGAGCTGCCTGAGGCCCCTCAGCTTGAATACCATCGCTCTGAAAACATTACCTGTTTGCCGCCTGTAACCCCTCATTAGAATTTCAACAGCTTTGCTCCTTACTATCTGCCTAGCATCTAGATTATAGCAAACATCATAAGCACCAATCATTTGTTCAATGAGTGTTGATGAACAGGTCTGTTATTTGTTGACAGAAGGTTAAAATCTAAATACTGTATCTGGCTGGTAGTAACATACAGACTTATTCTTTTAAATTTTTAACACATTACATGTTGTCAAAGTCACCATATTTTCCCTTTGCCCTGATTTCGACTAAGTCTGAAAATAACTGATAGTAAGATTGTTTAACAACTTTCAACTCAAAATACTTCCTAAGTTTCTATCAGTTATAGAAAAGCTGAAACCTGTCAGAACCGCCTAAGAGTTGCTCCATAGCTAGTGGCAGCCAAGGCTGCCTCTTCAGCCTCTTCCCTAAGATCCCATTGCCTGTGCTTGTCTGTCCTACTGCTCATGCCTTTCCCTCAGTCACAAGTGTGACTTCATCCCTTGGTTTTTCTAATGTTGCTTGTTTGTCCAGACATGGCTTAAAGGTTACCCCTAGACAGTTTCTCCCTCTGTGGCTGAGCTCAATTTAACTGTTTGATATGAGTTTATAGACTTTAAAGGCTCAACAGAGAGCTTTGCATGCATCCTGCTCTCCAAGTTTTTATGAATTCCCATTGAATTAACTTGAAGCAGGTGTAACTTACCAGTTGCGCTGTCCGGCTCAGAGCCACCAGCACTGCTGCTTTCCGAAGGCGCCCTCCTCCGCTGAGCCTCGGCTTTAGATGTTGTTTTTCTTTCCCCTTCAACACTGCCAGCGTCCCCCTCCTCCATGATCTTGTCCAAATCTTCTAGAGACAGGAACAGCAGTGAGAACTCTGGGCAGACTCTATGATCTCTGTTACCCTTCTCTGTTCCCAACACAGCACTAAACAGGCTACGCTGAGATGAAGAATATCAGTCTCTCAGCAATAGACTCGTTTTTCTTTTCTTTTTTTTATGTTTTTTTGAGACAGGATTTCTCTGTGTAACTTTGGAGCCTGTCCTGGTATTTGCTCTGTAGACCAGGCTGGCCTCAAACTCACAGAGATCTACCTGCCTCTGCCTCTCAAGTGCTGGGATTAAAGATTTGTGTTACCACCGCCCGGCTGAGACTCAGGTTTTAAAAGGGTTACTCTGAGAACTTAAAGAGTCATTGCCAAAGAACTTTGCAGATGGTACTAGAGAGATGCAGCCCTGGAGTGGTCACGTACTGTAGGACGGAGGGCTTGAGCAGTCACTCACTGTCCAGCGGGGAAGAAGGTAGGTCTGCAGTCATAATAAGTACAGAGAAACAAAGGCCAGGAGATAGAGCCTTGTGATATGGGAAGTTTTTGTTCTAGCTACAGGTGCAATAACTTAAACAAGTTAGAAAAATAGCACTGTGAATAAAAAGAACTGCTATCGACATCAAAACTTACCTGAATTATCACTGGTTACGCTGCAGTTAGAGACAGGAGGAGACTTATCCGTCATTTCTGTTTTCCTATCACCTTGCTGGTCAGTGCCTAGCACAGGAAGTAAGCAAAGAACTTCAGATGCATCCTAATCAGTCAGAGTCTAAAAAGAAGGAAGATGACCACTGACACAATATGAACACAGATTGGGACGAACCATCCCAGGCTCACACCAGCCCAGAGGTTTCACTTGGAGGAGCTAGCACATATCACGAGTTTGGGCTCAGATAACATATGACTCAGGTTCATAGTCAGATTCCATATATAAACTTGCTTATCACCTTTGGATTTAATTTCCCTATCTATAATTGTAGAAGATTAAATTCAAGTGGAAACTGCTTATTACATGACTGCTTATTATATCACTTATGTATGGACAAATCCATGTTCATGCTAACTTAAGTGCCGTGGTGGCGTGACTGAGAACTGTTCCCATAAGCACACATATCTGGCACTTGAGCCCACTGGCAGCACCGTTTGGGGTGTGGAGCCTTGCTGAAGGAAGGAAGTCACTGGAGGCCTCGACAGTCTATAGGCTCAGTCCCCTTCCAGGTCACTCTCTCAGCTCCCTGGGTGTGAACAGAAAGGCGAGCAGCCAGCTTTCTGCACTTGCTGCCATACTCCCCCTGCCATTACAGACTCTTAACGCTTCAGAACCCCAAGCCGGAATAAACCGTCTTCTATAAACTGCTCTCGGTCATGACGTTATGTCACAGCAACAGAAAAGTTGTCGATACAAACTCTTTCCAATCATTACAACTTAAACACAATGCATACATAGTATGTGTGACACCCTGGATTTCAGCCTTAGCACCATAAAACAAATCAACTCAAGCATATAGGGGACCTTTAAATGATGATATTGATACATTAAGTCCTTATGCTGTGAAGAGCATTACTCAGTGAGTGCTACTTCCAAGAAAAATTCCTGCTATACATTCCAGAGTCTTCTGAGACGAGTCCTAGTCCTCTAATTCTAGATATAGTACATGACAATACTCTTGAAATTTCTAATTCCTAATCAAAATGGTTGATTTTTAAAGAGGTAACTAACTTAAAGTAAAACCCACATCATCATATTCTACAAGGTTACAGCAAAAAAAAAAATCAAAGGTGAAAATCAGAGAAATCGAGAAGTCATACTCTGAAGTCTAGTGAGCTTCTATGAAGGTTAGTGCTTCTAATCTTAATAGATCACACAAATTATCATCATTAAGTCATGGTCAAGAAATTTAGATTTACAAGATAAGGAAATGGACTGTTAGGATCATACAGATCATTTGATCAGACTGGACTCTTACGGCATAGCACCATGCTGCCAAACAGCCCACCTCACAGCCTAAGTCCTAGGCTCCTTTATGTATCAAACAAAGAGATATACTTGTGGGACACTGATATAATAAAAAAATTAAACCCACAGGGGCCCTCTGCCAAGTGCTCTTTTTATAGATCAAATTGTGTTTTCTCTGTGAAGGTCTACCTAAAATATGATTTCAAAAACCATAAGATGGTTTTAAAGATAGTCACACAGAAAATAGCTTACTTTTCTCTTGAGAGTTCTGCACTTGGTTGGTGACTGTTGGAAGTTCCTTCACAGATAAAGCCAGGGCAGCTTCTAGGCCTCGCTGGAAGACCTTGTCATCTAAAGCCATCCTAAAATAGACGCACGAATAACAATGGGGTTTTAATTTCAAATAGAGCACTAACACCATTAGATCTAAAAAGTTTCAGATTTTCCTAAGAGAAGCTACCATCCAAAAATGTTCCTGATGTGTCCTTGACTGACTTGAGACTCCTAAAATGTAGCGAGGCTGTGTTACATAGAGTACAGGTGTGGCCAGAGTAGCCCCTCTGGTGACTACTGTTCCTGTCACTGCCCTTTCTCTTCACTATCAGTTCTGCCTACAAAGCTCTGGCTTAGCCTAAGACAGAGTCAGCTCAAACATCACTCCCCGCCAGAGAGCTCTTCATCTCATCCTTGCTGTGGCAGATCTAATTCTTACAATAAATGTATTTCTACCTTTGTTCTCCCAGTCTAGATTTAAACAAATATTTTGCTACATACTGTATAAAGACACTATCCTGGCTGGAATACTAAAAGTACCCTCAAGGAATCTTCAAGGTGAATTAGGAAGGTGGAGAAATAAGCCATACCAATAATTAGCCCCAAAAAGGCAGACTATAAAGCCTTCCTGCTCAAGCTGACCAATAGTTCTAATGAGTATAACAGAAAACAAAGACAGATGAGGAAAAGTTACAAAAGGGAAGAAAACGGAAATGGACCTCGAAGAACTTATTATTTTTTAACTAAGTTATACTGGTGGGGATGAATATGGTCTTAATAATTCTATGCATGAAACTGTCAAAAAAGTTTTACTGAGGTATAATTCGTATAGTATAAAATAGTTTTCTTCCTCCTCTTCTCTTGAGATAGGGCACCATGTATCAAAAGTTACCCTCAAAACTTCTCCTTCTTGTCACCAAATGATAAGATGTCAGGGTTAGTCTAGACACTATAGGGCAGTCTCTGTGTTGGTTTAAAATGCTTGTCTTAAAACTGCCCTTACACTTATTCTTTCTTTTAGCAAAGTATCTTTGTGAGATCTGATGCGGGCAGAAATGGGTGCAGAGGTAGTAACATCATTATTTAATGTTACAAAATGTTATTAATAAAACAAAAAAAATCCCAGTTTTTCTCTTTTATGTTTGTGAATTTATTTTTCAAGGCAGAAAGTCAGATAGCACTTAATGGCACCTCCCTGTGCCACAAACGGCAGCCCAGCCGCTCAAATTCCCATTTAAGCTGAGGTACTGAATGAACAAAGCTGACGGACCATGTGTTTTCTGTGTCTTACCTCTCACCTTTTTTTAGGGGCTTTCGCTGGTAGGATGTCTTCTTTCTGGGGAGTCTTCAAGTTAGGCTTTGGTTTGTCTTGCTTTAACTCCTTTGGCAAGGTTTTGGACTTTTTGTTTCTAGGCATGGTTGCCGCAATAAAATCATCTATTTTTGTATAAATTAAAAAGAAGGAAGATTATTTTCTTAGCAGCTAAAGTTCATTTACCCACATTTTATGCATAACTATGTTTAATTTCTACACCCTAAAAATCAAAACAATTTGTCTCTACTTTCACTCATCCACCTCAAGATGAACGGTGGCCTGTGCTTAAAAATATCAACTTATCAAAACCCAATTCACTGAAAACTACAAAGATAAATTAAGAAAGTTCATTAATGCCAGGCATACCAATTACCTAAAATGCCATAGAACCATTAGGAAAATCGTATGAGTTACCTCACTAAATGGAAGGAAATGTATTAAACTACACAATGTAGCTCAGGATGTTTACAAAGGTTCATCTCTAGTAAGAAGCCAAGCCTAAGGAAACAGGAAGCACTTCAGCGAGGCGAGTGGCTCCGCATCAGCATCTAATGTGTCTAATGTGTGTCGCACACCGACGGCCCTCCTATGACCTGTTCAACTCTCCCAACCCACTGCTGGTTCTCACAGCCTTTTCAGTCCGATAAATCCTCAAAACTCCTCTGGTTCTCGGGATACTCAAAAATACCCATGTATGACACATAAATGTACCTGCACATACTTTTTAGAAGAATTTGTTAACATGTATTTCTTTCATATTTCCACATACAGAAATATAACTTTCTGCACATTCCACTTCACCTAGTATCATGAACACAACTGGCAATCAATAAGTACCTGGTCACATACCTTTGACAGTAATAAAGTTGTCTTCTATATTATTTTTTCTCAAACTGCAGACACAACGGAAGAGCTATCTCTGAACAGAGAAATTACTAAGGTGTCTGACTTAAAGGAAATTGCTGGTCTGAGGAAATATATGACTTACTTCTAGGATGAGATTATAGCTCGGTGGCACAGATCACTCAGCATGCGGGAGTCCCTGGGACTGGTCCCCAGCATGCGCACACATGCACAAGTGCATGTGCACACCAACCAACCATACACAGAAGAAAAAAACATCCTACTACTAATACATTGTAATTTAAAGAAATGTTTCTCAAACTTTGATCAAAGTTCTAACAACAGAAACAAACGTAATACAGCAAAGCTTAAGTCTAAGCTTTCCGGGTTTAATTTTCTTTACTAACCCATGAATAATAAACTCAGAGGAAATACATTTTTCAATCTGTCAAGCAGAGTAGAAAGCTCTACTTACCGTCAGAATCACCACCAGAGTCCTCAAACTGTGAGTAATTGACTGGTTTTTTATTTCTATGATCAGGACAGAAAATTTTTATTAATAATTGTACCTTCACCTTAAAGTTATTAATAGTCTTGAGGAAAGGAAAATGTGTTTGGAGTCTCTTTAAAGTACCTCAACCCAAAATATTATTTGCATTTAACACTAAGAACTTTGTTATTAGCTAAAAACCCAAAACCATACCAAATAGACATGATGTGGAAAAAAAAATAATTTAGGAAACATCCAACATAAGGAGAATACAAATAATTTTCAATTAAAACTTATATTCAAATGGCTATTTGGACATTTATAAATCCCTTTATGCTCGTTCTTTGCTTACATTATAAAGTATCTCTTCAGTTTTAACCACATTTTAAAAAATAAATCTCTCAGAGATGGAGTCATGGTGGTTGAGAGTATGTACTGTGGGTACTGGGTGGTTCCCAGCACCCACAACCCCCTGAAACTCCAGCTCTAGGGGGTAAAAACCCTTCGGCTCGTTCAGGCATTTGCACTCATGTACACATACCCCCCCACACCTAAAAATAAAATGAATATTTAAGAGAAATTTCTCTACAATACCAAAAGCTTTTTTAATGGGATGGACACTTTAAAATAGTTTGTCCCTACCATCTTTGTAGGAACTAAGTAGACAGAAAAAAAGACTATTCAATGTGAAAAGGTTAATTTCCCTTCTCTAGGAAAGAAATGCAAAGCTCTCCAGTTTTCCTCTCTGTCGTCTGTCAACGAGCTCACTTATCACCTGCCCGCTCCTTCAAGCAAAAAGAGTTCCGTGATAGGCTTGTCCAGCTCAGACCTCACACCTGCAAGTGTTTCCTTTGGAGAGGCACTGGGTGTGCAAGGGAGGGTGTGCACGTCACTCTCCCACTCTTCAGAGCTTAGGAATTTGACAGCTGTATAAAATATGACAGCATCTTTAAAACTGCTGGGATTGAAAATGAGTAAGGAAAACCGAAAGCCTCCTAAAAACATAAGAACACTGAGGTTGAGTCACAACACACACATTCATCCTAATTGGTTCACAGAACACAAACTACCTATCAGAAAACCGTTACTTTTTAAAACAATTTTTAATTATGTGTACATGTGTGTGCCTGTGTGCATGTATTGTATGTGAAGGCCAGAAGAGGCACTGGATCCCCTGGAGCTGTCTGAAGTGGGAGCAGCGAACTGAGCACTCTTTCAACCAATGAGCCATCTCTCCTGCCCAAAAATGCTCTTTTAAAAATCTGAGTTACGCGGTAATAGAAACTGCAGTAACTACCACCATCACAGTGTGCTACCAGGGCCTCAATTTGCGGTGCCAACAGTCATCACCATGGTAGTGCCAAGGGCAGAGGCAAGTGTAATGAAAGTGATGGGCTAAGGATGCTCGGCCTGTGAAGTTCACTGCTGTGCCAACCAGATGACCTAACTTCAACTCCTGCAATCCATGACAAGGCGGAAGGAGAGAAATGACTCCACAGCTATCCACTGACCTCCACAGTCAAGACATGGAATGTGTACCACCATTCCCACCCCTAACACATACATCACACACACACACACACACACACACCCCACAGCCATGATCTCACAGACATGGATTGTGTACCACCATTCCCACCCCTACCACGTACACCACATACACACACACCCCACAGCCATGATCTCACAGGCCTGAGGATTCGGGAACCATAGCGGCCTGCAAGACCACACTCTGATGGCTACTATCCCAAATAACAGGCTTATGTCTTCGCTATATGCATGCCTATCCCCTTTCAACTCCACCATGTAAGACAGGGAAATCTGGTCCCACCTTCTAAACCTCATTACTTCCGCCTTCCCCGTCTCAGTCAATATAGAGGTCACCCGGTATGCAGCTCAGGCCATAGTCCACCCGGGGTTCTTTCCTTGATCCCTCATCTCCATTCCCACTTGTCAGAAGTACCTAGACACGCGCTCCAGCTCCACACCAAATCACAATCTGGTGATCCATAGGCCTTCCTACCACATCTTCAATGTGTCTCTCAAACGTGGTCAAGCTCAGAACCTTCGCTTCTATTTCCTCTCCTGGGAATCCTCTTACGTTTTGCCTAGGGGACCCTCTCATTCTCTTTCCCTCTTCCTACTATGTTACACTGAGATGGTTTTTCTGCCCCCGCCCCATCTTCCACTAAAGTGTAACCTCCAGTTCTTAGGACAGGGCAGGGCTAGGTGAATCCAGGAAGTTTATTTTGCTTGGTTGTGCAGTAGTGGGGATTGAAGCTAGGGCCTCTCATCTACTAGGCAATCACTCCACCACTGGGCCATAGCCTCAGCTAGAATCAGCAATTCTACCGAACGGATGGGCGGCCTGGCACCCCAGCTGCGATCACGGAGAGTGGATGCCAACGTGGAGGCCACTACTACCTACGAGCTGGAAGGTCTAGTTAAACGGGCCTTTCTGCCTGGGGGGTTGGGGGCCAGGTCTCTCTGGACAAGGGCGGGCCAGCGGGCTACAGCTGCAAAGCGACGCCACGCCGAGGGGCGGGAAGCGGGGTCGAGGCCGGCCACTGCGAGCAGCGGGGGGCTCGCCCCAGAGCCTGGCGACGAGCATCCCATCGACCCGCTGCCCTCCGGCTGATCAGGCCGTCTCCTTCAGCCCTGGGTGACACTGGCCGTCAGCGTCTCCCCGCCCCGCAGGACGTCACCAACTACTCACCTGCTAGGGCGCACCATGGTGCCTTCCTCAGCCTAGAGCTGTAGCGTTCGGGAGCAGGACAGCGGCGCTGGCGGTTTCAATTCCCGCCCAAAACCAGACATCGCGCCCCACGCCCCGAGGCGGCGCCTGCGTCGTGACAAGAGCGAGCCTGCGCTCACACACCTTTTCCTGTGCCCGCCTTTCCGGATCCCGTCAGCCCGGACGCAGGGTTGGTTTTGCCACTGCACTTTCGTCACCGCGGCGATTTGGTACCGACTCTAAAGTAGAGTATAAAAGTAGTAACACTCTTCCAACTTTTATAACGACTAAGGAGGAATGGAATAAAGGAGCTTTTGTATCGGAGTTTTCCTTGGGGCTTGAGGAAAGGAGCGCAAAGGATAGCGAATCTGCCGAAGAGAATCCGGTGGCTGTAAAAACAAGCAAGAAGTCAGCTGATTTATTGGGCAGCTCGGCGTTGACAGGTCTAAGTGCGCTTTGGTTTCTGAGGAAAGGAGTAAGCCCATGCCAACCGCGAGGAAGCCCCTTCTCTGTGGAGGTCCCAGTGAAATTACAGGCTTAAGGAACCCGAAGAGGTTTGCTGGCGACTATTTAAAGTACGGGAGTGCAGCTTGTCGTTGACAGTTCAGTCTGTGCGGAAAACTAGCTTTGTAGGTTGCATACTGATGTGGTAGGGTGTAGGCACACTCAGAGAAGGAACCGGAGATGGAAACTGGGTCAAGATTCATTTATCCCGAGAACAATGGACTCTCGCAATAACATGAAGATATGTATTTTTATTGATTGTGTTCTGTTCTTTCCCTTACCTTCCCATACCCCCTCCCATCCCTACTAACTTCCCCATCCCCTTTAACCCCCACATCCCTACCGGTGCACTTTCCAGATTCATGGAATTTTTGGTTTTGTTTTGTGACCCCTTCAACTTAACCAGACCAGCTGTGTGAGCATTGGGATGCAACTGCTCGTTGGAGCCGAGTGGGGGCACCAGTGGACACACAACTGAAGACGATGACTCCCCGGTCCCCGAATCTGTCCTTAGTAAGGCACGAGGCCCCTCTGAGTCCTCCCTTAGCTGCTGAGGGGCCTGTTCTTATGCAGACCCAGGGCAGGCGTCTGAAGTCGCGGTGAGTTTATCACCACAATGGCAGGGTCTTGCCCATACATTGGCTCTTTGTCGTGCTTCCCTCTATCTTCCGACTCTTCTATTTTTTTCACTCCCTAGAGTTTTCCTTGAACCTTCAAAACGGGTGCTGTAAATGTCTTGTTTAGGGCTGAGCGCTCACCCGCCACTTCCGTTCACTGGAAAGAGACCCTTCTCTGTTTGAGGCTGAGAGTAGCATTGGCTATGGGTATCAGTATTTAGACCGTGGTTTGCCACGGCCAGTTTTACCGAACAATGGTATTTAGGTTCCTTCTAGGGCCTATGATCTGTGGGCTTTTGACCAGGATTACAGAACCAGGCTTGGATTTGCTCCTATGGAGCCGACCTCAAATCCAGTCAGAGCAAATTGGGGAGAGTGCACAGGTGGGCACATCTCGCCTGGCAAGTTAATATAGTCCACAGCTGGTTAAGACCATTAATAACATTTCTCCACAGCAGCCTGCATCGGATCTCCCAGGACTCACACACACACACATGCTTTTTTAAGAAGCAAGGTTACATGATTTATATAGAGAACAGTGTTAGAACTGGTTTCCTAGCAATGGGAAGCCCAGCTGGGAAGCCGGTGAGTACATTTTTAAGGGATATATATTCTTACTCTCTTTACTACGTTTTCTCTGAATAGTGTTCCATCTGCCTTGTGGCCGGCACAGAGTATGGTCTGTTCTCCAATACACATGCCTCCTACCTGGAGATTTTCCCTGTGTTCTCTTCCCCTTTTTCTGTCCCACCTCACAACCGCCATACCTAACATCTTCAAGATTCTACTGGATCCCTGTTGTGTTTGGCTCCTTTGCCAGTTCCCTAAGCTCTACACCTGCATCCCCACCCCCGTGTCTCTTCCTAAGGATCCTCTTGCTCCCATCTCGGGGCCTTACCTTGGACTGAGTATTTTTTATTCCTGTCTAGGAATAAAAGTACTTTCTGAGCATATTGGTGCCCTGAAAATAACTTTAAAATAACTTTTCACTTTAAAAGAGGAAGAAAAAGCATTTTTTTTTTGTCACGAAGAATCAGTGTGCAGGAATAACAAGAATAACTAGAGTAGTCTGATTGTGGTGGTACACCTATAATCTCAGAACTTGGGGGTTGGGGGCCACTGAGGAAGGAAGATTAAATATTTGAAGTTAGCCTGGGCTACATAGTGAGTCCTAAGCTATCCTGGGCTGCACAGTGAGAGCGTGTCTAAAATGAAATGGAAGTTAAGTAGAAATTGGAATAGTTGGTTCATAATCGCATGGGCACAGTGTCTGAGTGCTGCTGGGCTGTGTCTTAGAGGGTGGCAGCAATAGTGAAGCATGTTTCTTGTGGATGTTTGGCTCATGGCTTCTTTGTTCATTCTATAGAAATCCCGCTGAAGAGTATGAAGAAAAACCGAGAAAGATTCTACAACAAAGAAAGAGAATTCGTATACAAATTCAAGGTGGGAAATGAGCGCTTCGAACTGAGAGTGCCCCTCAGGTTTCCGGTGGACGAGAATGCCAGCCATTTGCATGGACGTCTGATGCTGCTGCACAATCTGCCCTGCTTCATAGAGAGCGGTGAGGCCGGTCTTCTTTGTGTGCCTTAGGCGCTGTCATTGAAAGTTTCGTGATAGAACACAGGCTCTTGAACTTGGGATGGGCCCTGTGGGATTGCACAACTGAATTATAGGATCCTGAAAAATATGGCAACAGGAAGAGGTTCTCAGACACAAGGGACTGAAAATTCATTCAAAATCAGATGTATACTGGATTCATGGTGCATACAGCATGCACACTGTGCTGCTGATGCTGCCGTGGTCTACATCTCCAGTGAGTGCTGCTCACAGCATCCTGGCTCCGGGTTGAGACTGCTGTTAGGAATTGCAGTGTTTGCTGTTTGTACAGTTTTCTGTTCTTGTATAAATAATGGTTTAATTATGGAAAGCTAAGAGTTTAGTATTCTCTCCTCATTCCTCAACATCGAAGCGTTAAATTATATCTTTAGATTGTATTGTGCTGGAATCTTTGAGGAATTTTTGTTTTGTTTTGTTTTTTGAGACAGGGTTTCTGTATAACAGTACTGTCTGTCCCAGAACTCGCTTTGTAGACCAGGCTGGCCTCGAACTCACAGAGATCCACCTACCTGCCTCTGTCTCCCGAGTGCTGGGATTAAAGGCATGCACCACCACTGCCTAGCTAGAATGTTGAGTTTTAAAACAATTTTTATTACATTTGTTTATTGTGGATGCAGAGCAATGTGTACCCCAGAGCCTGTGAAGATAGACCGTTTGCAGAGTTGGTTCTTTCATTCCACCATGTAGGTCCTGGAATCTAAAGCATCTTTACCTGCTGAGCCATCTCATTAGCTCCTGAATATTTGATTTTAAAAATTGCTGCTTTAGTTGCTGACTTTAGTTTTATAAAAATTTGTTTAATAAATTTTGATAGGAAATTAAGAAAGAATTGCAAACAGTTTCTAAATTGCCTTTAAACATGTGTTTGCCATTTTACACTACATGGTCATGAAAAACAGCCTTCTTGTCATTGACAATCTAAAATCAAGATAAAAATAGTAAAGATACTCTATATCTTGTAGTTTAACTCTTCAGCCAAGATTTAATTGTTTGTGTAAAAATGAACAAGCCTGTCATTTCATTAGTACACACCTTTGTTTTAGTCTTCGTGTGTATGTGTGTGGGGTGTGTGTGTATGTGTATGGGGTGTGTGTATATGGGGGGGTATGTATGTGTGGAGGATGTGTATATGTATAGGAGTGTGTTTATGTTTGGGTTGTGTGTATGTGTATGGTGTGTGTGTATATGTGTGTGGGGTGTGTGTATGTGTATGGGGTATGTGTATGTATGTGGGGTGTGATATGTGTGTGGGATATGCATGTGTATGGAGTGTGTGTATGTGTATGGGGTGTGTGTATGTATATGGGATGTGTGTATTGTGTGGGTGTGTGTATGTATATGGTGTGTGTGTATGTGTGTGGGGTGTGTGTATGTATATGGGGTATGTGTATGTATATGGGGTGTGATGTGTGTGGGATATGCATGTGTATGGAGTGTGTATATGTGTGTGGGGTGTGTGTATGTATATGGGATGTGTGTATGTGTGTGGGTGTGTGTATGTATATGGGATGTGTGTATGTGTGTAGGTGTGTGTATGTATGGGGGTATATGTGTGGGTGGGTGTGGGAGTGTGTAAGTGTGGGGGTTGTGTGTGTGTGTATGTCTGGGGGATGTGTGGGGTTATTGGGTGTAGGGTATGGGTATGAGGTGGATGTGGGAATATATGTGGTTGTATGTGTATGAGGTATGTGTGGACGTATGGAGGTGGACAGTTAGTGTCAGTTCTTCCTCTATTGTTGTCCACCTTTTCTTCTTTTTGATGAAGGGTCTTTCACTGGCCTAGGACTCACCAATTCAGCAAGATTTGCTGGTTTGTGAGCCTCAGGGATCCAACCCCCCCAGTCTCTGCCTCCCCAGAGCAGGAATTATAGGCTCACACTGCTGTGCCCAACATTTTACATAGGACCTTGAGATGGAAATCTTACTTACATGGCAAGCACTTTATTCAGTGAGCCATTTGCCCAGTCTTTAATTTAATCTTTAATGAAAAGTGGATTTATATACACCAAGGTAACAAATTTCTTTATGATTTTAAACAGTAAATGTTTGATTTGTATACCTATTGTCTTTGTTAGATCTATACTGCTGTGGTAAAGATCATGACCAAAGGGCTGCAGTCGCTGTCACCCATCATCAGGGAAGTCAGGGCAGGAATTCAGGGCAAGAGCCTGGAGTGAGGAAGTAAAGCTGAGGTCATGGGGGAACACTGCTCGCTGGCTTGTTCTCCATGGCTTGCACAGCCTGCTTTCTTACAGTACTCAGGACCACCAGCCCAGGGGTGATACTGTGCATAGTGGGCTAGGCCTTCCCACATCAGTCATTAATCAAGGAAATGCTTCACAGGCCTATCTACATCCAGTTTTATGGAGACATTTTCTCACTTGAGGTTCTCTCTTGGATGACTGATATGTCAGGTTAACAGATCCAACCAGGAATCTAAATATGTGAGTCATGTAAAACTTGCTGTGGTGAGCAGTGAGTTACGAGTGAAAGAGTTTAAGAAGCCCTGTGTAGAACAGACAACGGAAAATTCCAGTTAAGCTTCAAGAAGAAAAACTGCCAGAAGTTTTGGAACTTTTGTTTGTACTGTAGCTGTTTATGAAGTACTTTAGTATCTGAATTAGTTGGCCTAATAAAAGTTGGCTACAGTGCTTAACCTCTGACTTTGGTTGTGGAGATTTGCCAGATATCTCAGCATTGCTTGTGTGGTGGAGCTTTGGTTCCATATTACTCTCTCTTTTCCTTTGCTCATGGTTTCGAGGCACTAAGGAACAGAGGGGTACCTCCTGCTGAACAGGTTGAACGTTGTCTGCCTGGCTTACACAGTCATCTGATCTAAGTCATTTTGAAAGAGCCATGACCTTTTTCACAACTGGGGAACTTTCAAATAGAGGACTGTTGGGCCAATGGGTGCTTGGATTATTGTTAAAACGCGGTTCATGAATGAAGCTATGTGGAGAATTCTGAGACCTTGTGAGAAAGTGCCAAGGAAACAAGAATCGTGTGACACCAGTTTCTTCAAAACATAGAACTGTTCCTGGAATGTGTTTTGTGCTCCTTCAATGTGTGGCGGATAGGAGTGAGTTTACTTTGGCTGTTGATACTCATATGCATCTGTAGGCAAGCATGTTTTCGCCAAGTGTGGCTCGTCTTGTGATTGTACACTTTACTCAGGTGACCCTTCTTAATCCTCGGCGTATAAACTGTCTGATGCTCTGAATAAGCTGACTATTGCATGAGACTTTAATCTGCCCCATTTTTAGGCCCCATTATTCCAGGGTCACCTAGACTGGTAAACAGCTAAGGGAAGCTAGAAGCATTCTATCACTGTCATCACATAAACTATCAACCAGGACACAGAAAGGACAGATACTTTCCCTGTTGGTAGTTCTCAGAAGGTTGTCCCACCCTAGACAAAAGGTATCATTGGGAACTTTTAAGCTTGGAAGAAATGAGAATTATACTTTTCAAGTTTTTAAAAAATGACATATTTATTTGTTGACGGAGGTTTCTGTCCTGCCTGGTCCTGCAGGAACCAAAGAAACACACAGAGGTTTACATTAATTATAAACTGGGACTGGGCAGGACAGAAACTTCTTTCTACATTTATTCATTTTGTTTATCTGCATCTCTCTGTGTGTGCGTGCTCATACCATGGCACATGTGTGGCAGTCAGAGGACATCTTTCAGGAGATTCAGCTCTCTCCATCCATCCTATGGGTCCCAGGGACCACACTCAGTTCATCTGGACGTATGTCCCCTACTGTGTGTACACCTTGCTGAAGATGGCATTTGTTATCCCTTGAACAGACTTAAAAGAAGCTCTGAGCCAATTTGTAGAAGAAGAATCCCTCAGAGACCATGACAGAGAGGCTGAAGCATCCTTGGATGCTGTTAAATCAGGTGAAGTAGATCTACACCAGCTGGCAAGTACATGGGCCAAAGCTTACGCTGAGGTAAGACAGAGGTCACAGTGTATATTTCAAAAAATATTACAGACTTTAGGAGGATGTTTTAATTGCTGAAGTCATATGAAACAAAGTGTAGAACCCATTTTTTTTTTTGCAAACCAGTAGTATACATCATATGTTCTTGTTTCTGTGCTTACATGTTGTTGAGTCCTAAGGCAAAGTGTGTGTGTGTGTGTGTGTGTGTGTGTGTGTGTGTGTGTTGCTTGTGCCATCAAGCTCTGGTGGAAGTCAGAGAACAATTTAAGGGAATTGGAATTCCACCATGTAGGTTCCAGAGATTGAACCCAGATGGATATGCTTGGTGGCAAGTGCCTTTGCCCAATGAACTATTTCTTGGTCCCAACACCATTTTTTTTTAATAAATGAATTTTTTTAATAAAATATGTTTGGAATAGTACCTTTGGAAACATGAAGCAACTTTATCCTACATTTTTCTTGGAGCAGATTTACATTCCTTTACAATGTTTGCATGTTTATATTACTCTTCCTGAAGTTCCAGTTGAACTGATGCCTTGAATCCCATCTGATAGCCTACGCAAGCCGTCCAAGATAATTTCATTTTCTCATTTGTCTTTGTCATTGTTGTAGTGTCATTGTTTCTCTGTAGGGTTGCAACTAATGTGGCCTATTTTGTGAAGTCCAAGATGTCACACACATTATTATTTTCTTTACTAATCTATGTATCTTTTTAGAGTATGTTTTTAATAATAAAGTTTTCTCCTGACTATAGACTAATTTATACAAATTATATTTATTGTGCTGGATAGTTTTATGTCCACTTGATTTATAAGCTAAAGTCATCTGAGAAGAGGGAACCTCAATTAAGAAAAGGCCTCCATAAGATCTGGCTATAGACAAGGCATTTTCTATGGGGGGAGAATCCAGCCCCTTGTGAGTGGTGCCTTTCCTGGTCTTGTGGTAATGGGGTCTATAAGAAAGCAGGCTGAGCAAGCAGGCCGTGAGGAGCAAGCCAGGAAGCAGCACCCCTCCATGACCTCTGCATCAGCCCCTGCCTTCAGGTTCCTGCCCTCAGTTCTTTTGATAATGAACTGTTTTATGGAACTGTAAGTGAAACAAACCCTTTCCTACCCAAGTTGCTTAGCTCTTGGTGTTTCATCACAGCCTTAGTAAACCTAGGACATTTATAATACATCCAAATACAGCTCAAGTTAGTAGTTGTGAGAAGTTCCTCTGTCCTGACCTAGCTACCGTTAGTTTTGTTGCTCATCCCTTTGTGCAGACACACATGTGCACTGTGTGTGGAAACGGAGTCATGGCATGCTGACTTTCTTTAATATTGTGGGCACTTCCGTTCCTTGCTCTGTAAGAATATCTCATTCATCCCCCTAGGCAACTCGTAATAACAACTTATATTCCATCTCTCTGTATTCTTTTTTGTATTCAGACAATCCTACAATAACATCTACATGTGTGTAAATGCGGGTCTCCGTGTCTTTGTCTGGCGTGCGAAACCACAGTCATAAAATCCATACTTCTCTAGTAGCATGTAAAGCAGAGATGCCCTGGCGTGACTGAATGTGTGTGTTATCTCACAGACCACCTTAGAGCATGCGAGGCCTGAGGAGCCCAACTGGGATGAAGACTTTGCAGATGTGTACCATGACCTGATCCATTCCCCAGCCTCTGAAACACTCCTAAACCTGGAACATAATTACTTTGTTAGCATCTCAGAACTGATTGGTGAAAGAGATGTGGAGCTGAAAAAATTACGAGAGAGGTACTGCTCGTTTCTCGTGTTATTATAATTAAATGTTACATTGTAAAATATAACAGCCTGTAGGACAGCCTGCTTGCACTATCATAAAATTAAAATACTAAGCAAAATCCTTGGAATGAACTGTCTGCTTTCATCTTTACCATAGCCCTACAATTAATATCTCCATTTTGCAGGTGAGAAAACCTGGAGTTACATAAATCCAGTAGTTTATCCAAGATGTGACTTCACAACTATTAGCCACCCCCCCCATTCTGTTCCTACACAGCCTCCTCTGGGTTGCCTTTCTCTAAGTCATGGTGTCTTTCAATACCTTGTAAACTTCCCACGTTAGGAAGAAAATAGAAATAACCATAGCATTGCCCCAAGAAATTTGAACCAGATTTGAATTCTTCTGTATAGTCTTCCTAGGACAGCTTTCTGGGATGCATGTTCCAGAGTGAGTAAAAGGCTGCCGGTGTCTTTCTGTTAACGTGTGGCTTTCCAGGCTGCACCCTCCTGTCCGGTAGACCGGGGTGTAGCTCAGCATGTCCTCCTATGTAGTCCATTGTGATTTAGCACTTTATTTATTACCTTAAGAGCATTTATTTAAGACTATGGGTATACATGGCACCAAGATGAATATTAGTGTTACTGGTGTATAGTGGTTCTTGTTGTGGAAGCTTAAGACCAAGTCATACTTGATTTTTGTGACTGGTTTAATATTAATACTAAAGAAGTCAACTTAAAATGAGATGCTATGTGCTCCTGTCTCTCATTAGCTTCACATTAGCAAACATTAAGACTAACAGTATGTGAACAATATTTTTTTTTTTTGCTTTGTTTCGTTTTGTTTTTAAAAACAGGGTTTCTCTGTAGCTTTGGAGCCTGCTCTGGAACTAGCTCTAGTAGACTAGGTTGGCCTCGAACTCCTAGAGATCCATGTGAATAATATTTTTTATTTTAAGAGTTATTATAGTTAAGAGAAATTGAAATACAAAATAATCAAAGATCGATTTCTTTTCTTTCATGATGGTGAACAATGAACCCGGGCTTTGAGCCTCATGTGTCTAAGGATTCAGCCAACTGTCAATCAAAAACATGCAAGAAAAAAAGAGTCACGCATATTCTGAACATTCTTGGGCTTTAAATCTTGTAGTTATTCCTAAGAAACAATATAACAAGTACTTGCATTGCACTATTTGTTGTAAGCATGATTTAACATGTGCCAGAGGGTGTGTATAGGTTGAATATACATGCTCTGCCTGGGACCAGTGCCCAGAGTTACCATACCTGCTATTCTGACAGTCTATAGTTAGCATTTGTCTGAAATAGAATGGACTTTCCTTTGAACTTAATATAGGCAGTCTCTTAAGTCATTAATTATATGACAAACTCCTTGCATTTTGGATACATCCTGTGTAACATAAATGTTCATGAAATTTTCTTTAATTCTTTTTGCTTTTTTTATTATGAGAAATTGCTGCTTTTAGGAAACCATATTCTAGATAGTTCTTTATGCTTTAGAAGAAATGGCAATAATACTTTTTATCCACTAGAGGGAACATTTGTAAAATATTAACGCAAATATGTATCTAAGTTTTTAGTAGACATTTTTGTTTCTAAATTAAGAAACTCTCTTATAAGCATATTCTTCACCGGATGCCTTGTGCTTTCTAATAGTAAGGGCCAGGAATGTGGGTGCACATCTGTAATCCCAGTTCTCAAGAGGCAGAGGCACAAGGCCACCAGGGCTACATAGTGAAACCTTGTCTCAAAAAATCAAACAAAAAAGTTTACAAAATCATCTGCATTGTATTTAGTGAAGTGGGAGCTGAATGAATGATACAGAAGATGTTAAAGTATCATATGTATACGTTGTATGAGTTTCACTTTTTACATGTATCTGTCCTCCTTAATTGTTATGACTAAGAATAAACTCAATTTTAAGAACAATTTACTTAACTAGAGTGACAGTAAAACTTAGTTTGTGTTCTGCTCTGTTTATTATATGTTTAAATTTTCTGTATTTACTTAACTGTATGTATGTGTGTGGGTATGTACATGTTCATATGGATGTGTTCATGTGTGTAGGTAGGTGCAATGCATGTGTATGTGTGTGTGGGGGGGTATCTGTAAACGCCACAGGTCACTTTGATCACTATTGAGTGTCTTCCTCTGTCTCTGTTCTCCACATTTTTTGAGACAGGGTCTCACTGAACCTGAAGTTTGTCTCTTTGGCCAGACTGTCTTGCCAATGCACTTCCAGGGATCTGAGTGTCTCTGCGCCCCCAGAGTACGGTTGTAGAAGTGCATCACCATTCCTAGCTTTTCTGTAAATACTGGGCATCCCGCTGAGCTATCTCCAAACCCCTCAAAATATCTTTTAGAGCAAGCTTTGCATGTTTGTGTTAAAAGATAAGTTTTAGTTTGAGATATTATGTAGTCGGAACAGACAATAAACTGTGAAAGTGCAGCTCAGTACAGTACAGCCACCCCTGTGACCACCACCCAACCAAGAAATAGGATATTTCCAGCAGTAAAGAAGCCTCCCCCGTGCCTTCCTAGTCATGCTTACTTTCCCCTGGAAATAACTGCTGTCTGTCCTTCAAACACCATTGATTAACTTCTTCCGAAGGGAAGCCATTCTGTACATTGTTTCTTTGGGTAAATGAAGATGGTAGCAGTAGGCTAAAAAATCAAGTTGTATCCTACATTGCTCCTTAAAAGTAATTGTGTGATTTAACAGTTTGTCTTTTCAAACTTAACTGACAGTTTCTGGTAAGTGTATACTGGCTTTCAGCATGGAGCTCGAGTCAGTTATCATATACTTACATGGAACATCTGCTTAGGCTGGGATTAGACAGTGTTTCCTTTGAGATCTCTGCAAATGAGGAACGGTTGGGAGTATTAAACAGTATGAGAGTCCACTTGGATTCTGACTGCTCCCGTTTATGCACTGAGCTCAGATCATGGTCTGGCTGCACATGTGGTGTGCTTGACACTTTAACAACACTCATCAGTATTTGCATATTCATTTTCAACGACTCAGTACTTTCAAGGTATGGAGTTTTAATTCCTGAATATAGTACCTATCATAAAATAAAAATTATATTTTCATTTTATTCAATGAACTAAAGGGCTGTATACCCTAAAAGTTGATGACTGTGTCTAATTGGTTAATTATGCTCTAGACAAGGTATTGAAATGGAAAAGGTGATGCAGGAATTGGGGAAATCACTCACAGATCAAGATGTAAACTCACTGGCTGCCCAGCATTTTGAATCCCAGCAAGTAAGTGAAACGAAGTATAATAGCTTTAGATACATAATTACGTCTTCTCTTCCTCGTGAAAAAATTTGACCAGCTGGCACACTCTCTATTTAGGACTTAGAGAATAAATGGTCAAATGAACTGAAACAATCAACAGCTATCCAGAAGCAAGAGTATCAGGAGTGGGTCATAAAACTTCATCAGGACTTGAAAAACCCCAACAACAGCTCCCTCAGGTATTGACCCTCAGTTGTTCGTATTCATGTATATGTTCATCACTATCCATATTTATTCTAAAATTGCACGCAATTGGTTGTGTATGTTTGACAATGAGAATTCAAGATTTTATACCTTTTATTTTTTTGAGAAAGAGTCTCATGTAGTTTTGCTAACCTCAAACTTGGCATTTAGCCTAGGTTGGCCTTGAATTTGGAGAAATTCAGCCTTGGCATCCCAAGTGGTAGACTTACAGGCAATTTCTTTCATTTCATTAAATGTATTCCACTTGGTATGACTGGATGAATGCCAGACACTCACTAAGTAGGAAGAGAAAAAAAATCAAGTAGAGTAGACCTATTTTCAGAACATGCTCACACATGCTGTAAGCGTTGGTGTACAGCCCTGGGCTGGCTTTGGATATGGGCTAAGGGCTGTCTTTATGTAATGTCAGTCTCCCAGTAGTCTTGCCTCAAGGGTAAGAAATATGTCTGCTCCTTTCTCCCTCCTTTCCTTCTTCCCTCCCTCCCTCCCTCCCTTCCTCCCTCCCTTCCCTCCTTCCCTTTGTTCCTATTTGTTTGTTTTGTATACCCACACAGCTTCTTGACTCTGGCACACATGAAGTGTTCGGTAAGTACTGGGATGAATGGATGCACTAAGTCAGGCTGGGAAGTAGCACAGCTGGTAAAGTGAAGATCTGAGTTTGTCCTCTGAGCTCCATACATGTGCACAGCTTTGCCGGCATGCACACCACCACACACACATGAATAGTTGGTACCATCTTCCCATGACAGTTCCATTACCTCTTTCCTGCATATAATGGTCTTTCATTTGCATCGCTGTGTTTCCAAACTGCTCCTGTCTTTAGGGACAGCATGACTACATTATTTCCTGGCCAGCATTTTGAGAGCAGTGGGGTTCAGGGGTCAGAGCATGCCATACCCTGGGCTTTCTGATCCAAATGTAGTGTATTGCAGGCAGTGGGTTTAAGGGTGCTGAAAAGTTTCTTGCTACAAAAGCCACCTATCCCTTTGCTGCTGTACTTTCAGGCTCCATGTGTAGTCAACTCACTGTAAATCCTGGCCTTTAGTTGCTTTTTAAACTGTTGTACCTTGGGGAAAATACTTTTACTATTAACTGTCTTTGCTAGGTGTTTCCTTGGGCAACAGAAATTCTGTTTTCAGCTCATGGAAAACTAGGTTTATTGAGGGATGAATGACATGATGGAGCACAGATTAAGGAACTGAGACTCATAGAACTGTCACTGCAGTCAAGCTATGACATCTTCCGCTTTGCCTTCGTATTCAGCACTGTCTCCTCTGTCGTCCCCTGTCAATTGCTCTGAGTCTGTGCTGCAGCTCACCAGCTCTTCCGGTTCTGTTGAGCCATTTGATGGGCATTGCCGTGAGGTCTCATTCCAAGTTCTGTTTCCCGATGGCTAATATGATGAACAGTGTTTCATGTGATAACTTTGTATCCATGTCTCTCCGTTATGTTTCCTAACTGTCCAGCTGTGAAAGTTATGTTTGTACTCTGGATGCATGGTTAGCATCAGATGTTTGTTTTGTAGATACGTGCCTGCTGCTCTGTGGCTTGTCTTTTCGTTTTATTACTCTTGTCTTTAAAAGCAGACTTTGTCTTTCGTGTAGACCAGCCTGGCTTGAGCTAGCTTGACCTTCCTTCTTGTACCTTCTCTGTGCTTCAATTATAGGTGTGTACTGCCATAGCCAGCTCTTCTTCCTCCTGCTTCATATTGTAGAGTGGCTGTGCACGCCTTTAATCCCAGCACTCAGAAAACAGAAACAGATGAGTTTTGAGGCCTGGTCTGCACAGTAAGTTGCTACCCAATAAAGACCCTGTCAAAAGGGGGATATTTAGCTAAGTGGTAGTTATGTGCAGAAGTTAACAGGCCACCACTACTAAGGTTGTTCGTATCTTGTCAAGCAGATCCTTCAATTTTGTCATCTAGACTCAGTGCTCAACTGGCTTCATTTTCCTGTGCTAGAATTGGATGCTGTTTGTGCTTGGGCTGTAACTCAGTTTTTGAGGGTGTTTTCCTCTGCGCACTGCTGCATCATCAACACCCAGCAGTCTTTGCACACCTGTGCCGTGGAGTGGGTCCTTCCATGCTATTGCTCTTCTCTCAGTCATGGAATCTTGTTTCTTGTCCTGGTACTAGGCTTACTGTGGGTCAAGTCATCTGTCATTGAGCTACATCCCAACCCTTGTCTCTCTGTTGTCTGTCCAACACCAGCCTTGTGTCTGGCTCTCAGATGTCAGTCATTCAGTGAGGCTTCTCTTTTCGCCAGTCCCTGTGTTTCCTCGAACACATTTAGTGAAGACTAATTGAAGGAGCTCAGGTACGCGAGTTTGTGGCTCCTAACTGTTCTAAAGTGACCCTGCAGATGACCTTTCAGAACTCTGATGTCATTTTCAGATTGATTTCTGTTGATTTCCTTATATGACGGCACCCTTTGTCATACGCACATCGATGCAAACAGGCTGTCCTTATTTCCTGGCCCTCCTTGGAGGACCATGCCCCACTTTGCCATTCAGTTTCCTTCGTTGCTTTGTGCTGTGGACTTGACTTGACTAGTTCGTATGTGCTCATAGCTCCTCTTGGGAGGCTTTTCCAGTAATGAGCAGAGCAAAGAGAGAGCTTGTCTAGTGAGAGGAGAGGGCTGGTGGAAATGCAGCCACACAGGACATGTCAACATGCACCTCACAGTTTTTATTACTTATATGTCCTTTTAATTTTAAAAACTAAAACATGATTGCTGTACTCTTATAATCATCATCACTGTGTGTACAAGGTATATGTGAGCAAACATCTGGAAATTAGAGGGCGACTTCAGAAGCTGGTTTTCTCCTCCCATAGTGAATCTGGATATAGACTTAATGTCATTAGACTTGTGAAGCAAGGCCTCTTACCCGCTAAGCCCAGTTTTTAAATTTTTAATCTTCATCACTGCCACATCTATTTTATTATTTTTTTAGAATCAGCCTTGTCATGAGAACTAATATATATTTTTAAATATGTTCAATATGACTTTTAAAGGTATTACATATTAGTTCATCAGTTGATCCGTGAGCCATTTTTAAGCAGCTAGGAAATATTAAGTGGTGATGTGTTAGTTGATACTGTAATGATTGACGAGAGTGATCTGCATTGCTTACTGTGAGGAAATGGAAGGACAAGTGGGGCTTTCAGAACCTGTTGCTGCTTATGGTTTTACTTGTCACCATGGATTAAGGATGAGTTTAGGAATAAATTAAGCTCTGCTGTCAGCTGTTCAGTTCTCTCTCATTTTATGGTGAACTTATTTTCCTCTAAGAAAAACATTCTTATGAATATGCAATGATATAATAACAATAATTATATTAATTTCAGTGAAGAAATTAAAGTTCAGCCAAGCCAGTTCAGAGAATCTACAGATGCCATTGGAAGGATTTATGAGGAGCAGAGGAAGTTGGAAGAAAGCTTCACCATCCACTTGGGTATGGAAGCTCTTTTAGTAGCTATAAGGAACTCCTGAACTTTTCCTCAGGAGTACAAATTCCTTCATGTGTGCAGAATATACCCATTATTTCTAACCTCAAGTTATGTCCCTCTCCACGAAAGCCTAGAGTTTGTGTTCTATATGTTTTGTGTTTTAGCTTATATATTTGCAGATAAATTATGACAGTTATTAAGACAGGAAGTCAAATGACCCATTTTTAGTTATTATTTGGAACATGGATTTACCTAGAGTCTTGCCACAGAAGTTTGCGTCTGTTACAGGATTTTTGTAGTGTTTCGGTATCTCTCTGTAACTGTTGTTCATCCCCAGGAGCCCAACTGAAGACCATGCACAATCTGCGACTGCTGAGAGCAGATATGCTTGACTTCTGCAAGCATAAAAGAACTCATGGAAGTGGTGTGAAACTCCATCGGCTCCAGACAGCCCTGTCTCTTTATTCCACATCTCTCTGTGGCCTAGTTTTACTAGTAGATAATCGAATTAATTCATATAGTGGCATCAAAAGAGGTAAGTCGATGTTGAACATACGTATCCCACTCAGTTTCTCTTTGTAATGCCATTTTTGTAGAGGACTCCCACACTGTAGCCCATGCTGATCTTGAACTCAGAGAAGTCTTCCTGCATCTGCTTTCTAAGTGCTGGGATAACAGATATGATCCACTGCACCCAGTTTTCAAATAAAATAATTTTTATGAAGGAATTTTTGACAGTTTTAAAAGGCTGCAGTGTTTAAGTCCATTGAGTTTAACACATACCCTATCCTGGACATTTCAAATTAAGTGAACAGCAAACAAAATACACATTCCTGACTCTGTAGATGGAAGTTTCTGTCCTACCTGTTCCCACAGCCATTTGGTCCCAAATAAACACACAAAAGCTTATATTAATTATAAACTGTTTGGCCTATTACTCAGGCTTATTATTAGCTAACTCTTACAACTTAAATTAACCCATAATTCTTATCTATGTTTAGCCACGTGGTTTGATACCTTTTCCCAGTAACGCATACTCACGTTGCTTCCTCTGCATCTGGCTGGTGACAGCATCTCTGTCTTTCCTCTTCCCAGCCTTCTGTTGTGGTCACTCTACCTATGCTTCCTCACTGGCTACTGGCCAACCAGCATTTTACTAAAAACCAATACAAGTGACAAATCTTTATAGGGTACAAGAGCATTATCCCACAGCATTACTACTTTGACATTCATGAACAGTTCAGTAATATTTAGTTCTTTCTAAAGTATCATGTATAGAGTGCCTATAGAAGAAGATTTTTATTTCAGCCCGAAGTAAAAATAATAATTCAGCTATAAATGCACTTTTCACTTTAGAAGCAAGTCCTGCTGAGCGATCTTAGTTTACCCAGTGTCTCCTGATCCTTCCAAGTTAAACAGAACCACACTTGTTTTCATTTACAAAGGTTATGGATAGATTTTAATCAAAGTGTCTGTTATTTAAAGATGGCTTGGAGTTGTAGTAGAATGTTCTTTACTGATTACTTATTCCTATGAGTAAAATGTTGATGAAAGTCATTGTATTCTAGCTTAATGCACGATTATTACAAAACAAGTCATATTTACAATTTTCACTCTCTCAAATATCTTTTTCTATACATAATTGATAAATATTTGATGAATCCCTTAGATTTTGCCACAGTTTGCCAAGAATGCACAGACTTCCACTTCCCACGGATTGAAGAGCAACTGGAGGTCGTCCAGCAGGTGGCGCTGTACGCGAGAACCCAGCGCAGGAGCAAGTGCAAAGAGGCCCGGGGTCAGTAAGGCTCTAGCACCCAGGCCACACTGCTGGCCCAGAGATGACCACAGAAGTTCGTAGTGGTGGGACTTGAGAGAAAATTTAAGAACAAAATTTAACATCTTTTTTTTTTTGTTGATTTTCTTTCAGGGTCCTTAGTGAAAACCATTTTAAAATTTCATTGCCATAGTTAAAATAAGAGCTTTCAAAAAGCTGTTCTTCTGCTCCAAGCATTCTCAAATGTACAGAATCGTTACTACAAAGGGCACTGAGTCACAGTTAAAGTAGAACAAAACAAGCTCTTCTTTGCTCTCATTTTCTTCCACGCTAGGGATGCTGCACATATGCCGTTCCTCTGGGTATATCCCCGACCCAGTTCCCTCTTTGAATTTTTGACTTCAGGGTCACTTTGATTCGAAAAGAAAAAGAAAAAAACTGCTATCTTTGACTGGGTTTCCCCCCTTATATTTATGCACAATACAACACTCTTTCAAATTACTTAGAAATTTTATTGGAAATGTTTTTAAATGTATTGAAGTATACATTACAATCATCCTACTTCCTCCACCTCTGCCCCAACTTCTGAATTTCTAGAACCTTCCAAAATAGTGCCACCATTGAGAAACCAGCATTTAAATCATGAGATAATGAGGGATTATGTCTTCAAGTCATAGCAACACTAGTCAATTCAAATAAGCAACATGCCTATCACCTGATAAGCTGCTGCCTGGTTCCCTGTGGTGGGAACAGTGGGTGTGTCTTGATAAGTTCCTCATATATTGTGGTTCATGCTCATAGCACAGCTTTATGCATCAGCTTTCCGAAACTTAACTCAACTTGTGGAACAAACTTCATTTCCCTCGACCAGTATCTCCCCATTTCTTCCTTTCCTTGTTTCGTGCTAGCTGTTACTCCGTTCTGTTAGCTCAGCTCTTCCTAAGTGAGACTCCTCCTTCTGGACGGTGCTTCAGGAGCACCAAGAGATGCTGCGAACCACGGGCAGCACTCGCCCACTTTAGTTTATCCTACATGTACATAACCCATACGTTTTCACCTTTCACCCAAGGGAAACAGTTCCGTGGCTTCTCTTTGGCACATCTGAATTGTCCCTTTACTCAAACTTTTAAGCTACTGTTAAGCAAAGCAAAATCTATTTGAGCATGCTGTGTTTCTGACATTTGATCTAACAGGGAAGCTGCCTACTGACCCGTGGGCAGGTTGAAGGCCCACTGAACACACTGGTCAAGGGGGCAAGTCATGTCCTAAATGGGGCAGCATATGATGGCATGACTCTTCATCTTGTCACTTTGAATGGCAGGCTACTGAAAACTTACGGATTATTTATCTCTGGAATTTTCTGTTTGATGTTTCTAGACCGCAGTTGATGGTGGATAACTGAAAGCACAGAAAGGAAAACTGTGGATGAAAGTGGACGCTGCCCACCTTTCTGTGCTGTCCTGCCTGTACCCTCCAGATACATTCATGTGTACAGAAGCATGTTGTAGCCAGTTCTCCTTTTTACACACAGACACTTTCCATGTACACTATTCCGTATGCCGCTTTTGCACTAGGACTGCCCAAGAGGTCATCTATCAGTCTAGAAAGCCCCTTTGTGTCTTTGCTGTTGTGTAGTGATGCATTGCAGGTTCTTGTCCCTCCCTATTAGTAGGTATTTCTTCTTCTTTTTATTGTTAGTAGCATAAATAGCAGTGTGCATGAATCATGGTGCACTTGTAAGGAGTAAGCCTGTCTGTGGTCGCAGGGCACCTGTACTCCACTCAATATTCACAGTACCCGCCACTGCTCCCTGATTTATCTCTTTACCAACGGTAATTGCAGCTCTGCTGTGGCAACATGTGTTACATTTCAGAGCCACGCCAAGGGCCAGGAGGAAATCACAAGAAAGGAATCCTAACCAAGGGCTTCGCAGAGAAGTTCAGTGCGGCCTCTCATCCTGTTACCCTCTCCTTCCACCTTCACTCAGCTTTCCCTTCTCTTTCCTCCTTCCTGCTCCTTCCATGAGTATTTTTAATATCACTGTTAGCGGTGATCACACACATGAAGATTAAGATCATAGTGTGGGAGAGGAGGAGGATTTTGAGTCTTTATATGAGAGATAATGTGCCGTACATAACAGGAAG
>JAQHUG010000165.1:2963080-2988643 GCA_028555095.1 Dicrostonyx torquatus
GTTTGGGACATTGATATGTAAGTTTTATCCCCTCCAATAAAATACCCCTTTTTAATCAACCTAGTGTAATATTGTCCTGTGACAATAGGCCTTCCCCTAGGCCCTCCAACTGCCAGTTCCACCCACAGAACACTCTATCTTAAGGGGGCCGGACCCAGCTCCCTCTCTACAGAGTAAAAAGTCCAAGTTCAGGACTTGAAATCCCATCAGTCCCTACCTTGGAAAGCTCACCCCCCCCAAGAAAACCTTATATAAAATAAACCCTGCCTTCTGCTCAGTTCTTTGCTGCTTCTGGCAGAGTTAGCCACACACTACCTTTCAATAAATCTTCCCTCCCATTAAATCTCATGTGAGGTTTGTTGTAAGATGTGACTAAGTATAAAATATTCTCAATTCCAAAAGTTTAAGAAACATCATAATGAAATAGCAATCAAATTTATAATTATGAAAAGATCTTCAGTATGGGAAGATAATTCTGGTAGCAGTGCAAAGAAATAGAATATAAAGTGATATACTTACTAACTTGCTATGGAAAATTCTAAAGTATTGGCATAGCGTGGTGTATCCATGTGTGTATTGGCTAAAGATTAAAAATCAAAATGAAGAAAATGTGTACATCTCACTCATTAGGTGTCTGTAGGCTACTTGCTTATTGCCATTACTTCAGTGATAATGTATTATGTGGTAAACATTTTATTTCATTTGTAGTTATTATACAACTTAACAGAATTATCCATGCTAACTTCAAATGTTTATTTGGTACAGTAACCGTGTCACTAGCTGACTTTAAAATTAATTGCCTAGGACCTTTCAAGAATATGTTCATCTTTAAGTCCTGTTTGCTAGGCTCATTAAATCAACTTGCATTCTATATAATTTATTTGATAGAAGATATATGTCTAAAAACCAAAGAAATACAGTTGGGATGATTATCATGTTAGCCTGGATTTATCTGAAATAGGAACACTCCACATTACAGATAAAGATCTGATGATATAGGTTTTGGTTTTTTATAAAAATTTTGCTGAAAATGTATTTTTATGTGTGTTTTTAGGAAATGACTATACCCTGGTGCTTAAGAAGAGCAGAACTGGTATTTAAGTGTGTCAAAGGTGAGCATAGCCCGTGCTTAGCAGCTACTATGTAAGTCTCATCCCCTTATTGAAAGAAGAGCAAGCCAAAGGAACGACTCAAAAGTTGCCTCTGCTCCTGGTCCTTCAGAAGATGCTTAATGAGTCAAATATTTCATAATAGACTTTGTAATTTTATCTTTATCAGTTACAAAATAAACAGATGTCTAGCCAATCTGAAACAGAAGGATATCTGGGTACTGAGTGCCGAAACAAAATGCCTGACAAAGTCAAATTCAGAAGGGTTATATTTTGGTTCAGACTTTGAGGTTGCAGTCCATCCTAGCAGGGAAGACTTGGCTGCAGCAGTAAAGCATTTCACATTTTATCTGGAGCCAGGAAAGAGATGCATGCTGGTGCTCAGGGAGCTTTCTCTTACTCATGCAGTCTAGGAGCCCAGCCCATAGAGTGCTCCACCCCACAGACATGCAGAGAGCATCCAGGGTGACTCTGGATCTCGTCAAGAGGATGGCTAATATAAACTCCCACAGATGCTGTTTACACTTTGCTGGTTCTCACTGCTCTTGATTGCCTTTTATTTTCTTAAAAAACAGAGTCAAATACTATATCAACTTTTCATAATCTGTTTTATCTTCATTCTGTGAAGGTCACGTAGATCTTTGAGCATGTTGACAAAACTGTTAATCCTCTCTGGCATAGAGAATTGGAGCATGTGGGTCTTTATCTGTCCTAGAGGCTTAGCCTTTCCTTTGGACAGTGGCTCCCTGAGAGGACAAGACGTGAGGCCCCACTATGAAAACCCTCATCTTAGTAAAGGAGTATTGGGATGGAAGGCCAGAGCTCATAACACAGCAGCCTGTTGTCTGTTTTAGGTTTCATGATGGAGATGGCTTCATGGGACGGAGGAATTTCTAGGACAGTGCAATTTCTGGTACCACAGGTGTGTTATCTGAGCAAATTCTGCCCCAGTCCATGGCTGTATCATCTGAGTAAATTCCACTCCAAACTAAGGTCTTCTAAGATATTCCTCAAAGACACAGCCAAGTGCCTCCCTAAACTCCTCCGTGTATGTAAAGCACAGCTTCCTGACTTTAAAGTGTATTTGGATGCCATGTGATACCTAGTGTACTCTCAAAGACATGAGCACCTACCCCTCTGCTATGAAGACTGTGAAGGGACACAAGGAAGATCACCAGGAGATGATTCCGAACTCTGTTTTTTAAGACTGAGTCTCACCCTTGCTGGAACTCCCTCTGTAGACCAGACTGGCCTTGACATCACAGAGATTTACCTACCTCTGCCTCCCAAGTGCTGGGATTGAACCATTGATACCTATAACTGTTGATATCTTCAACAGTTCTGAATTGTGTTTAGAACTTAGCAAAACTAGTGGAAAACGAGTGCCATTGATTAGGAGTTTTTCAAGTAATCAGAATCTTTACTTGACATTTCTGTATGTTGCCAGAGGGTTGGAACTAGAAAAACACACCAATCTATGATTACTAAATCAGTCATGGAAGGTAATTTTCACATACTCTATATCCCTATCTAGAGTGAGATCCACATTTTAAATACTTTGAAAAAATGGAAATGTCAGTGATGACCTAACAAGTATGAACTTTTTCTCTTTTTTTCCTCTCACAGAGCATTTCTGAAGAAATGTTTTATCAGCTGAGTAACATGCTCCCCCAGATCTTCCGGGTCTCCTCAACACTCACTCTGACATCCAAGCACTAAGCCCTAATATGCTAACATTCTGGCAGAAGAGCGTTTCTCACCTCTCTGGGAGCAAGAACTGTGCTGGAATCCTGTCAAACAAAAGGTGCCCAGTGGAACCTGCAACTCAACCACTTGTTAAGTTATGATGGAAGATATCAAATATTTTAAAATGTGTGTATTCTGCAGACTAGAGATCAGCTCCCAATTCAAGCATTTTCTCAGAAAACCCTTCATGAAATAATACTTCTTTTTCTTTTACTTATATGTCCTATCCGTGAATGATAATGTTAAAATGTTTATCAAACATGGACACTTACCAGCATGTTCATTATAATTTCATGGAGCCCTCTGACTTTTCCAAGGCAGGAGTCATATCAAATACAAGCATAATTAGGCATACATTGTCAAATCAGAATTTAAATATACATTGCAAGTATATGTTTCTTTGAAAGTGTTATTATAGTAATATAAATACACCAGACAAATGTACTTGTTTTAAATTCTCCTGTTTCAAACCCTGGCTTTTAATTTACTCTTTCTAAGGCTGTATAAATTCGAGTCAGAGAAGGCTTTGAATTCTTTACCGCTGTCTCACCTTCCTTCTGTGACCTTACCCCATCTATTAATAACATTTTGTGGGCCGGGAAACTGTTCTTCTTAGCCAGGCTGAAGTAAGTTAGTCTAAACCTGCACCTGGCAGCATTACAGTGTTCAGTAACATTGACACCCAGGGTCGTTTTCATGGCTCTGTTTTCCCTAGCTGTTCTGTATTCATTCTTCTACACCCGCTTCGGTTGAAGAAACTGCATTCATATTTCTGTTCCTGGTGCTTAGCCTCCTTTATCATAATTGGCTTTTGGTGCACTCCTCCTTCATAGGCGCTTGTCATGTGTCCCAGGTGTAGGTCATTAGCTGAGAGCAGTGAGTGCATTTTAAAAGGCAACACAGCAGCACAGACATCTATAAAGGCAGAAGCTTCTTCACGTCCAAGGCAGCAGGATGAAGTGGAGTCTTTGGGTTGGGATGAAGTGGTATTTCTTGACTTCAAGAAAACAAACCAGCCTTCTCTTAAGTATGCCAGAGTATCAGAACTATGGCAGACACTGTCTTGGTAGACAGAATGCTTTCCCATGAAGGAATGTCTCATGGTTTGCCACTCAAGGAAAAAATGCAACACCCAGTCCACACTATGACCATCAGACACTAATTTTCCCAAGTTCTTTACCAAGGGCCTGGCACTACATATGGAGATTTCCCATTTCCTTGAAGAAATGGTCTTTCAAGCACTATTGTTCTTGTTGGGATTAATGCTGATGCAGCAGATAGACAGCAGAGATGAACAGGTCAGGATCAGAGACTGTTTCCGTTCATGAACTGGCAGGTCTAGCTGGTTAGGACCCAGTTAGTGGGATCAGTAAAATCATTCAGGGCCAGAGGTGCAGCTCTGTGGTAGGACACATGTTTAGCATGTGTGAACCCCAAGCAGGAGTGGTACCATTCAGAAAGAGGCCTTAGGGTCTTTCTCCAGATGCTGCGGGACTTAAGATCTTTAAGGGTCCACCTGCAGCTTATAAGGTGGCACATCCAGCTGTCAGGTGCTGGAGCTGTTCCATCTACAGAAGTTTAGGAATGCTACTGACCAGTTTTCTTTATCACCTCAAGGCCGTTTTACTAAGTCACTTGTAACTTGGGGCCTTCACTTAATGGGAATATAAAGTACAACTTGACCTATAAAACCAAGGCAAATTTATCGAGTATCCATTTTTCAATTAGTGCTGTAATACATAGTATACATCAGCCATAAGGTTGGGGAAAAAATCCTACAATGTTATATATCACTGAAGAAAGCACACCCAAAACCAAGCCAGTATTAATACAATTGCTTGCAGTTAAATGGTGACGATTTTAATCATGCTGTAATTAAGGGAACCTACAATTTTATGTTTGAGCTAAGAACACTAAGATTATAGTCTTTTCCAAGTTTTCTATCCACTTCTTGGAGGGGAGCACTGCGTGAAAGAGTGTTAGTTTTCTGTCACTGTGACAGGATGCATGAGATAATCAGCTTGTTAAGGGCTCAGCCAATGGTTACTATCGCTTTGGTTCTGTGGGCACACAGTATATTCTGGTAGGAGGGTGTGTCACAGAGGCCTGTTCACTTCGTGGTAGATGAGGAGCAACGGAGGGAAAACCTTCGTTTGACTAGACCACACCTCTTAGAGGTCCTTCCACTCCCAATGGTACCATATTCCAGATTCAGATCATCACAGATGAATAGATCCGCTGCAGTTCTAATAACAGCAAGGACACAGACATTCTCGGTGGAACTGCAGACAGCAATAGTGACCAGATAGCGTGTGGAGAGAAGTGACTTCAGGGCCTGTGTGGTAGTGGTGCTGGTGTGCTTAACATGACCCGGGTGGGGAATGTCCTGTGAACATAGTTTTCTGTTTGTACAAACAGTCAAATGTTCCTAAGATAGATGACTGACCGTGAGGTCCTCAAGGCCTTCAAACTGCTTTGGAGCTGAGGCCAGAATGCTGAACCCGGGACCTCCATTCCTCACAGCTCCTCCCTCCCCTCCCACCTGTTCCCGAGTGAAGGGTAGGGAGGCTATAACCTTTCCATTGATCTAGAAGTGTGGCGCCAGCTGGGTTTCAGCACGACACTAGGACCAAAAATGGAAGAAACACATGGAGAAGGAATTCCAGCGGAAGAATCTCGTTGGCCCAGGAGTTAGCAGTTCTCATGTGGACACAGCACAGCCCATCATTTATGTCACTTCAGCTGCACCCCACTCCTCACTTGAAAGCTCCTCAGCACAGATGCATTCTTGTCTCGGCGGGGGTCACAGAGTGGGGCAGAAAGACAGCCTAGAGACTGCAGCTCCTCCAGAGATTCCACTGAAAATGGTTGCTTCTCTGTGACTTTTCTCCTGTTCAGCTGTACCTCTCTGCCCCAAAAGTACCCGCAGCAATGTACCAATCATTTTCGTAAATGTGAAACAGTAAAAGGATTGTTTTTGCAACACCTACCTTTAAAAAATTACCACTGTCTTCAGAACCATTTAAAGAAATAATTTTTCTGCCCTTTAACCAGCAACCTTCCCAGTGTCCCCACGTATCTGAAGTGTGAACGCTTAGCACACATGAAATGCCTAAGCAATCCCTTGTCTGAAGGCTTGTCTGTGAGGGTGAAGTTCGGATTCCTAGGTGACACATAGTCTTATTGTGTAGGGCTTTGTGTGTGTGTGTGTGTGTGTGTGTGTGTGTGTGTGTAATTGTCATGTACTATTACAAAATGGATTTGTCATTGTAGAATTCCAGGAAATTTTGCAAAATCAAAACCAGAACTTTGGCATTTGGTGTAAGCTATGGGTTCTTTTCCAAGTGAAATATGTGTTTTGTAGATTGTTTAAATATCTCGGTAGTGCCTTAAAACACAGCTAATACATAGCATCCCAAATGGGCATCACAGCTACAGACAGAAGGATTGGGGAATGTATAAGTGTCTTCTCTTTTGAGGTTCCCCACAGATCCAGCCTTGGCTTGTGGCTTCATGTTCATAGACACAGCTCAGGTTATTACTGCACACCTGGGATTTTTCTTGCTGTGCTTTTCCTGTTTTGCCATAGGTAAACACTTCCTGGTACTTCCTGGTAAGGGTTGACTGAATTCATACAGTCAATTCTTGTTAATCATGGATTCCACATCTGTGAACCCACCTCCTCACTAAAGTGTAGTGTACCTGCAAAAGTCACCAACAGTAGGGACTGGAGTAGCCCAGTGGGCAGGAGCACTTGCCATGCAGGCGTGGCTGTGCATGGACCCATAACCCCACTGCTATGAGGAGCAGAGGCAGGTTCAGTGAGAGACCCTGTCTCAGTGGTTAATGCAGAGAATGACAAAGCAGTGTGCCCAGTGCACCGGCATCCATGTGCATACGTGAACATGCACAAGCACACACACACACACACACTCACATGCACAGGGGCAGGGAAAGCCAACAAGGGCAGTAGTTTCATCAAATCTAGATCATGTTTGTTCTGGTTAGATCTTTTGTAAAGTTGACATAGGTTAGGGTCCTCTGAGAATAGTGAACCTCAATTGAGAAAATGCCTCCATCTTTTGGGCAAGTCTGTGGGATGTGGGAGGGCTCAGCCTACTGTGGGCGGTGTCACCCGTGTGTGTGGTCCTGGGTTGTATAAGAAAGTAGTCTGAGCAAGCCACAGAGAACAAGTCAAATAAACAGCGTTCCTCTGTGGCTTCTGTTTCAGTTCCTGCCTCCACGTTTCTGTCTTGAGTTTCTGCCTTGACTTTCCTTCTCGATAGCCTAAGGCCAAGTTGCTTTTGGCCACGATGTTTTATCAGCAATAGAAACGTAACTAACAGACATGTAGTAAGTTCCCAGTGGAGTGAAATGCAAGGCCTTTGGCAGCACTTTCAATCATTTGTGAAGATCCCTAAAGTAGCAAACAAATTGAGTTGGTTAATCCACAAAGACAACACTTCCTCCAACAACACCGTACTTTCTAATCCTTTCAGAGAGTGCCATTTCCTGACCACTCAAATATATGAACCTATGAAGGTCATTCTTATTCAGACCACCACACTTATACAGAAACTGAGACTTCAAAGTCATTACCAAAATGGCAAACAGGTGCTCTCTGGAGACAATTAGCTGTCCAGCAGGAATGGTATTGTCACAGATTAGGTGTGCCCCATGAGGAAAATGTGCCGATTGGTATCTCTCTGTTTTCCTCCCATGCTTTCTAGATTTCTCTCATTTTTCCTTTTATACTGAATCCTGTTTTTCTGCTAGCTCATCATATTCAAAAGTCTCTAACCCAGGCAGCAGTATAGCATCAGAAATCGGAAACACTGCCTGAAGAGTTACATAAACCTGCTTCAAATGCTGGCTCCAGTTTACGCACGGTGGCTCGTTACATTAGGCGTATTACCTACCCTTCTTAAGCATGCTCTTTCATCGGTAAGCTGGATGGAAATTAATAATAGTATCTACCTCACTGAGTAGTTGGAAGGGTCAAATGTGAGCAGACTACCTGGCATATAGTCATTCTATAAATGTTTGCTATTACCCTTCCTTCCTGCCTGCTCTTCCAATCTTCCTTCCTGCCTGACCTTTCTTCTTTCCTGCCTTCCTCTCATTAGATAGTAGGGATGCTAAGTCACTTAAAACACGATGTCCTCAAGGAGTTGGTGAAAGAACACATGGTAACTCAAAGTACCGGCTAGTGTATGACCAGGATAGACAACCAGTGCAGAATCAGATGTGCTGTGGGGGTCAAAATAGAAGCATTAGCACTGCGTGGTCCAAAAGAGATGTCAAATCCATTAAGAGCAGCGGGCTTAGCCCTGTCTTTCTCTGGCACTGAGTGTGCCATCTTCTGAAAGCCCTTGTTATTCTCAGTGGGTCAAGCCCAAATCCTCTTGGCAGGCACAGAGGGCACCACCTGTGTCAGGAGTGGAAAGTTTCAGATACAAAGGGTTGGGCAGGTTAGAGTGTCAGGAGGAAGTCACAGGGTAAGTGACTAACTTTGGACTTGAGTGGGGCAGGAAGGACTGGCATATTTTTATCAGGTGAACCTCAGTTTTAGGCATAACAATAGGATGAGGCTGTTCGGGAATTTAAAGTCTGCCCACATCACCGCTACGGCAAAGCAGCTGCCCTGCTTCACATCCCTGGATCTCCAGAGTTCCCTTGTGGGTGATCTGATTAGATGCTTCCTGCTTTCAGATGAGCAACTGAGACAAGAGGATTAAAAGCTAGGAAGGCAGAGAGCAGGCGTCCTGGGGTGAGAGTAGGGAACTAACAGAATTCACAGTCAACTTGGGGCAGCAGTGAGCAGAGAGAAGTGGAATAAAGTGTTCTCCGTTCTTTCCCAGAAGCACCTGGAGAATCTTGACTAGTTTAACATTTTCTAATTGAATTCCCTTTATAATAAAATACTTCCAAAGTGTAGAAAAGTTCATCGAGGCCGGGTGGTGGTGGCGCACGCCTTTAATCCCAGCACTCGGGAGGCAGAGGCAGGTGGATCTCTGTGAGTTCGAGACCAGCCTGGTCTACAAGAGCTAGTTCCAAGACAGGCCTCAAAACCACAGAGAAACCCTGTCTCGAAAAAACAAAAAAAAAAAAAAGAAAAGAAAAGTTCATCGAATTTATGAGCCTACCTACCTACCTACCTACCTATGGACATATGTGTACGCCTAGTCTCTGTTTGTTAAACCATGCCGTGCTGTGTTTGTGTAAAGGTTCTCTTTTGTTTGGTTAGTAAGGGTCTCACTGTAGCCTAGGCTTGCCTGGAACTCATAATCCCCCTGCTGAACCTCACAAGTGCTAGGATTACAGATGTGCACTGCAGCCCTTGACTTTGGACTCCCTTTAGAAGCACCATAGATACAAGCCAACCCACTTCCTTTTTTCTTCTTTGTTGCATCAGCTGCTGATAGGCATTTGTGTTTCATTGTTCTGTGGGTCACATTAGCAGCTTTGCTGGGCTCTTCTTGGCTTGTTTGTGAGTATTTAGTCAGCCATAGATTCAGTGGACAACTGATGACCTTGGCTTGGCGTCTGGGGCTGGCTAGCAGGAACAGATGCACTGACTATCTGACAAAGATGCTTCTCTTTCAGTAGGTCTCATCCTCCAGGTCCATCCTTTAGTAGAAGTCGGGGTGGGAAAGAGACAACTGACACATGATTGCTTCCTCTGTTGATTAAAGCAAGTTCAAGAGGTGGGCTAACAGACCCCATATTTGGATAATCCCACGAGAAAAAAAAACAAAGGCATGGGGAAGAGAGAGGAATCAGAAACAGTTTGTGTCACTGGATCATAGAATCTCTCTCCTCAGCACTCAGCACGATCTCGATTTTTGTCTTTCTTCATATTTACAGGTGTATCGTAGTCTCAATGGAGCATTATCGGATGTTGCTGTAAGAAGGGCGGTTGAAAGTTTTGTTTTCTCCATACGACTCAGCTTGCTTTATTAAGATCCAATGTATACTTAGGTATAGCATCTTTCATCTTGACTGTAGCTACTTTGGGTGAGGAATAATGTGGGAGTCCCCTCTGTGTCCTGTGATTACTATTGATGAATAAAGAAACTGCTTTGGACCTATAGCAAGGCAGAACTTAGGTAGGCAGGGAAACCTCTGCTGAATGCTGGGAGAAAGAAGGGTGGAGTCAGGGGACACCATGGAGCCGCCGCCAGAGATAGACATGCCAAAACTTCACCGGTTAGCCACTGCCACATGGTGATACACAGATTAATGGAGATGGGTTAAACTAATAAGTAAGAGTTAGCCATTAAGAAGCCAGAGCTAATGGGCCAAGCAGTGATTTAAATAATACAGTTCCTGTGTGATTATTTCGGGGCTAAGTGGCTGAGAACTAGCTAGCAGCCTCCCTCCAACAGAAGAGGATACTGGTAATGAAAGCCAGGGCCTCACACATGCTAGATAAGCAAGCACTTTTTCATGGATGTACATCCTTAGCCTAACACAATGGTTTTGAGTACTCTGTGTTATAGACCCATGGCCCAACTGACTTATTCAATTATTCTATAAGGAAATCTTTATGGATTGTAGAGTATAGAGATCTTCAAATTTAGTAGATGTGTTCTAAATTTAACTCAAGGGATTGCAGCAAATCTCTCTTCTAAAGAATGCACACCTCCCTTTCACAAATCTTTGCATGAAGTAGGTAGAGGTTTTGAGTTTTACTATTCTGAGGATTCAAAATCGTATTTCCAGCAACTTTGCATTTCCCTGGGTCCTGCACAGCACTAGATAGGCTTTGTTGGGCACTTGAATATCTTCATTCTGAGGATTGGTGAGTGAGTCTTTAGTGCTTATTTTCTCTTGCATGATGATGTTCAAATTGCTTCTGCCATCACTTTCCTAATCTGGAAGGCTAAGCTTTTGTAAATCATCCTTAAAGTTCCTGTTCATAGGCTATGTGTTATCTTTCCAATTTATGTAATGTTTTGTTTTTCACAAAGACTTTAAGTTTTAATGGGATATATTTTACCATTTTCTTACAATTTAAACTCTGTGTCTTAGTTGAGATATGCTCTTTTATACCAGGATGATAGACATGTTCTCATGAGTCTTCCTTTGTGACTTTTAACATCTTTCTTTTTATTGAGTTGGCCTTTAATCCATCTGATATTCCGTATTCCATATTGTGAGTTATGAACCCCATTATATTTGGGTTCAGGAATAAGACTTACACAAGCCATTGTGGTTAAATATCTTCTACAACTGATGGGCATAAGTCTTTATGTTCAGAAAAAAAGATAGAAACCTGAACAAAAAATAAAAATGAAATCTCTCTAAAAGTTTTATTAAATTAAACAAAATATGGCAATTCTTAAGTACATAGACTTCTGAACAATAACAGTATCTTCTCAGTAGACATCAGAAAATGACCAGTTCTAAGACAGTTGACAGCTGACTTTTTTACTTAGTGAGGCAGTCATTCTGTCCTTCTCCATCAGTCTGATTACTAGCCAACTATGACCTTGGACAAATAGGTTATCTCTTTGTGCCTTAGTTAGGGCTTCTATTGCTGTGACAGAATACCATCACCAAAAAGCAAGTTGGAGAGAAAAGAGTTTATTTATAAACTTCCATATTGCTGTTAATCACTGAAGGAAGTCAGGACAGGAACTCACACAGGGAAGGATCCTGGAAGCAGGAATTGATGGAGAGGCAATGAGGTAGGGGCGGGGGGCACGACTGCTTACTGCTTGCTTCCCATGACCTGCTCAGCCTGCTTTCTTACAGAACCCAGGACCACCAGCCCAGGCTGGGACCACCCACAATGGGCTGGGTTCTCCCCCATTGATCATTAAATGAGAAAACACCTTATAGCTTGATCTCATGAAGGCATTTCCTCCATTGAAGCTTCTTCCTCTCTGATGACTCTAGCTTGTGTCAAGTTGACACACAAACTAGTCAGTACACTTTGAATCTCAGTTCATGAGTCTACAAGGTATGATTTCTATCTTTTCCTGGTCTCTATTTCATAGAACCACACAAGGACAAAGTAGATACAAGAATACTGTACAAATGTAAAGTTATAAAAATTATAGGTTTGACTCTTCAGAGCAGAGGTATATTTTAATCTAGAGATCTCCATATCTTTGTGGGGGAATAAGTCAAAATGCAGATATGTGAGTTGAGGAAAGAATAGAATTATGCATTAAATAAATATTCAGCATATCTATAGTGTACTGTTTAAGAAAATTACATAATGATAAGACAGAATGAAGAAATACTGACAGATATTTTACTTCTATCTAGTAGAAGAGACATATTAAATTAATAAATACATATGTGGCTGTAAGTTATGATCTGTCGCATGAGAAAATAACAGGAGTAATGTAATTGATATGAAGATATGAGTAAATGACATTTAATCTGACCTGAAAAATTTGTAGTGACTGCCCAAAGAATAGAAGATGCTTTCTTTTCTCATTGCCAAGTAATCAAAACGAAAAAAAATCAAAACCAGAGAAAAACAAGAAAATAGCTGTAACATGATTAATAAGAACCCAGAGACAGATTTTGGGGTTCAACCTGAAGGTCAGAAAAGCAAAACAACTAGTCACTGACTTTTACCTCTCTACCTTGACGATCCTGCCTCCAAGAATCCTCAGAATGAGACTGTGACTGAGAGCTGTCTCCTCCTGGTTTATATTCCTCTCTAGGGCTGGGATTAAAGATGTGCACCACTACTGCCCAGTTGTTATGGCAATTGGCTACTGGGATCAAAGGTGTGTGTCATCACTTCCTGGTCTGTAAGACTGACCAGGGCAGCTGTTTAACTCTCTGATCTTCAGGCAAGCTTTATTTATCAAAATACAAATGAAATATCACTGTATTTCCCCCTTTTATCTAAAATAAAAAAGAAGGCTATAATTAATATAAGAAAAACTATATACAATAAATACAATGATCAAATACAACATAAACAGACAATAAATATACCAACAATGTCTAGTCCATTTGTACTTGACAAATTTAGAGAAAATACTCCATATCTATCTTATCTTGGTTGAGTCCAAAGGCTTATACCTAATTTACTTTCTATCATAACTTGCTTTCTGCATCAGGTAAACAAGGAAAACTCTAACTCTCTTGACTTCAACTCCCTCAGAGACCCAAGAAGGAAATAATAGTAACTGAGTAAGCAGGATGTACAAGCAAGTGACTTCCAAAAAATGTGAGAAATGACAGAAATAGCTGACTGTCTGAACAGTCACCCAAAGTTCCTTTGCGATGTTGGGGCATCTATCTTCAGCCTACAGGCCCAGCATTTCCAACAGACTTTTCTATGAAGTAGGATATTCTGAAGAGCTGTCCCTCCTTGTCTTGACAATGTTTGACAGTCATTTTCCTTTGTGTCCTGCTTGTCCAATTAGGGCAGGATGCTGTCAGCAGTCAAGGCAAGGGCATTTTCTTGCCCCATGACTTATTTTTACCCCAAAGAATGTAAACTCTGTATGGAGTTTCTTCAATGCCCATTCTCTTCTCTGATGTTGAGTGGTGGTGCAGGAGCAGACATGTCTCATTGTCATAAAAAGAACCTATGTTATTAAAACATCTTAAATTCCATATTCTGTAGATCTCTTGAGTGTTTGAAGATGACATGTCTATCTAAAATATATCTTTGTTTGTCCTTGAAAACATACCTAATGTGACTACAAGTTTGATTATAATAGATGACTAGTTATAACCTGTATTTTCTTATTCTAAACATTTAGTGATAATAACTTTCAAAGATTAGAAATTTACATTACATTGTTAAATGAGCTGTATGTATAGGTATAATAGTTTGAACAAAATTAGAACTGTATGTACAGTATGTTTTAACAAAATTAATCTCAAATTTGTATCAATATACAAAATTTGTATACAGTATACATAAGTCCAATCCAATGTAAAACATTTAAAACAAGTAGTTGCTTTTTAGAAGTAGATTCAATAATCTACCTTTTTATCTGATCATATCTATATCCTCCCTTTTTTCTTTTCAGAGTAGATTTAGTAATCTACCCTTTTATCTTGTCAAACAGCAGCCACAGAAAAGATACAACTGGATAAGGACAGACCCCTGGTGTCTGGCCAGAAGTCTGAAAATGGAGACTCAAGCAAAGAACAAAGGAATTCTCAGAAAGGAATCACTGTACAAAACCCCTTATGTTGTTTATGATTTTTTTTTACATACTCCAGGGTTGCATCTACATGAATCTTCCTAAAAACCCTGCCACTGATGCTCAGAACTGAGCCATGGGATAGGCCACCATCAGACTCTAGACTCTACTGAGTTGCACATATGTGAGATACATTCTAGTGATTTCTGGGAAATCATTGAAAATTCCAGCATTGAAACCATAACCCCCAAAAGGTGTGTCTGAATGCATGAGAAAAGGTCACCGTTCCCCAGTAGACTGAATCACAACCTACAGACTCTGGACCCGTCGTTTTTAACAAATGCTACTGGGAAAACAGGATCTCTACACACAGAAGAATGAAACTCAGTCATTCTCCCTCACCCTGTATACAAATCAATTCCAAATAGATCGAAGACACGAAATGTTGGAGGTTAAATTCTGAAATTTCTCATAAAGGGCAGGGAGTCCACTTTAGGATGTAGGCTTATGTAAGGACTTCTTGAATAGGACTCTGAGCATCTGTACTACACAGGGAACTGTTAAGTGACAGAAGAGGCAGCCCACAGACGAGGAAAACAACCTTTGCCAGATGCACATCTGACAGAGGAGCAGTGTCTTCAATATTAAAACAACTCAAAGAACTAAATGCTAAGGAAACAGACAGCCTGGTAAAATGGTGTGCTGCAGAACTGAACAGAAAGTTCACAGATAAATACAGTGGCCAAGAAAGACCTTTCAAATGCCCACTAGTATCAGCCATCAGGGAAATGAAATTTAAAACTACCGTGAGATCTCATCTCAGTCAGAATGGTTACGATTTAAGAAAACAAAATGCGAGAAGGGCTGGCGAGGTTGGAGAAGAACAGGGAACGCTTCACACACTGTTGTTAGGAATGCAAAATGGTGCAGTCACTGTGGACATCAGTGTGGTGGTCCCTTAGCAACTGGAAATAAATCTACCACATAACCTTACACTGTCACTCCTGGGAATATAGCCAAAGGATTCAAACTCGCACACAGAGACATGCCCATTCATGCTAGTAACTGCTCAGTTCACAATATAGCTAGGACCTGGAAATAGCCCAGAATGCTACTAACTGACCAATGGGTAGTGAAAATGGGTGCCTATCCACAAAAGAATTTTATTCAGCTATAATGAAAAATGAATTTTTCAGGTACATGAGTGGAGCTGGAAAACATTATACTGAGTGAGGCGACCCAGACCCGGGACAAATGTTGTGTGTTCTCCCCATATGTGGATCTGACTGTCAAGTCTTTAGGTTTGTGTTTAATTCAGAGTGTCTATAAAATCCAGGGAACTGGAAAAGGACCACTGGTGGTGAGGGGGAAAGACCTTAAAGGGCAGTGGGAGGTAGAATGTGAATGATATGAAGGGAGACATGGGAATAATGGGGAGGGAGATTTGAGCTGGGTGAGGGACAGTAGGGTAAGGCAGAGGAGGAGGTAGGGAGGGATAAATAACACTAAGGATACTTGAAGACTCCACAGGTAAATCTACTGCTTTCTAACGTTCATAGGTTTTCTTCATATGAAGGAGTTTTGCTGGTTACCGTACACAGAGGTAACTTTCCTTCCAGAAGCCATCAGCTGCCAAATAAAACTCCCAGTGCCAAGTGTGGAATACCTCCCTTCAGGTTGTTGATCAAGGGTATCACTGAAACCCACACAATACAAGGCCAGTGTTCTTGGTTGGCCACAAGAACTTGATGGTAAGACATTACAGGTGAAGACCCCACACAGTTTTACCAGAGGACATGGAAAAATCAAACTGGTACTAGCCAGGAAGCTTCCTTGCTGACATCTGGCTTCCTTAGTGTTAGAAGGCGCTATGTAGGCTGCGGAGGGGGAGAGCCACTAACTTTCTTACCCAGCTGTGAATGAGCCACGAGAATGACAGCTGTGACAAAATATGGCTGTGGGGGCAATAGTGGCATGAATGTGATGGGGTAATCAGTGGTTACAGACAAACATACAACCTCTTCTTTCCTGCCATGTGCCCCGCACAGTTTTCTCTTGGTGATACCTCCCTCCTGTTATTCGGTTGTCCACCTCATGCCCACAATTCCGCTTCGATGCTGCTTCTTGAGGACCCCCTTCCTGGATTCCCTAGCCCTTTACCCCATCATGGTGTGTTTACCACAGTAGAGTATTGTTTGTTTGTCTTCCTACTGTCTTCTAGATATTTTGAAGGGTTAAAATCTCATGTTCCACTTTGATCCCTAATTCCTGGCAGGGTTTTAGGCACATGTAGCCCCTCAATAAAACTTTTATGGTTTTCGCTGAGTGAAGAGAAAGCCCCTGAGTAGCACTGGCTGCCCACCCCTAATCTTAAAGTCGGAGCTGAGCAAACCCGGTCTGACCTAGTTCCTTATCTTGCTGGAGAGGGTTTGTTTAGTGAGAAGTCAACTCTTCCCCTTAGCCTGACTTCTCCTAGGGAATCAGGAGTCCCAGATTAAACACCAGACCCTGCATCTCTTCTTGAGCAGTTCCCATCCCATCCAGCAGGCAGATGAATGTTCTCAAGTCTGTTCGAGCGCCCTTCCAGCAAGCGCTCTCTTACACTGGCTTTAAAAGTAAGCACCGGGTCAAATTGTTACATCTGTTTCCAAATGCTCTTAGGAATGCTAAGAGTGGTGGACAAGTAACCGACTGTGGTTAAGGGTGGAACGGCCGCCATTCAACCAAGCATCCTGGGTCGGCTCAGGGTCCTCTCTTTCTACATCATCACCGGTGAAGTGTAAAAGGGTCCGCCTCCGGCAAGCCACCTTGTGCTGTCTTGAACTAGCATTCCATCTAGACCCTTCCTCCGGGATTTTACCTTCTAGTTGAAAGAACTTAAGCACATAGGATCAAATGAAAATGTAACAGAAATGCAATTGATTAATTTACTCATAAGCTTTTAAAATTGTCTACTCGGTGCCAGATGCCACGCAGGACACTGGATTACAAAGATGAGAAAAAGAAGTTTTCTCTTTTTCACGGGATAGATAAAAGTCACAATATTAAATGCAAAGAGGGTTTGGAATCGGGAGCGATAATAAAGGGTGGGTTTTTCTATGAGGTGGGACTTGAACTTGAAGTGAGTGTGGGGTAAATTGGATTAAAAGGAGCCATAGGCTTCACTTAGAGGAATTGGCATATCCAGAGGGCAGGCGACTGACTGCTCAGGGTGGAGAGAAGTGCCCTAGAGGGGGGATGAAATGAAAATGAGAGAAAATGAAAGATCATATTCCGGAGGACTCTGAAGATCTGGAAGTGAACTCCGATGGAGAAGCATGACGACACCTCAGTTTTATTAAAGTGAGCTATAATTTGAGAAGCATCACATCCTCTTAAAATATTTATTACTTTATGTGTATGTGTGTGTGCCTGTGGGTGCCTGTGTGTTATCACATACAGTGGCCTTCAGAGGCCAGTAGAGGGTGTCAGATCCTCTGCAACTGAAGATACAGACAGTTAGGAGCCATTATGTGGGTGCTGGGAACTGAACTTGGGTCCTCTCCAAAAGCAGCAAGTGCTCTTAACTTTTGAGACATCTTTCCAGCTCCCATAAAATCCTTTTAAAGTGTAAAATACAGGTCTTCTTACTGATTTCACGAAGTTAATTAGCCATCAGCACACTCTAACTCCAGAGCTGATAACATCCATCCCACTGTTTCTGCAGACAATCCTTGGGATGAGATTGTATTTCGAACAGATCAGTTTAGCAGCAGAGTGGGAATGACCACAGAGGACATAGAATGGGTAGCAGGTTCAAAAGCTTGGAGACCTGGGTAGAATATATCACTTGCCATTTGCTTCCTAAATGATCTTCTCAACCCACCCACAACAAACAAGACTTATGATGGGATAATAAGAGATAATCTGTGTTCTTCTTCTTCTTGTATTTCACCCTCCTCCATTCAAAAAGAAAAAAATATGGCCTTGTTTCTGTGTTTTGTAACAACACTGTAAAAGCAAGACACAGTGGCAAACTTTTTCTGCCTGCCATTTTAGGAATTCAGAACTCAATGTTTGGCTTATATTTGAGAAGAGAGAAAGAGGGATTGTGAGGCAGTCGGAGCTGAGGCTAAGAGATAGCAAAGGTCAGAGGGATATGCCCCCACTCTTTGGAGAGAAGGGGTTTTCGTTTTCTTTTTCTTTTTTCTTTTTTTTTTTGTTTTGGTTTTTTGAGACAGGGTTTCTCTGTAGCTTTGGAGCCTGAACTGGAACTAGCTCTTGTAGACCAGGCTGGTCTCAAACTCACAAAGATCTGCCTGCTTCTGCCTCCTGAGTGCTGGGACTAAAGGCGTGTGCTACCACCGCCCGGCGAGAAGGTGTTTTCTGGTTATGGGGGGAGTAGGGGCTTCAGGAGGAGTGACAGCATACTAATTCACAGCCATGGAAACCTTAACTAAGGCAAGCTGATAGTAGGATAAGGGGTGTTGCTGTGACAGACATGACCATGCCGTTTTAGGGATGATTGGGGACTTTGGAACTTTGTACAAGAAAAGCCATTGAATGTTCAGTCCTTGGTGACCTGTTCTGTATGGGATTGGAAGAGAAGAATGTTGAGAACAATGCAGAATATGGAGGCCTGGCTTGTGAAGTTTTAGGAGAAAGTTTAAAGACTCTATCAGGACCATTTGTTTTATAATAATAATAATTATTATTCTCTCATGCAATACATCCCAACCACAAATTTTCCTCCTTCCTCTCCTCACAGTTGACCCTTTGTACACTGCCTCTCTCCCCCAGACCCACTCACTCCTCCTCTGTTTGCTTCAGAAAAGAGCAGGCCTCCCACAGATCTCAACTGAGCACAGCATAGCAAGATACAATAAGATTAGACACAAAGTCTCACGTGAAGGCTGGATGAGGCAAACCACTAGTAGGAAAAAGGTTCCAAGAGTCGGTAAAAGAGGCACCCCCACTCCCACTGTTAGGAGTCACACCAGAACGCCAAGCTAACAGCCATACATATATGCAGAGATCCTAGCGCAGACCCATGCAGGCTCCATGGTTGCCATTTCAGTCTCCCCATGAGCCCTGCTTAGTTGACTCTGTGGATTATGTTCTCCTGGTATTCTTGACCCCTCTGACTTCCTCTATCAGGCCGTGCGGATGCAATTTGTTCTTTTGAATTAGTGTTCTGAGGTTCTGGTGAGCTGGGGCTGAAGAATCAGCTGTGGTTAATAAGATCCCGGAACTACCGAAGTGAAACCTTTGCTTTGCCGGGATGCTCGATGCTGGTCAGCTGGAGCTGAGAGATTAAGAAGAGACTAGAACCGCTGATAAGAAATTTCCTGGGAAGTGTTTCTTAGAGCACACAGAAGCTGTGTTCCAGAGGTGGCCAACCTCATGCTGGCAGCTGAACTTGGTAGTTGTAAGCATCACCCAGGTGGTACGGATTTTGAAGGCATGAAGGGATCATGGAGAATAGCTGAGCCTTGGCAATATAAGAGGTTAGGAGAGGCCACTGATGAAGGTGGCGATTGAAGGCCCATGATTGAAAGGGTCATGCTGAGAAGTTGAGGTTTGGTACCACGGAGAGAACCTATGAGAGGCTATGGGTGGGAGTGCAGCCCAGGGGCAATGGAAGACCCCAGCGTTTTGGAAATGCCAGTGCCATGGGATGACCACCAAGAAGAGCAGCAGCAGGGGAGTGGAGCCAGCCAGAGCCTGGAGGACCAGCTGTGTGTGCTGCAGAGGGCAGAGCAGGGGAAGTGACTCCAACTCTTTGGAGGAGCCCAGAAGATCGGGAGTAAATCCCAGACACTAGATGCTGAGTTATTTACATTTTTGGATTTTGTTTTGATTTTGACTGTGCTATGTTTCTTCACTCTTGGAAATAAGAAAGTGTTTGTTTTATTTTTTATTCTATAGGAGCCCACAGTTGAGAGACCTTGAATTTTTAAAAGAGATTGACTATTTTAAAAAGATTCAACTTTTAATGTGTTTGAATTTGTAAAGACTATAGGGTTTTTAAAGTTATTTATATTTAATATGAGATCTTAGGGAGTAACGAGAAAGGAAAACTTGTGACTTAATGGTGATGTGCTTATGTGTTGATCTGGCAAGGGGTCAATTGTGCTGGAGAGTTTTATCTCAAATTGACAAAAGCTAAAGTTATCTGAGAAGAGGGAACCTCAATTTAGAAGATGCCCCCCTAAGCTCAGGTTGTAGGCAAATCTGTAGGGCCTTTTCTTAATTAGCCCCTGTTAAACCCCATTCTATTCTGGGCATCATATCCATTCACAGTTTCACAGATCCTTCTGAAATGATCTGAATGACAATGCTCCCTGGAAATTCATGGATTTGAACAAGTGGTCCCCAGTGGTTGACACTGTTTGGGGAGGTATGGCCTTGTTAGAGGAAATATGTCACTGGAGATGGGGCTTTGAGAGTTTGAAGATTCATGCCTTTTCCAGTTGTCCCCTCTGCTTTATGCGTACATACAATTCAAGATGTGAGCTCAGCTTGATGCTCCAGCTGCAGGGCCTGCCTGCCTCCATGTCTCCCTGCCACGATGGTGATGGACTCTTTTCCTTTATGGAACCATAATCCCAAACAGACCACTCCTTTTATAAGTTGCCTTGATCATGACGTTTTATGACAGCAATAGGAAAGTAACACATACACTTTCTTTTTCAGGCTGCATATTGTCCCATTGTGTATATGTACCATACTATTTAATCTAGTCATCTCTTGATGCACACTTAGGGTGACTCCATGATATTGGCTATCGCGAATAGTGTTGCAATAAGCATGGTCTCTCTTTGACACTATTTCATCTCCTTTGGAACATACCCAGAAGCAGGCTTGCTGGATCCTGCGGTGGTTCTGGTTTAGTTGTCCAGGACCCTTCACACTGCTTTCCATATGGTTGTACTAACTGATATCCCTTTGACACTACCAATAAAGCATTGTTTTCTTGATTGTCTCTTAAAATGGTTTACCATTTGTATATAGAAATATTATCAATTTTATGAGTGGATTTTATATCCTAAAACTGTACTGAATTCACTTACAAATTCTAACAGGTTTTAGTAGAGCCTTTAGAATTTTATGGATAAGAAGTCATGTGTAGGTAGAGACAATTAAAGGGAGATAGTCATTAAAGAAGCCTTTAAAAAGGTATGACATTGCAAGTAAATACAGATATTTTATGGTATATAGGAGTAAAAATAAATGATCAACAGATAATAAGTGGGAAGATAATGAAAAGAATTTGAGAAGTAAATTGATTCCATAATGAGAATATTAAAGAGACAGGAAATGATGAAAAATCACCAATAAAATGAAATATTTGAGAGATCAATTATAAAAACAGAACAAATATTTTTAAAATTGCTTAATATGAAAAAGGCATACAGGATAGACTAAGTCATTTCTAGTCTTGGGGCTGGGATGAGGTTGCTCTTCCAGCCCCACTCTCCTTCCTGCTGACAGCGTGCCCACACACCTCAGTTCTTGTCTCTGTCTCATGTGCAGACTGTGGTTCCATTTCTCTCAGGGTAGGAATCTCCTGTTCTCTGTCCTTAACAGTTTATAAATATACTTCCTCCTGTCTGGCTTTCTAGTTCACTTCTTCACCCGGAAAGGCGGTGTCCACAGGGAAGATGGGTTTCCCATTTTGCCCGTAGTATCCCACCTCTCCAGGCCTACAAGATTTGCTGAAGACTTATGCCACAGAATTTGGACTACCAAGGGCACTCTGACATCTAGCTGCCACTGCCACTGGCCTGTAGGGCATCACTAGTCACCCCTAGAAGGGTCAATTCTAAAAGCGTAACTTAGAGGGAACTTGCCATCTTGCCTTGGTACAGAGGGAACATATGTAGGACCCAATTATATATCTCCCGTAACCCCCTGCTTCTTAATGATTTAAACCCTTGCAACTTCATTCTCCTATAAATAATTGGACTTTCCTGCAACGTGGTGAGCTCTCAGGGCCGGGAGGTGGGAGGGCAGGCAGACGGTATGTGGGCACATGTGCGTTGTAAAACTATTACAGAATGGGCAGGTGTTACTGTTCCGTACACAACACTTGCAACATTTGGAAATCTCTGTCATCTCATGGTTGATGTGCCAGGTTCTGAGCACCAAAATTGTGTGGTCAAGAGAAGGGAGATTTGGGCATAAGAAAAAAGACACAGAATTTCCATTGCTTAGGTCCTGATTATAGGACAAGGGCCCTGTTAAGAGAGAGCTCTGGCCATCTCTGCCAGATGAAACTCCCCCAGAATGACCTAAACCAGTTCTTCCCCTCCTAGAAAAGAGGAAGGAAAAGTCCCATTCAGAACCACAGAGAAACAAGTCTTCCGTACTGATTATATACAATTTACAGCAGTGTTTCATTTGGTGCCCAGGAGCCTGTAATAGCTGGAATTACCCTTGTTCCTCTTCCTCTTTGCAGGGCCAGAGCTGAGGAGTGCTCTGTGATTATCTGTCAGGGGATGGCATCTCCTTGGCTTGGCTCTCGTTTTGTTTTGTAGTTGTGTGTGTGTGTGTGTGTGTGTGTGTGTGTTCAGAATCAAAATGTTCTCTTTACACTGTTTTTTTTTTAGTTCATAAGTACTAAATTTAAATGTTTTGCCATGTCACTCATTCTTTGGGGGTAAGAAATGAAAGAGGGAGAGAGAGAAGGAAAGAAGGAAGGCCTTCCTACTGACACAATGTCCTTCCTATGTAGACAGAAAATGCATGTGCACCTGAAACAGGAAAACAGAAGTGAGTTGAACTGCAGCGTACTAGTGATTAGGGGAGCCCAGGAAGTAAGAAGCTGGCGCGACATCCTCTCCAGATGACAAATGCCACTGTTGGGGGACACCTCAGCCTGGTTCTCTCCAGGAGATTTTGTAGTAGAGGTTCTGAGTGGAAGAGCACACGGCATGAAACAGGAAACCTTAATCTGGGGGTGTAAACTATTTCTGGAAAGGATCAAGTAGTAAATAATTTTGTATTTCATAAGCCGTGTGGTTTCTGTTACAGCCACTCCACTTTGCCATCATACACCAAAAGCAGGCAAAGACTGCACGTGAAGTTAGAGATGGCTGTATCCCAATAAGACACCGTTTATTAAAATGGGCAAGCAGGAAGCTTCAGCTGGTGGGCCATAATTTTCTAATTCCTGTTTCAAGGTACTTAATTTTAGGACCTAGTTCTGAAAAATCTTGGAACTTTTCTAACAAGTTCAGAAAGCTAGCAGACAGAGGAGGAAGGAAGAATGGGAGGAGGTGGAGTCAGGCAACTGCTGTTCTGAGAGGGAGCAACCTGAGGCTTTGTGCCCTCGGTAGGCAGCAGATAAGCATTACTTTCTGGGTAAATTTAGGAATTCCCTAAATTTAGGAACATGGATATATGGAAGGAAAGCAATTCTGATCGTGAGCTGATGAGTAAAATGGGAATCCTAACATAGAAGAAATTGATGCCTCTAGTTTCTCTACAGAGACTTTGTGACTTAATCCCAAGCATAAAATTCTTAAATATCTTTGAGGATCAGGAATTCAAGAATAGCTTTGTCGTGTGGGCTGGCTTATGGGTTCTTATAGGGAACAGTTCTAGGTCAGCCAGACTACAGTCACCCAAAGGCTTTACAGGGCCCAGAGGCTCAGTTCCACATACATGACAGCCGGAGATGTGGGCCAGACGCCTCGGTTCCTCTCCTTGTGAGCCTTCCCAGGGTGTGCTCACAGGCTGCTCACATCCTCAAGAGAAGCAATCCAAGGAGGCAAGACAGGAGCCGGAATGCCCTTCAGGAACTTCCCTGAGAAGTCATCTGTCGTCACCTTTCCCAGACTATTCATCACCACACCCAGCCCCAATACTGCACTAAAGAGAGACTAACCAAGGGATAAACCAGGTGGCCGAGACCCGCAGGGCCAATCTTAGAAGCTGGCTTATACCGCCATAAAAAGAAGAGGTAAAAACGGTTAACTTCGGCCTCACCAGTCCTAATACATCCCTCTCTTTCTCCAAGCAATGTAAGGTTGTTGTAATTAGGGGAGAGAGGAGGTGCGGGTTGTATGTTCCCAGCACCCAGCCGCTGGCCCGCTCAGCGGCTGACTGTCTGCACCCGAGATAACCACATGACAAACTGGATTCATTTAAACTCTGCCCGGCTTATTATCACTAGCCTTTCCTTGGCTAGCTCTCATAATTAAACTAACCCATTATAAAAGTTTGTAAGTCACCACGTGGTGACATACCGGAAGGGTCTAACCTGCATCCATCTGCGGCGGCTGCTCGTGGCTTCTGGTCTCACTTCCTTTCTTCTCCTCCCAGAACTTCCGTTCTGTCTACTCCGCCCACCTAAGGGTTGACCTAACTATAAGCCAGGCAGCTCTTTATTTAGCCAATCAAGGCACAGAAATACAGGTGGACCCTCCCACATAAGGTAACAATTTTCCAGTTCTGAGATTAAAGCACGGCCATCTTTGGAAAGAGTGTCGGTGCAGTATTTCTGTGTCCATCACACCCATGTATTATTCCAACATCACTTACCAAGTCTCCTTGGATCATGGTTAAAAACAGTTGTCTACACATGAAAGCATCTATTTCTGGATCGTCTCTAGCTGCATGCATGTCTATACATGCTTTTTTAATATTTGTATTTTATTTTTAGTACGTGTGTGTGTGTGTGTGTGTGTGTACTCATCTGTACTTTCATGGGATGCCCCAGAGATCAGAAGAGGGTATTACAGCCCCTGAAGCTGGAGTTACGGGTAGTTGTGAACTGCCCATGTGTGCTGGGAGTTAAATTCTAGTCCTCTGCGAAAGCAGCAAGCACTCTTGACTGCTGAGCCATCTCTTAGTTCTCTATTTCTTATGACACTACAACAGTCTCTTCATTTCTGTCACTGCACAGAAATCTTGAAATCAGGCTGCACATTTTCAGTTTTGTTCTTTCAAAATTGTCTTGGCTCTTTTTCATTTTTCCTCTTCTTTTTTATAGTCAAATATCAATTTTTTTACTAGGCCCTGTTAGACTTTTGAAAAATAGTTTTAATGCTGTTTGATTTTCATGTTACAGAGTTTGCATGCTTAAGTATAAAATTCAGAGAGTTTTAGAGAATTTGTAACTGTGTAACAAACCCCACAATTCAATTTTAGTGCTTTTAATATCGGTTATCATTATTATTCTGTGTGGACATGATATATGTGTGGGGGCCAGCATGCCTGTGGTGTCGGGGCCAACTTTGTGGAGTCACTTCTTTCCTTCCACAATTTTTCCTCTTTTTAAAAATTATTTTTATTTTTATGTATGAATTCTTTTTATTGATTTTATTGAGCTCTATGTTTTTCTCTGCTCCCCTCCCTGCCTCTCCCCTCCCCTTCAGGCCTCTCCCATGATCCCCATGCTCCCAATTTGCTCAGAAGATCTTGTCTTTTTCTACTTCCTATGTAGATTAGATCCATGTATGTCTCTTACGGTCCTCATTGTTGTCTAGGTTCTTTGGGATTGTGATTTGTAAGCTGGTTTTCTTTGCTTTATGTTTAAAAACCACTTACGAGTCAGTACATATAATTGCCTTTCTGGGTCTGGGTTACCT
>JAQHUG010000165.1:3006560-3018768 GCA_028555095.1 Dicrostonyx torquatus
GTCTCAGCCTAAGAAGGTGTGCTGCATGTATTGGCCTTTTGGGAACCTATTCTATATGGATGCACACCTTCTTAGGCGGAGGACAGCTTTTTAAAGTTTTCCTTAACAATGGCCGACTCTCACTAGTATCTGCCGTGATGCCAACTTTTTCATTTATAATTTATTGATCTGGGTCTTCTCACTTTTTCATTTTGTTGTTTGGGTAAACACTCTTGATCTCGTTCAGTTTTCAATGAACAGTTTCATTGATTTTTGTGTTGTTTTTAGTCTCCTTTTCATTAACTTCTTTTCTGATCTTTCTAATTGCCTCCTTCTAATGCCTTGGTGTTGGCATATTCTTGCTGTTCTAAGACCCTAAGATGTCCCTGTAACTTACTCATTTGGCCTCTGATTTTCACTGTAAGTAGTCATGGCTCCAAGGGTTCCTCTCAGAACCACCTTCCCTGTGTCCTGAAGGAGCTCATATGTCCTGCTTTCATTTTCATTCTGATCTACAAGATTTCACATTTTATCTCTGATTTCTTTAGTGACCATTTCTTTTCTGATCATTCAATGGTGGATTGTTCAAAGTCCCTGTAGAGTTTCTGTGATGTCTCTTATTATTGAGTCACAGTTTCACCTGGTTTGTTTTTCTATGTATGGTGTAGGCATGTGTCTATGTTCCTGTGTGTGTATAGAGGCTAGCAACCAGATAGCTACACTCACTATATTCCTCTATCATTCTCTACCCTATTATTTTTTATTTTTCCAGACAGGGTTTCTCTGTTAGTCCTGGCAGTCCTGGAACTCATTCTGTACATCAGGCTCACCTCAAACTCAGAGATCCTCCTCCTGCCTTTGCCTCCCAAGTGCTGGGATTAAAGGTGTACACCACCAGCCTCCTTTTCTTCCTCTATCTTGTTTCTGAGGCAAGGTCTCTCACCAAACCAGGAGCTCATTAATTGAATAAGATTACCCCAGGGATCCTCCTATATCCCCTTCCCTAGCTCTAAGGAATTGCAGCTCTGCACTTAGGTTTTGCATAGATGCTGAGGATCAAACTCAGGATTCAGCAAGCACTGTACTGATGGTCTATCTACCCAACGCTGTCTTAGAGCTTATTCCACCAGGATCTGATGAGATGCAAGAAATTATTTTAATTATTTTTTTTATTTTTTAAAATTTTCTTTATGAGCTAAAATGTGATCTATTTTAGAAAATGCTCCATGGCCCACTTAGAAGAATATGTATTCTGTAGCTAATGAAGGGAATATTCTATAGATACCTGTCAAGTCCATTCATTCTGTGGTGGTTTTAACTCTGATATTTCTTTGTTGACCTTTATCTGAATGACCTATCAATTGATAGAAGTGTAGTAATGAAGCCACCTGCTATCATTGTATGACGACCTATTTGTCCCTTTGTGTCTATTAGTGTTTATTCTAACACACGCATACACACACACACACACACACACACACACACACACACTACACTTGTTACATATTCTCAATGGAGTATTTCTTACATCATCCTATACTGGCCTCTTTTTCTTTGAGTATTGTTGTTCAGAATATTATTTTTTCTATTTTATCAAAAATAGATACTTTTCATACAAATTATTCTTATTATGGTTTCCCTTCTTTCAACTCTTCCCATAACCTTACTACCTCCTTTTCTATTCAAATCTATACCACCCTGGGGCTCCTTTGGTGGTGGGCTCTTTTATCTCATTTGACTAATGTTTGTCTGCTTTAGTAGATAGTAAGAACAAAACAACAACTTAGATGATAATCAAGTGATAGAATTAAAAAACACTATTATAATCACAATTAAAGAGTTCAAAGAATTCAAATAAGTCATAAATAAGAACCAGAATGAACTTAAATAAAACAGGAATAAGCTGATTGAAGTCCAAGAAAATAAACAACTGAAGGATATGCTGAAGGCAATGATTCAAGAAGAGACAAAGATACCAAAGAAAACCCAAGCTAAATTAAAAAAAAAGTCAGTAAGTCTATTACGGTGGTGGCGCACGCCTTTAATCCCAGCACTTGGGAGGCAGAGGCAGGCGGATTTCTGTGAGTTCGAGGCCAACCTGGTCTACAAGAGCTAGTTCAGGACAGGCTCCAAAAGCCACAGTGCATAGAGAGAGCGCTCCCCACCTGAGTTTGCCATTTTATACTTCCCCTGGGACGTGGTGACCCGGCCCCATTAATTAATTAGAGGGGTGGCAGCGGGTGTGGTCACAGGCTGGGATGGTGAATACCACACCCCTTCAGAACCAAGTTGAAAACTTCAACAGAATAGATCATGGAGAGAACAGACTACAAAGATCTGAAGACAAAGTAGAACATTAGCTCAGTCAAGGAAGATGATAATTTAAAAACTCAAAATCAGACAATGCAATTAGCATTCTGTTGTTTAGCCAGTGAACCTACCCTAGACCAAGTATCCTGAAGGCAGCCACTCCCAAGGTCAAATCTCCTGTTTCAAAAGAAGGAGCAGAAGTATGCTTGAAATTCCTGACCATTGGTCAGGGTGGAGTGGATCTACCTGTATGGGCCATTTTACTGTCAAAAGAAATGAGTAACCACATCCTGATTCAGGATCTGTAGCCCTGGTTGTTGTCAACAATTTTGAGCAACCTCAAACTCTCTGACCTCCAGACAAGGTGGAAATACGCTCACATTTTTGGGCCTCCACACATGTTGTAATTTAAGAGTTTGGGAAACAAAAGCAAACCAAACCCAAAAGCAGTTGACAGGAAGAAGTAATCAAAACCAGGACAGAAATTAATAAAATGGAAACAACATTTAAAAATACAAAACATCAATGAAAGAGTAGGTTTTTTTTATAAACCCAAGAATTTCTCATCCTATAACTGAGATTCAGGCTCATCTATGTTTATTGCTACTCTGTTCCCAACGGGAAATAATCTTAAATGTCCCCCCAAATGATGAAGGCTAATAAAAGACAGCAACTATAAACAATGAAATTTCATTCTACTGTCAGGAATAATGAAACCATGAAATGTGAAGATAAGTGGACAAAACTGAAGAAAATATATACTGTGCAAGGTCACTCAGGCACAAAACTCAAATGTCATATCTTCTCTTTCATATGCAGGTCCTAGCTCTGTATCTCTAACATTGTGTTTTCAAATTAGAGTTCCCAGAAAGGTGTCGCTGGGGTGTGTAGGGCTCAAAGGAGGGTGATGAGAAAGGGTATGAAGGTTGGGACAGGAGCACTGGGGTGCAAGGGCTTAAGTAGGGAGCTGGTGGGAGATGAAGAAGACAGCGGATTGGGGGAGGGTCAACCAAATTGGGGGAGGGCATGAAAAAGATATCAGAAAACTACAATCTTGTAACCAAACCCCCACCCTGGAAAGGTTGAAAGTGAGATACCCTGTGTTCTAGTTAGCATTAACTGTCAATTTGATCCTGCCTAGAATGGTCTGAAAGAGTTTCAGCTGGGTAATTGTCCTTATCAGTTTGGTCTATGGACATATCTGTGAGGGGCTCTCTTGATTATCTATACTGATGCAAGAGAAACCAGACCTCGGTGGATTGAGCCATTCCTGTGCAGGTACTGTACCTGAGCTTTGCCAGAAAGGTAGCTAAGCATGAGCCTGTGAACGAGACAGCAAGCAGTGTTCCTCCTTGGTTTCTGCCTCCATGATCCTATCTGGGGCTCCTGCCATGACTTCCCTAGATGATTGAGTGTGACCTGGAAGTGTAAGCCTTTACATTTTCCTCCCCAAGTGGCTTTTCGTCAAAGTGTTTTTAACAGAGCAGTAGAATAAAAATCAGAACACGATATATGGCCGGAAAAGCTCAACCTCAAAGTCAGGTGTGGAATAATAATTCCTCACATGTTGTTGGCCATGGAGGCCCCAGAGATCCCTAAAACCGTATAGGCTCTTACTCTTCCTCCCTGGTGCTCACGAGAACTAGATGATAAAGACCCTCTTGCTGAAGATACCCTGGCTGCATGAGATAAAGAAATCAAGCTGAAACTGAGCTCAAGGCCTCTTCAGTGCCAGCTAGTCTTCATAGCATCTGAAGGGGTCCTGTACCCTGCTGGTGGGGAAATAGCATCAAGAGTCTTACTCGGTTATGAACCCTGTGAACTACGGATACTGTTGGCTTTTCAGTTGACCTGGGAAGATCTTGTCTGCTGGACCTGGGATCCGAGGACCTGAAAGAGTGGGACAGACCACAGTCTAATGCTGTAGACAGCCTCGCTTTAGTTTAGTGCACTTTTATATATGAAATAGAGCAAGCAACGAGCTAAGGAAGGCGCTTGAGTCCAGAAAAACATGTAAATAAACATCAGTACACACACACGCTAATCAGAGCAGCCCTTTCCCAGAACTTTCTCAGGACAGACCAGGTTAAACACAATTGCCTGGTATGTACTATAGATTACATCTGGGAAAGCATGAGAGAAATGTGGAAGGCAATTTCCAGATCCAGGGTACACTGAGCAGATTGGGTTCTATAGCTATATTGTGACATCCAACAGGAATAAACATGTCCTATAAACTGAATGTAAATGCTTGTACCAGAGGCATGAAATCACATCCAAAAACAATCCAGGCAACAAAATGCACCTGAGGTCAAAGGCCCTCTGCCTTTTTTCCTGGAGCCTTTCTCATAGTTTCCTAAGGCATCGTTCATCATGGGTCATTCTCGTGACTGTGTTCTGACAGACATCAACCTGCCAGGCAAGATGTGGCTCCCTATTTAATAGTGGCACCAATATTTGGAGGTTAACCAGCCACTCTCTAATTGGATTTGAGGCCCATCCCACAGAAGGGAATCTCTTTTGTCTGTAAACTCACTTAAAAGCACATGACTAGGAAAGTCACAAGACCTAGGAGGTAACTTCATTCTGCTGTTTCAATAATTGACTTAGTGTTAAAGCACCTTTCAAATATATATACATATTTAAGCCCACAGAAAAGAGGCAACTTTAGTCAGTAAGCCTCTTTTCTTATTGGATAGAATATTATTTATTACAACTTTCTGTGTCCTGGAAGAGATTTAATAGTTGATCATTGGGTCAGGTTGGTCACAGTCTTTTCTTTCTTTCTTTTTAATTTTTTTAAATTTTTTAAAAAGAAAATAAACTATCTTTTTTCATTATACATACCAATCCAAGTTCCTACTCCTTCCCTTCCTCCCATTCCCTCCATATACCCACCCCACCCCACTCACCATCCACTCTTTTGAGAGGGTAAGGCACATTGCTTTGGGGAAGGTCCAAGGCCCTCCCTACTATATCTAGGCTGAGCAAGTTATCCATCCAAAGAGAATAGGTTCCCAAAAAGCCAGTACAAGCAGTATGGATAAATCCTGGTGCCACTGCCAGTGGCCCTGCAGTCTGCCCCAACCATGCAACTGTTAGCCACATTCAGAGGGACTAGTTTGGTCCTATGCTTGTTCCTTTCCAGTCCAGCTGGTGTTGGTAAGCTCAGGTAAACTTTTTCAGTGGGTGTACCCATCATGGTCTTGACCTCTTTGCTCATATTCTCACTCCTCCCACCTTCAACTGGACTTTGGGAGCTTAATCCAGTGCTCTGATGCGGGTCTCTGCCTCTGTCTCCATCAGTTGCTGGATGAAGGTTCTATGGTGATATTTAAGATATTCATCAGTCTGACTACTGGGCTAGGCCAGTTTGGGTACGCTTTTCTCTATTGCTTAGGGTCTTAGCTTAGGGCCATCCTTGTGGATTCCTGGGAATTTCTCTAGTGCCAGGATTTTTTTTTTTTTGCTAACCCCACAATGGCTCCCTCAATCAAGCTATTTCTTTCCTTGCTCTCATCTCTATCTTTCCTCCATCTCTACTATCCCATTCCCTCAAGTTCTCTTCACCCCTCCATGTTTCCCTCCTCTTCCCCTTCCACCCTCCCTTCTCCCCCCACTTCTATATTCCCAATTTTGTCAGGTGATCTTGTCTATTTTGACTCTCCCGGTGGATCTATATATGTTTTTTTTTTAAATCAAGGTTCACCTTGTTACCTAGCTTCTCTAGGATCATGAACTATAGGCTCAATATTCTTTGTTTATGGCTAGTATTCACTTATGAGTGAGTAATATAATATTTCATATTTTTGGGTCTGGGTTGCCTCACTCAGGATGGTGGTTTCTAATTCCATCCATTTGCATGCAGAATTCAAGATGTCATTTTTTTTTTTAACCGCTGAGTAGTACTCTAATGTGTAAATTACCAAATTTTCTTTATCCATTCTTCAGTTGAGGAGAATCTAGGTTGTTTCCAGGTTCTGGCTATTACAAATAATGCTTCTATGAACATAGTTAGACAAATGTCTTTGAAGTATGATTGAGCATCTTTTGGGTATATGCCCAAGAATGGTATTGCTGGATCCTGAGGTAGGTTGATTCCCAATTTTCCGAGAAACCACCATGCCATTAAACCTCTTTACAGTGAACTATGATGAGTACATAAACTTGTGGCTATACAAACTCTTGAGAATAAGTGACAGTTGAGTGCTCAGCCTTGAATGAGATCTTTGTACCAACCCCTCCGAAGCTCAGGGAACTCCGTGAAAGAGGGTGTCAAAGACAGTATGGGTAGGAAGATGAGAGAAGGGCTCTCTGGAATACCACCTCCACGGCCATAGCAATAATGAAATCACAGCAGTTGTAGATGCCCACACTGGGTCTGTACAAGAATGGACCCATTGACAGTCAGACAAAGTTGGAGGAGTCACTCAAGGGATCCCTATCCCTCAATGATAAACCAGTTCCTATAGAAAGATACAGGGAAAGAGGGGATCATTGTCAATGTTCTATCTGGGCTGTGAGATTGTCTCCCAAAACATTGAGAGTCAAAGAAGCAACCACCATATTGAGACCCGGATAGGTGGACCTGTCCCTGTGCTCTCACAATTCACTGAGCATTAGAGCACCCTGCCCAAGGGTTGACATTGTGAGTGTCCAGAATTCCGCTCAGAGTTCAGAGTTCTCAGAGCACCTGTAGAAGAGAAATGGCTCTAAAGGTTTGTTTGTCTGTGGACCACATAAGTTCAAGACTATTACTTCCAAATTTATTCTCAAGTGATTGAGGTCAGCATTTAGCCTCTGGGGGCTGGTGTACTTTCTTCTATAAATTTTGCTGTCTGGGCTGAGCCTGACACCTGCACATTTTGGCTTGCCAGCCGCTGCCCCTCCTGTTCACAATAACCATTTCCTGTGGCCCTTTGTCACCCTGGGACTTTGGTGGGTTGACTTCTGGCTCCCTGACTTAATGATTTTTCCCTTGCTCAAGCTCTCCAATAAACTCACTTTCAAACAATAGGTTTGTCTCTTCTTGTGATTCTGCTAGCCACAGCCCTCTGAGTTGGGGTCTCCCTTCTGTTGCTGGCCCCTCCCACAAGAGGGCTCACTATCTTGGCAGTGATTTGAGGCTTTCCGGGCTGATGGATCATCTATCTAATGGATAGCACTTCTTCTCATAGACTCTCTGATTTGATTTTGGAACAAGGATTCTACGGGGGGAGTTGAGTGGCTGGAGCTCTGTGTCCCTTCCCTTTGCCCTGGCAGCTGTTCTGTCACCCACGCCATGATTTCTGATGGCCTTTATCTTTTCCTGTCTTGGGAATGCTCTATTCTTGATTACCTCGACTCTTCTCAATCCTTGTGTAACTATTTTTGATGACAAAATGCAAACAATAGTATATTGAAGGTAAGTTTTTCAAATTAATGTGTCCCACTAATACCAATATTCCAATCACCCCTCCAATTTTATTGAGAATCTCATAATGTATATATTTATTTTGATAATATCCACCCTTTATTTTCCCCAATTCCTCCCTATCCACCCTACTACTTTTTCCTCCCAACTTCATGCTCTCACTCTCTTGATTCCCCAGTAAACTCACTGAGCCCACTTAGGGCTGCCTTGTGTGTGTGTGGGGCATAGGACCACCCACTGAAGAATGGAAAAGCCTCTCAGGGGCCACATCTCTGAAGAAAACTTACTCTCTCTAGAAGCCAGTATTTTGCCAATAGCTGCTAAGTTAGGATTGGCACTTCATGAGACCATCCCCCATCCACAGTAGATTTGAGGTTGGCCTGCTCTTGTCCAAGTCTTCTGCCTGCAATCACAGCTGTCACAGCTGCTGTGAGTCAATGTGCACCATGGCCCTGTCACATCCAGCATGTGCTGTTTCACTGCAGATGTCCACAACCTCTGACAACCTTTCAGCCCCTGGTCTGTGACAATCAATGAGCCTTGTGGGGAGATGGGCTATGACACAGACATCCCGTTTAGAGCTGAGCACTCCATTGTCTCATATTCTCTGCATTGACCAGTTGTGGGCCTCCATTTTAATCACCATCTGCTGAAAAAATGGGATCATCTATTCTTGATTATCTTGACTCTTCTTATCCTCAGCAGTATCTTTAATGACAAAATGCAAATAGTTATTTTTTAAGAGTGTGCTTTTCAAATGAATGTGTCTCACCAGCACCAAAATTCCAACCTCCCTTCTGTAGTGGGTGTATCCCCTATTTAATCCACAGGAACTCATGGTCAAGCCTTCTACCCAATAGTTACGCAGACTGCTCACGAGCTGTATTTTTGTGGCAGGGATTGTGCAGCCCTACGCATCCACAAATGAGCATGCCCTGGCTCCCTGATGGAGCTCAGCAGCAAAGCAAATACGTCATTTGATTACTGCCAATCAGGTAAGGGTAATGGCAGAGGTGTACACAAACCACTCGGGAGATGTGAATCAGGGGAACGGGGGCAGAACGCACAGAGTAGCTAGAGACAATGGGGAGAATAACAAGGACTTTCTCTGAAGGTGATGTTTGTGATGCGTTTTAGCATGGGAACTCCCCCCTCCTTCCATGAGCAAAAAGAGGGTAGTTTGAGCAGAGTCATGAGACAGGGACAGTGTGCCTGAGAGCAGCAGGCCATCCGAGGTGGGTGAAAGCAAAGTTCACATAGAAGGGGAGGTCAGGGCATGAGAGCCTCCTGTGCCATACTGGGGAGCCTGCCACCAAGGGATGAGGGCTTTACATAACTTTTCGTGGTGGCTGGCAGGGGGCATGCCCGCCTCAGCACGCACGAGGTATTATTAGATGATGATGACCACAGAAGGCAAACCTGAGAAATTGCAAGCTCCGAGCAGTGCCAATGTCCCTAATGTTGAGAAGTTCCAGAAAGTTATCCAACTCCTCTGCCTCTTTGCAGATTCAGCGGAGGGTGCAGCCATGGTGGTCATCCAACCCTGCTCTCTGCCTCCAGCAGCACCAGATGGTCCTGGGCTTTGGCAGAGGTAGCTGAGGCATAGTGAGGAGGGGGCACTGAGAGAGGCAAGAGAAAAATGAGACAGCTGAGATCAGATCAGAGACCTGGGAGACTGGATGTCAATCACCCTGAGAGACACAAGCAAATGGAGCCTCGGGCTGAAGGAATGCATCCCACAGCATGCAAACCCCCAAGCAGATGATTTCCGAGGTGGAGCAGAGGAAACAGTGTGGTCAGTTACACCGCAAAGTGGAACACCCAGACCTTCCTTGGCACTTCCGCACGTTCAGGAAATCAGGGGCGGAGCAGAATCTCCAGTTGACTGTTCATCAATATTCTGACATGGCAGGACAATGAGAGACTATTCCCAGCAGAGACCCTGTGTCTAGGGATTTAGGGACCTATTGAGAAAGAAGGCATCCTAAAGGGAAAGGGAGGCCACCCCAAGGAGTTGGGCCCATCAAGAGACTTAGGTTTCTGCTGGACAGGAAGTCAGAAAATCAAATCCAAAGGCCAGCTGGCTCTCGGTTGCCTAGAGGAGAGACCCGAGGCAGCCACAGTGCCGTGGTGGCTGTAAGGGAAGACCTAGAGTAGGATCCTGGGTGTGAGGTTCAAACAGATGCCTTATAATGGCCCTAAACAAGCGCGGTCACGTGCTCAGGTACACACGTGAGGCACGCCTGGCACCTCTAGAAATCCCATGGGAGTGATCTGCCGTGGGTGAAGTTTCACAGAAACAATCGGGTGACGACTGTGAATTGGGTTTCACTTCGACAGGGGCGGCCTGAGGCTGGTGGTGCTCTGCTAGGAAACTGAAAAGCCCAGGTTCCTCCAGAGAGCAGTCCATCTCTTGTCATAAGTTTCATGAACCCTAAGTACCCATCTTTATTCAGGTCTAAAACAGGGACCCCTCCTCAGCCCTCACCTCTCTACTAGCCCAGCCTGTGCTGAGAAGCCTGTGAGCAGCCTCTGGCAGGTGCCCTGTGTCTTTCTGAGCAAGCGGAAGGGGAGGAGCAAAGGGGAGGGGCTTCAAGGCTCTGCGCCAAAGCAGGGCAAATGCAGAGTCGGAGACAGACAGTATGGATGCTGTAAGCCCAAACTGCCGTTTTGTTTTCTACCTGCCAGTTTTCCGAACCTTCCATGCAGTCATTTGAAAGGGTAATGCTGCCTTTTTTTTTTTTTTTTTTGGTATTTTGAGACAGGGTTTCTCTGTGGCTTTGGAGCCTGTCCTGGAACTAGCTCTTGTAGACCAGGCTGGTCTCGAACTCACAAAGATCCGCCTGCCTCTGCCTCCCGAGTGCTGGGATTAAAGGCGTGCGCCACCACCGCCCGGCAATGCTGCCTTTTCGGAGCCAACTGTGAAAAGTAGAATAAGCCGAGTAAAAGAAGACAGTCCACATGCGTGGCTCTTAGGGCCAGCTTGGGCTTTCTCCTGTGGGCCACTCCCGATGTGCGGGGCCATTGAATCCTATTATGTAATAAAGCAGAGCCTCGAGGGCAGCCAGCTATGCGGGCTTAGCTCCCCTGAGCAGCTGATACGACAGTGGTGTAGCCCAGCCCTTTATCTAAGTCATCCATCGTTCATGCTGCCCCAGCTCGTGGAAGAAGATCCGCACGGACGGTTTTCCCACTCCCACTAAGTCTTGGCTCATCGAGCAAGAGTGATTGACAGCCTCCAAAGGCTACTGAGAGCAACTATGTGGAAGAAGGGTCCAGAGAGGCCTCCTCCACCTGTTACTCTTTTCTTTATCACTTCGTATCCAAAGGGTCCCTAAGCCCCGAGAGAAGGGTCAAGTGCAAATCTGGTAAACCAAGCCGCCCGAGCAGTTGTCAGGTTAATTAGCCTTAAGGGAAATTATGTGGCTCTCTGAGCAGAGTGGAGTTGCTATAGAGACAAGGCACAGGAGGTGCATTTAGAGTGGAGCCTCATCACATCACCCGATAAAAATAAGACTAGGGCTTTTTAATAGAAGGAGTTACTTAAGTTTTATATTTAACAGGGGACAGCACCAAAGCTATTACTGGTTTTCAGAATATTTTAGGAATCTGAACTGCCGGCTCCTGCATATGTCGGCAGCCATCACTACATGTGCCATGGAGGGCAGGCGGCAGCTAAGCACTGGGTGCCCATGTGTCATCCACCCCTGAGACCAGAGAGGGCCCTTCGCACTTCGAGTCTGCCCTTCCTTAAATGGGTGAGAGATTTCCGACACATTTCAGAGAATGGTCTGCTGAGAGCCACACCATTCAGCAATGCCCCTTGGCAGGTACCCTGCCTACTTACTATAAAAACCATATAAGGTAATTATTTCACCTTTCAGATGAGATGAGGTTCAGAGAGGTACAAAACTTCCCCAAGATCACACAGCCAATAAAGTATACCGTTAGAAGTCAAATTCAGGGGTCCCTCTAACGAAGCCCGTTGCTTTATGAAATGGCATTACAAATGTGACATTTGCATAAAAAAAGATTGGGAAATGAGAGAGACCCAAGGAAGGCCAGGCACCCGTGTTGTTTGGGAGACAGCATGTGGGCCTTAATGAACTTTAGTTTCTCTTTGGAAGTGGATGTGTTCCAAGGAATATGCCAGGATTCTGACTTGCCCTCACTACTTATGGGCAAGTCAGAATTTCTCAGAATTTCTCCACTTTCTGTTACTGCAACAGATGCTTGTGCTGATCATCTTAAAGGTGGAAGGCTTTTGTTTGGACTCGTGATCTCTGTGGTTTCAGCCCATGGTGCTTCATGTGGTGAGAGCACACAGTGAAGAAGTTCTGTTGTGTCATGGCATCTGGGAAGCAGATAGGGGAAGGGAGGTGGGAAGAGATCTGTCAAGAACACACCTCAGATGACCTAGCACACCTCCGATGACCCTAACACACCTCCAATGACCTAGCACACCTCCGATGACCTAACACACCTCCGATGACCTAACACACCTCC
>JAQHUG010000165.1:3019487-3050151 GCA_028555095.1 Dicrostonyx torquatus
TGACCTAACACACCTCCGATGACCTAACACACCTCCGATGACCTAACACATCTCCGATGACCTAGCACACCTCCGATGACCTAGCACACCTCCGATGTCCTAACACATCTCCAATGAGCTAACGCATCTCTGATGACCTAGCACACCTCCAATGATGATCTAACACACCTCAGATGATCTAATACACCTCCAATATCCTAACTTCCTTCTCTTGAGCCTTATCTCTTATAGACTCCTCCATCTGACAGCACCACAGACCAGGGACCAAGTCTTCAACAAAGGGACCTTTAGAGACCATTCTGTGTGCAAACCATAGCATTCTCAAGTCATCCAGCAGGTGACAGGGATGCTGGTTCTCCAGGTGGGAAGAGTGGGTTAACATAAGATTGCAAGCTGAACATCAGAGCAAGTCTCTGCTCTTGCGCATGTCAAAGCTTAATCTGAAATCAAGCTGGGAGTTCAGAGAGAAATTCATCCACCTCTTGGTTAGTTGGGGTCGCTCCTCTTCTGTAGGATGCTTCCAAAAGTCCTACTTTAGTTTTCCGTGAAGGCCTATGTAGTCAACTCCATCTATGACCACACAGCTTCAAGGGATCTAAGAATGCATGACAAGGGCAGAACTAAAAGAGACAATAACCAAAGCATAGATCAACTGAAGGAGAAAGGGACAGAAAATATACAGAAGCCACAGACTGAAGGCTCAGTCCTCGGCCTGAGCAGGAGGCTCAGGACCACGGGGGAGGTACGCTGGCATCTCTAAGCCACGGAACTTGCAGAGGCTTCTGTCCAGACTTCCACCATCCTTCAGTGAGAGTGTGGCATGCCGATGTGGTGGTATCCAGGTCTTACCTGCACAGGACAGGATCTTGGATCAGCTGCCACCTACCATGACCTGTTCAAAACTATCTTTAGTACTATTGTCACCGTTTCCCCTCCCCAGGATACACCCCTTGCAGTTCCTGTACTGGCATTCCACCAATAGATTAAGAACTGGATTGGAGGACAATGAAGCTAGATGTCAAACTGAAGCTGTCTCCTCAGGTGGCCTTTGTTGTCTTGTTTCACTTTCATAGATGCCAGTCTTTCTTATATATTTATAACCATTTGTGAGTGTCCCTTTACATTGCATTTCTTTAGTATAGTGGCGTGTGTGTGTGTGTGTGTGTGTGTGTGTGTGTGGTGTGCACTCCCTCGTGTGCCATGGTGCACATGTGTAAGTAAGAAAACAACTTGCAAGAATCCTCTCCCGCTACCATGTGGGACCTACGCCATGAGGGCTGGTCGTAATCTCCGTTTCTTACTGAGCTATCTCACCAGGCCAGGACTCTTTCTATATCCTTTTAAAATAATTGTGACCTCAGGTAAAACACACCTTCTACTTAGATGATGTATGAGAAGATAGTTTTGAACTGTAATATTAGCCTAGCAAAAGTTAACTGCAGGGGCTGGAGAGATGGCTCAGCCATTAGAAATACTTACTGTTCTTGCAGAGAACTCATTTGATTCCCAGCACTCAAGTTGCGTAGCCCATATCATCTGTAACCTCAGTTCTAGGAGATCCAACACTCTTCTGGCCTCCATGGGCTCCCTCACACACATGCACATACAGACACAGGCACACACACATACACATAATTTAAAAATTTTTAATCATTTTAAGTCGGCTGAAAATACAGGAATTTTCTGAAACATTGGGTAAGTATTTTTCAAAAAAAAAAAGTGACCATACATTGAATTTGAGACCCTCGGATAGAAGAGACTTTGTCTAGAACACACACACCAAAACATTTTGTCCTACTGAAATAATCATTCAATGTCTACTTGGTGGATACTAAGGAAAATCTACAGCAGCCCCTGAAAATCTGGCTTCTACTTATAATCAATGTCATAAAAAGACTTTGGACCTATACAGAATCTGTAAGCCTCGATCCTGCCACTTGCTGCCCGTGGGAAGCCTCAGAAGTTCTCCAAGTCTCCACTTGTGCAATTGTCGAGGGGGAACGGTAACAATTAGAGGCCAAAGGTGGGCTGAAGCAAGAGAATGGCTTGACACCACTTTCACCTCTGGGCGAAAGCCATGGCCAGAACTGTGGGCAGGAAAAGGTGACCCATCCCTCCCGGCCTCCACAACCCTCATTTTGCTGGACAACCCCTCTCCTATATAACCAGTACAGAATATGTGCTGTCCTGGTAGATGGGCCCTCCTCAGCCATGAGCTCTTTCCATGAATAGGTCTTGAGAGTCACTTGTAGGCTAACATCATCACCTGCCACCACGCCTTTCCTATCTTTCTTTACCCTTTGCCCTCTAAATAAGGAAGCCAGCATGGTGGATCCAAGGACTGCTGCCCAATTTGGGTCCCGGGTGGCCTCTGCCTCCCTCTTCCCTGGGCCCCAGCCAACTCCACCCTCCCGCAGAGATGCTCCCTGCTAGCTTCATTCCTGCCTCATAGTTGGAATGACAGTGGCTCTCAGAATCCCTGGGGAGTGGAGAGGGTGATGGGGGTCTGGGGAGGCAGCCAGGCTCAGGAGCAGGTTAATGTTACAGCCCTGGGTAAGTGAGCTGGGCCGGCTGACGTCAGGGTGATGAAGGGTGGAGGGGAGGGCCGGGTTGCTGAACTATAATGATAGGTCAAATCAAATAGGATCACCTTGGGACGAAGCCCCGCAAGCTGGATAGAGAGCGTCTCCAAGCCATGGTCCCTACTAGCCGCAGCTCAATCTGGGTCCCTCTACTCTCAACCCGAGTGCCTGAAGCAGGCTTTGGTTTCATGTCAGCAGCCTTCATCTGCCTTCCAAAAATAAGCCCCTGCCACCATGCCGAGGGGAGAAAAACAAGAAGGGCGGTATTTTTAGGGCCATTAATTCTGACCACGTGCCTGAGAGGCAAGGTGGATGGTCCTGGGACAGAGGCTGTTCGTCACTATGTTCCGGGGAGTAGGACGTGTTCAGGGCACGCTGCAGGCTCTCGTCTTCTTAGGCGTCCTAGTGGGCATGGTGGTGCCCTCGCCTGCAGGCACCCGCGCCAACGGCACGCTACTGGACTCCAGAGGCTGGGGCACCCTCTTGTCCAGGTCTCGAGCTGGGCTAGCTGGAGAAATTTCGGGTGTGAATTGGGAAAGTGGCTATTTGGTGGGCATCAAGCGGCAACGGAGACTCTACTGCAACGTGGGCATTGGCTTCCACCTCCAGGTGCCCCCCAACGGCCGGATCAGTGGAACACACGAGGAGAACCCCTACAGTGAGTGTCACGAGCAGACGGCTGGGGTGCTTGCTGGCTTGGGCACAAGCTGAGTCAAAAGATGAAGGAGCCTTGCGCTGGTGGGAGGGGCTGCAGTCTGAAGGGAACGAGCTGAACAACATTTAGATGGCTTGATCCCACCCTGCCCTGCTCAGATAGGGGTGCAGACCCAGTATTAGGTCCAGACTTAGGCATCCTGGTGTTCTTAGCCATCATGCCAGGTAACTCCATCCCAGTGGTACTAATTACTCCGGTATTAGTGGCCTATCTCTGGCCCTGGAGTCAGCCTAAAAAGCCATGACTGCACTGGTAAGAGATAAATGTTATGGTATTCCATCCTAGTTAGACCCACACATTTCTAACCAGCCATCTTCTTTGAAAGGGAAGGGCAAGTGGTCTGCCAAGTGCAACTCTTAAGCACATCCTTTTCACGGTGCTTCCTCTACTGTCAGGTGCCTGCAGGGACAGCCTTCCAGCCAAGGCAGGGTTCAGGCTGTAGGGTCCCAGACACGCCTCCCAGCTCTGTGTAGCTGCAGTGTTGGTGAACTGAGTTGAAACATGTGGAGCAGGCATTAAACAGTGATGATCGAAACTGATTGTGTGTGTGTGTGTGTGTGTGTGTGTGTGTGTGTGTGTGTGTATCTGAGGATTGAACCCAGGGACCCAGGCATACCATTGCAAGTACTCTACCATTTTGTGCCATCTCTCCAGCCCCCATTCTTTTTCACTCAAGCCAATGACCTCAAGTGACAGAGTCACTGAAAGCCCAGATTCAAAGCTAATCTTAAATAGATGTCTGAATGCTTCATGTGACCCTCAGTTCCAGTATAAAACTTTGCCATGCAGACCCGGGTGTGCTACAGGATGTGACAGAACCGGGTGTGCTACAGGCTGTGACAAGATGTGGCTAGTGTAGTGACAGGAAGTTATAAGGGATCAAGGACAGAAGTGATGGAGAGGCTGAACCTCTAGAAGAAGGGGGACAACTGGATGCCTCTGAAGGACTTGAATCCTCTCTCAAGTTTACATGAGCATGAGTGTGTTTCCTCTGTTTCTTTGTCAGGCCTGCTGGAAATTTCCACAGTAGAGCGGGGTGTAGTGAGCCTCTTCGGTGTGAAAAGCACCCTCTTCATTGCCATGAACAGTAAAGGAAGATTGTACACGACGGTGAGTTCCCTGGGAGAGGGGCAGCTCCGGGCTGCAGGAGGTTTGACACTCACACCCTTGACAACAGCACACACACAGCACAGAGAACCGCATCTTTTACGAGAAGGAAGAAGGAAGTTCTGTGAAAGGAGTCCTTGCTAACAAGGCACCTTAAAGTCCATGCTTCCTCTAGTTCACAGAAAAGCATCTGCACAGGCCTGTGATTCTCCCAACCCCACCTGCCAGGACCTTTGCTTCTAAAGAAGCCCAAGTTCAGAGAGCTCTTGGGTGTGGAAGAATGTGCATTCTGACATAAAGCTGTTATCCGGGCTCCCAGTCAGGTCTGAGTAGCTGAACTGGAGAGGCTCAGAAAGGCAGGCATCTGGGCCAGCCGGTGTGTGTTGCCCACATGACACACCCCTCCAGGAGGCACTCCACTGGAGTGCTGCAAGAGTCTGCAGAAGGAAGCTATCTCTCATCTACATTAGCGTCTTGAGAGACTTTAGTCTCGGGTTTATGTCCTCTGGTCTCTGATCCCACAGTCTATAGACGTATCCTTTCTGTCATACCTTTCCAACAGGCACTGGACCCCACCCTTCCCTCTGCACCAGAGATCACTAGGAGGGCACATGCTGAGGGAGAAATTCTGGCCCTTTGGTATAAGGGCAAACATGAAATGTGTTTGCCAAAACCTCTGCTTTCTCTGACCTGCTCATTTCCAGGGCTCTCAGCCTACAACTCGGCCTATTCCAAAATGTGTTAGAAAAACATTCTATAAAGTTGACAAAATCAAGAGGTCTTTTGACAGAAATAAGGAATCTGGGTCTAACTACATGGTAGGGTCCTTACCTAGTATGTACTAGGGCCTGGGTTCAATCCGAAAAAGATGAGGAGGAAGAAGGGGAGAGGAGGCCAGTGGCTAAAGAGAAAGATACCTCAGATCCACTAGAGGGGTCCTTAGGAGAGTGTAGGGCCTGTGCTTTGCATCCCTTGGGGGACACAATGAGGTTAGAAAGAGGACAGCAGACCTTGGACAAGTTCTAGGTTCCTAAGGGATTGCCCTGGTAAAGAAAGTCTGGAAAGGGAGTTGGGCAAAGCATCTCTGCTTCCAAACCTTTGGAGCAAGTGTCTCAAAGTTGGTTTATGGTGTGGGCTAAAGTCAGTACCTCTCCAGCACAGTTCTGAGGACACCCGTGTGCACTCAGCATCTGGAGAACCTGGACCAGGTTTCTGGGACCTGTTTCAGAGACTCTGCAGTATGGGATAGAGACCGTCAATCTTTCTGGGTCAGGGTCCGGGTTTTTGTTTTGTTTTAGGTCATGGGGTGTTTTTAGCAGTGCAGGTAGTTGTGGGTGCTGCCAGGTTCTGTGGCGTATGGAGAACAAGGAAGCTTTTCAGACTCGCCTAGTGTGAAGCCAGGCCTGAGGGAAGTAGGAGGAGAAGACAGGTTCATTCTTGGATGCCAAGACACCACTCTTTGGGAAAGTGGCAGGGCAGGAAGCAGTTTGTGACCACCCACGGCTTTGGTAGAACAGGCACCCTTCTAAGTCTCTCCTCACCAGCCCCCATGGCACCCAGGATCCCACTGGCCAGGAGATCCAGATAGCTGGGTCTAGGACTCCACACAAGCATTTTAGCAGACAAATTTGCCAGAAGCCCAAATTGAGAAACCCTTACTTCTACCACCATAATTAACAGATTTTTTTTTCTCAATTAGAAAACAATTCAGTTGTGACATGGGAGAGGGTTGCAAACACAGAGTAAACACATCCACTTCCCGCTTGAAATCTCTGGTTCTAAGAGAAGTTGAGGATTGGGGACAGAAATGTTGGCTACCAGAGAAAGTGCTCCCCGAGGGGAGACCCTCTCCTGGTAGCAAATTTCTCAGGTGGAAGGCACCCTGACTCATCAAATTCTAGAGGCGTCTGGAGTGCCCAGTGAAATGCAGTTGCCTGGGAGAAAGAACCTCTCTGAGAGAAGACCATCCTGTCCCCATATCCAGTAGCCCTGGAAGATGAGCTCTTGCTGGGAGATTCTCCCTAGACCCCAGGGCTAGAGAGTGCAGCTGGTTGGACAGCAGTGCCCCAGCTAGGACACCTGATGCTTCGTGTGTGGCTGGGGACCAGATGCTGCTGAACACCCCTCCCCAAATCCCCCATCCCTGGGCAGCAGTTATCACAGTCTAAAAAAACAATTGCCAACTGATCCCCGGAGCCAGGAAGACTCCTGCTGGATGGTGATTTCATTCACATGGTTTTCCTTTAAGCCCCCTGAGCCGCCTCCTCCTTCAGTAGATCAGCTGCCATGACCTCTAAATGGCATTTCTCATGGTGAGAGGAAGGGGACTGATGAAAAGGAAAAGGCAGTCACCATGTGATGGGAGAGCAAGGGCAAAGGAAAAATGCCTAGAGGTGGTCTTCCTTCTTTCAGATGAAGGGGTATGGAGCCTAAGGTCTATTAGGCTCTCGCTGCAGAGAAGCAGCGCTCTGTACTGAGCACATACAGATTATCTGGAATCCTGTAGTGTGCTTATGAGCACTGTCCTGCAGTGCTCTGGAGGAGCATTTGGGCTTTAGCCTCCCTTCGCAGGTGGAGACACAAGGTGACCACAATCTCCCACTCTTTCCCTGCATTCAGTTGCAGCTATGTGTAGAACCGTCTCTAGACTCTGCAGATAAGGCATAGAAAGCTGGCTGAGCAAGTAATGTGTAGAAAACTGGTTCTGTAGGTAATGCATAGAAAGCTGGCTCTGCAGATAATGCGTAGAAAACTGTTCTGCAGGTAATGCATAGAAAGCTGGCTCTGCAGGTAATGCATAGAAAGCTGGCTCTGCAGGTAATGCAGAGAAAGCTGGTTCTGCAGGTAATGTTTAGAAAGCTGGCTCTGTAGACAATACATAGAAAGCTGGCTCTGCAGGTAATGCAGAGAAAGCTGGCTCTGCAGGTAGTGCTTAGAAAGCTAGCTCTGCAGGTAATGCATAGAAAGCTGTTTCTGCAGGTAATGCATAGAAAGCTAGCTCTGTAGACAATACATAGAAAGCTGGCTCTGTCTGCAGGTAATGCATAGAAAGCTGGCTGAGCAGATAATGCAGAGAAAGCTGGCTCTGCAGGTAATGCTTAGAAAGCTGGCTCTGCAGGTAATGCATAGAAACTTGCAGGGGAAGCTCATTTGGCAGGCCAGACCGGAGCTAGCATTCCAATTGCTGCCCAGTTCTGCCCTATAGCTGCTGGCTTTACTTCAGGCAGTCACCGAGCTTGGACTTTTGCCATCTTGGATGCAGACCGAAGCAGAATATGACATTCTCACTTCCCTTAAAGTCCAGAAAGCCATCAAAGGCCCCTTCCTGAAGGGAGTTCTGTGGCCATCCATTGAGAAAAATGCACGCTGCACTTTGAAGGGGTTATACCATGTTCACATACATCTAAACAATAGGATCACAGTGACACACAAACATCCCTTCTACTCATGTGACCGGAAGTAATAGGGACACGTGTCCAAAGCATATACAGGATGAAGATCATTAAAGAAAGAAGGGGCTTAGCATTGGATAAAGACAAGAGGAAGGGTATGATAGCACCCTCCCCCGCCACACACACACACACACACACACACACACACACACACACAAAACTTTTGGGGCCATTTTTACCAGAAGTATTTCATCCCCAAACACCCAGGGGATGTTTCCCTTGCACACCACTTTTGCATCGGGAGAGTTAAAGATTATTTCTTTTTAAATGGATTTGGCTGTGCTTGGTCCTATGTGGAATTCAAGACATTGCCACGCTGGTGCTTAAGAGTGGCAGGGCCAGGAAATGTGACTGGTGGAATTGTTTCATTTGTCACAATATATGGTAGCTGCTTTATTAACACGGTGTTTGCTTGGCTGGGGGACATGGCTGGGATGTGGCTTTGAGCTAGTCTAGAGCACAAAGGCTTGGGTCCATGTCCAGCACTGCCTCTGTCAAAAAATGTCTGCTGAACAGAAAGCCAAGTGAAGTAGCCTTGATGTCCTCAGGGAGTTGGTTCCAGGAGCCCCCCAAATCCCCAGATCTCTAGGTGCTGAAGTGCCTCATAAACACGCTATAGTATCTTCATATGACCTGTGTCCTTCTGGATGCTTTGACTCATCATTTGATTACTTTTAACACAATGCAATGCAAAGGCTACATAAGTCGATATTGTACTGGAGTTTTAGGGAACGATTAATTAGGGAATAAAATGTTTGTGCATGTCCAATACAGATGGAATCTTTTCCCAAATATTTTTAGTCCTCGGTCAGTTGACTCTAGGGGTACGGAACCCATAGATACACATGGCCAGCTGTATATGCACCCACGGCAAGGCAGATGTCTTCAAAAACGGTGGTTCTCAGCCAGACTCTTTCTAGACAATGACATGTGGGCAATGGCCCTAGTTCTCAACCCAATGGCTCGATTCCTCTCCCTTCCTCTGCTCTCCACCCTAAGTCTGATTTCCTTTCACCAGCTTGCAAACAACGCAGCAAAATCTCTCCCTTAACCACTGTCCACATCAGAAATAAATTCTCTTGGAAACCGGCAGGGTGAGTTCCTCTTTAGAGACATGCAAAGTTAGAACAGAGGGAAGTCAGGTGGGTAGAGGGGGCCACATCACCACGAGAGACCCCTGTTTCTGATAAAAGCCCCTCCCCCCACTTCTGGGCCCATTTAAAAAAATTACTTATGTGGGGAGATAACACGTGAAAATGCTTTAAGAAGGAAGCGAAAGCACAAAAGAGGCTTGCTGCCTATACGTTCCTCCTGAGACACAGCGTGTGTGACCAGTTCCTTGTGAACCATACTGTGACTAACCTGTGTGTACATGAGTGTATGTACTGGTAGTTTTAAAAAATCACACTACAGAGGTTCAAGGCTTTTTTTTAATTTTATGCGTGTGAGTGTTTTGCCTGCATACATGTACAACCTGTGTGCCTGATGTCCTCAGAGGCCAGAAGAGGGTGTTGGATCCCCTGGAACTGGAGTTATAGACAGTTGTGAGCTACCATGTGGGTGCTGGGAATCGAACCCAGATCCTCTGCAAGACATGGGTTCAAACTATGCATCTTTATTTGGTAATATGTTTTGATGTTCAGTGTCAATGTGTAAAAGGTTTGCTTTTCATGGCTTATAACATCCCACAGTGTAGCTTGGGCATAGCTGAGACAACTGCTCTCTTCTTAGTAGAGACCAACTGTTTGGGATTCTTGCTATTCAAAACTGTTGTGTCAAGTTTTGTACACATGTGGGAATTGAATGCCAAGATCTGTTCTTAGAAGAAGAATTTCTGATCGTCTGTTATCCCCATTTTTTAAAAAAGAAATTCTGGTAGATACTGTGAATTGCCCTATCTAGAAGTAACAACATTACACACTGAAGAACACCAAGAATCCCTAGTCTGGGCCCTTACGAGTTATGGTATCAAATGCCTTTTCCCCTGCAATCTGACCATTGATCCCTGGGATCCCCCCCCCTCTCTCTCTCTCTGTGTGTGTGTGTGTGTGTGTGTGTGTGTGTGTGTGTGTGTGTCGGGGGGATTGGAGTCTACTGGGAAAGGAGCTAATGTCCATAGGGCTCAGGTGCTATTTAAATGCTGTTAGAGGCATCTTCCTCAAGGGCTCTAGAGCACTGATGATGGGCTCTCTACCACCCTGTTATAATAACCTGAAGGGAGACCCATGTGTCCTCATTGCTGGTGAGGCTGGGTGTACAGACTTCTGAAGCATTTATATAATTCTTCTTTTATCAATAAATATTCAGGAGTCAGATACTGGAATAAAAACCTAATTGATTAGAGAAGTGACAGAGAAGCGACTAGTGACCTTCTCTCTCTCTCTCAATCTGAAAAGGCCCGGGAATCTTTCTAAGTTCCTCCCTACTACTTCCTGTGTCTCTATATGTCCTGGGTCCTCTAAAATCTCTATGGCTAATTTTGGTCAGTTAGTAGCTAACTCCATTCTCTGATTCAACGTAAACTTTATTGTTAGTCTTAGGAATATCAGAATATAATTGAAATATCCCACAACATTTTCCCCTTTTGTCTAAATAAAAAGGAAAGGTTTTAATTCTAACATAGTAAAATTACATACAATAAGGACACTTACCTGGCAAGAATTACATTCATAATGTCCAATCCCTTTGCATTTGACAAATTCAGAGAAAATACTCAATTCTTTCTTGATGAGTCCAAAGTTTTTTACTTAATTCACTTCCTATCCTAACTTGTGTTACCTTCCTAAAATATCTTTTTAGACCTCAAAACATTTTTTTAGAAAAACAGCTTAAGCTTTTTTGTTTCACAACCTTATAAACTTTACACCTCTTATTTTTTTAATTTGCTAACATGAAAAACTGTAAAACTACAACTATCTAGTATTCAACTCTATCAGAGACCCAAGAAAGATATAATATAACCTGAAGAAAACAGGAAGTACAGAACAAACAACTTCCATAACTATAGAAACAACAGAGGAAGCTGGGAGTCTGGACAGTCACCCAAGGTTCCTCTGCAATGTGGGGCATCCATCTTCTGGGAGTCTGGACAGTCACCCAAGGTTCCTCTGCAGTGTTGGGGCATCCATCTTCTGGGAGTCTGGACAGTCACCCAAGGTTCCTCTGCAGTGTTGGGGCATCCATCTTCTGGGAGTCTGGACAGTCACCCAAGGTTCCTCTGCAGTGTTGGGGCATCCATCTTCTGGGAGTCTGGACAGTCACCCAAGGTTCCTCTGCAATGTGGGGCATCCATCTTTAGCTTTCTTTTGTATCCTGCTTGTCCAATTTGGACACATACTGTCAGTAGTCGAGGCAAGAGCAGTGTTTTTGTCCAGGGGCAAAGTTTGCCATAAATGAAAGCAAACTCCATATGGAGGTTTTTCCATGCTCATCCTCCTTTATTAAAGTCAATTGGTACTGTCAGGAGCAGATGTGTCTTATTGTCATAAAAAGCCTTATGTTATTAAAATAATCTTAAATGTCATATTCTCTAGGTCTCTGAAGTGTGTGAAGAACATCTATCTAAAATACATCTCTGATTGGCCTTGAAAACATACCTAACATGACTGTAAATTTGATTGTTATAGACGACTAACTACTAACTCACACTTTTTTTTTGTTTTTTTGTTTTTGTTTTTCGAGACAGGGTTTCTCTGTAGCTTTGGAGCCTGTCCTGGAACTAGCTCTTGTAGACCAGGCTGGTCTTGAACTCACAAAGATCCGCCTGCCTCTGCCTCCCGAGTGCTGGGATTAAAGGTGTGCGCCACCATCGCCCGGCTAACTCACACTTCTTAATTATCTTAAATAGTTTGAAAAGACTAGAACTGCCAGATGAAGCATTTATCTGATTATTCTTTTATCATTAAAATCTTGGGAGTCAGATATTGGGGTAAAAATCTGATTGATCAGAGAAGCAGCAGAGAAGTGATCAGTGACCTCTCTCTCTCCCTCCTCAATCCAAAAGGGCTGAGAATCTTTCTAAGTCCCTCCCTACTGCTTCCTGTGTCTCTCTCTAAATGTCCTGGGTCCTTCAAATTACCTCTACGGCTAATTTTGGAGAGCTAATAGCTAATTCCCTCCTCTGATTCAAGGTAAACTTTATCAGTAATTTTGGGAATGTCAGAGTGCAATCAAAATATCCCACAACAGACTTCTTTCAGAAATCCAGGGCCACCTCTGGTGCCAGGTAGAAGTCAGAGAGCCATTGAACTGTGGTTGCTGGTACATGTGTGTGCACACGTGCACATGCCTCTGCCCACATGGTAGCCAGAGGGGGACACAGAGCAACCTCCTCTATAGCTTTCTATCTAAATCCCCCTGGGAACCAGGTTCTCTTTCTCTAGAAAAATGGTTGTTATCTCAGATCCCCTATGGCCCCAGAGAATGATGTGAACTATGCAGCTCCACTCACCTTCTGGGTTCCAACTCAAGACTGAGAATGAGCCTTTTTTTCTTCAAGGGACGACAGACTTTGCATAGAAGAGCTATGGAAAGAGCTGTGGAAAGAGACAGTACTGGAAAGGTCTCAGGAGCTCATTTGTTCGTGTTCCTCCACCCACTGCCCTACCAGCTCCCTGGCACCGCACAGCTTGCCTGAAAGACAACGGAGTCTCAGAGTGGAGGAGACTGTCTATGCTCACACTATTGGCAAGCAGAAGAGTCACTGAGTGGAGCCCTGTGCCTCCATACTGTCCTGCCAGGCAGCCTCTCACTATAGTCTTGACAGCTCAGTGTCACCCTCCCTGTTCCCTTCTCTGGATAGAACACGTTCTCACCTGAGGATGTGCGAAAGCAACCCCACCTGGAAGTCTGTTCCGCTATCCCACCGGATCTGCGTATCAGCTCTCTCTGTTCCTGGCCTTGGCTTCCTCCTGGTGTCGGAGGGCACGGAGGGCACGTGAGAGGAACCGTGGGGGCGCTGAAGCGCCTCCTGTTCTAACCTCTAATGTTTCTTCCCTCCTTGCAGCGTATGCCCTGTGGTAGTATTTTTACAAAGGAAAGGGAGGGAACACGGAGGAAAAGCCACCTCTGTGGGACTCAGCTGGTGTTCTGGCCCTTCTTAATGATCACCGTGTCTCTGCTGTCTTTTCACCTTCGCAGCCCAGCTTCCAAGAGGAATGTAAGTTCCGCGAAACCCTCCTCCCGAACAACTACAACGCCTACGAGTCAGACTTGTACAGAGGGACCTACATCGCACTGAGCAAATACGGACGGGTAAAGCGGGGCAGCAAGGTGTCCCCAATCATGACTGTCACTCACTTCCTTCCCAGGATATAAGGACCCATGGAGGAAGGCTCCCAAAGTGACAGCTGCATCTTTTCTGTTGGAATTTTCCACGGGAGAACAATCCTGCTGGTACCCTGTGGCTTCTCAGTCTGGTTTATCTTGTGCCTCAAGAGACCGGAGCTGGTTTCCATGACCACTGGACTGCATGGCATGTGACCCACGTGACTGAAGGGTTGCAGCTGACATCTCAGAATGGCAGTGGATCCTGTACGTTGACCTCACCTGAGGAGAGACAGTGCAAATGATACTTGTGACATGTGGTCCCATGCATAAGCAAAGGCCAGGATGGGAGTGTTCCTGTGTCCCTGCGTACTCACGCATCTTCTTGTAGATTCTCAGGCCAAAGGCATTTCAAATTGTGAAGAAATCCAGACATTTTCACTGTCAGAATCTTCCTGTTAGAGCATCTCTTGTCAAGCCAGCAGGATCGAGGTGTGCCTCATCCTGTCTTGTTCTGATCATCCATCCATCCATCCAGAAGGATTAACTACCCCAGTATTCTGAATGACAACAAATGGCTGTCTTTTATTCTGTAGGGAAAAGTGGGGGTGTACAAACTAATTGCAAACTAGAAAAAAAAAACCCTGGCACCCTGAAAGCCATGCCCACTGGTCTTCTGGGAACACTACGACACATTGTTAAGGAAGCTAGAAGAGAAGGGGGTCCCCTCCATGGAAAGAAGGGATAGAACAGTGTCTGTAGCCATTGGGGAGATCTGTGGAGGCAGAGGGACTGGATGTTCTGTAAAGAGCAACCCTGCCTGAAGGGCCGTGAGCTGTGTGTGGCTCTAAGAACAGGCCAGCACAAGGCTGCCTGCCCATAACGTTTCCTCAGTTTGAACCAGGTCTTATTTTAACCTCAGATGACAAGGATCCTAATAATGGCAACCTCCCTGGCAAGGAAGAGCAGTGTGCAAATTAGGGCATGAAGGAAGTCCAGAGGCTTTGGACTCGCCATGGTGATCCCTCTCCAACTATGTCCAGGAAACTCGCCCAACTTCTCACCCGATGCTCTCACTTCCTCCTCACTTGTCCTAATCTTACGTACACAATGCCACCTGGATGCGATCGAATGGGCACTGTGATCTCCAATGTGTGCCCCTCTTCCTCACTACGGTAGGAAAGGCATGATAATCCCAGGACTCAGGCAGCCAAGCTGAAGTGGCTCCTCGTTCTACAATGCCTTCATGCCTCTTGTCCTTTGAGAGTATTTTAGACCGAGGTTCCCCAGGAGACTCTAAATGTGGTCTGCCTAGAGCCTGCAGATTCCTGAACTGTTGGAATGTTCCTAAATCTGATACCACAGAGAGCCAGATCAGTGAACACATATTTTCAGCATATGTTACAAAACGACCCGACACCCTCGGCTACTCTTGGGAGCCCTGACCTGCAAGGCAATCCCTCATCTGTTGCAAATACCTCCGTCTTCAGCATACCTCTCTATTCGTAGACTCAACCCTCTATAGACAGATCTGGACTCAGGGATTCCGAGCCGAAGATGGGGGGGGTGACAATGCGAAAGAGAGACACCATTCTGACTTCCTCCTTTACCCTGTAAGTGTCAGGGGGTGGGGGGGGAAGGCAGGAGCTAGGTGAGATAAATTAACAGATGGTAGGAGTTCAGCCACATGGACACTCCCAAGCCCTGGATGAAAACTAAGAGGAGTCTTGGATCAGGTGTAAAGGGGAGAGAAATCACTCCATCTTAACTGCTGGGATGTTGGCGTGCAAGTCAGCTGGTTCTGAAGAAGAAAGCCACCCTCACTTAAGACATCTTTGCCAGTGCCATCAGCCTCTTTACAGGGTTTATCAGAAGTGGGGTCACTTGGAATTTTGAGTGTGTTCATTCCTGGTAGAACTATAAGGACAAGATGACTGGAGCTGTGGTCTGTGACAGGGATAGGAGAAAATGTCTTAAGCCTCAAGACAGTCAGCTACCAGCCTCTCTTCCTCCTTTCCTCCCTTCCTGTCTTCCTTTCTAGATCTCTAAGTCGGCACACTTTGAGACAGCATCCTCTAAAAACGTTTCAAGACCCTGGGCAGCTACATCTTTCCTGCTTCTTTGATGAGGTTCACGAAGCTGCTCAAACCCTGACAAGCAGTTTCATCAGCTTCTGCCTTTCATGGCTGTGGTGAGAAAGAGGGGCGACAGAATCTCTGGATGGAGCAGGTCCAGTGTTCAGCTGCCTAGAAGCAGCACCAGCACGAGGATTTCCCGTGACTGACATCAGTCATGATAAGCTGGGGTCTCTAGCAGGCCCCAGGATTTTGCTTTGTCAGTTCAATGCATGGAAGATAATTTCAACTTTTTCTCATGTAAGGAAATTCTCTTAAGAGGCTTCTCTTTGACCTGAAGCCCAAGTCAAATCAAATCCACAAGCCAGTTAAGGGACAAGAGAACACAGTCAGAGAGCGGTGCTGCCAATCCCTTCTCTCCCGCTGCTGTGCACAGGGATGGGTGTTATTTTCTACCTGGTCACCTTCCCTTCTCAAAGCTGTTGTTTGTAATCCTCTTGCCAATGCACGTTATAGAAACTCAAGAGGGCAGGGCTGGAGAGATGGCTCAGTGGTTAAGAGTGCTAGACGCTCTTTCAGAGGACCTGGGTTCAGTTCCCAGTACCCACAAGATGGACACAGCTATCTTTAACTCCCTAATGTCCAACACTCTTGACTCCAAGAGCACACTGCGCAGACATGCAGACAAAACATTTTATTGTCCCACTGCCGTGTGACACTTCTTTGCTTCCTACTTCTAATACACTTTTTTACCTTCCCTTGGAAGACAGTAAGCAATCAAATAATTAATGCCCTGTCATTACTCTTCCAGACTTCTGCTGTCGCATCCCAGAGTTCCTCCAACAGACACACTTATCCTCAGACATTGTTCTAAGCCCTTGCTCACAGCCATTCTTTAGTTTAGGAAGAATGGTTTTTTTTTAATCATCTAAATCAATACAATCTGTCTTCTTTTTAGCCATGTGAGTTTATCTCTAGATCAGCAGCTCAGACCTGAAATCCAGTCCTGTCCCCAGTCCTGGCCTGTAAAGTTTGCCATTCTTCTCGTATAGCCTCCAGGCCCTTTTCCTGCCCTAAGACCACAGATTCTTCAGGTTCACACTCTGGGTTCTGAGAAAGGAAGGACATTGAAGAGTCCATGACACTCACTGCCTTTGTCACCAGTGGTGTGATTACTGGGGTTACCACATGTGGTTGCTGGCCCTAAGTCTCGTCTCTTCTGAGATTACCTTCTGGTCTTTTTATGTATGGAGCTAAGCTAGAAAACTCTTTCAACTTTCTATCCTTATGTTTTCCCTTAGGAAAAATTCCAAGTCACTTGTCATGGGACAGGTGACAACGCCTCACAGTGGCTCTCTATGAGTTACTCCTACCTTCCCTCTTCACAATGAACCAGCCACCCACGTGACTTCCCTGGAAATGCACCAAAGATAAAAACGTTGGGACAGGGCTTGCACCAACAGAAATGTCCCAGGCTGTGCTTACATCTGAGTAGATGGAGCCTCTTTGAGGAGCAGGAAAAGAGTGGTTACCCCAAGCAGATCTCGACTCTAGGGCAGCACGCAGACGGCCAACATGGAGCCATGTTTGTATACCTCATGAACTACTGAAACCCCAGCCTCGGATGCAGTCCTTTTTGTCTTCTTGTTAAGGACCTCAGGCTGGGCCCTGGTGCAGACCTGTCCTCAAGCTTGAGGGCAGTGAAGAGGGAAGCCAGAAGCTGTTCGGTCATGTACTTGTGAAATGTGATGTTTCTATTTTTAATATGTATGTGCTATGCACAAACCACAAACATGTTCCCGCAAGAAGTTAAAGGTCTTTTTATACGTTTCTCTAAGCTGTTTGACTCCGCCCCTCCTATTAAAACTGACAAATCTCTGGATTGGCGTTGATTTTTGTCTCAATTATCTACCCCCTATCTGGGAGCTAGGAAGCAGAGGTTGGGGTGCTGTAGACATAAGTTTCTGGTGCTGTGGATGACAAAGCCAGGAAGAACTTGTGGGAAGCCCATCGTCCCTATTACAAATGGGGCATTTGTCCAAGAAAGAGAAAAGATGACCAAATACAGAAGGAAGCTGTATATGCCCCTTCCCCTCTGCCTTCATCCAAGTTGTAAGCATTTTTTTTTCTGCCTTGGCATCAACTCACTCACTCACCCACTAAGAACTACTTAACGAATGTCTGTCTAGTCCTAAACATGGAGGATACATGAGAAACACGGTAGACCTCGCCCCTTCTCTCAGAGATGTGCAGTCTAAAACCTAGTGTGGAGGTGGAGAGATGGCTTTAATAGTAAAGGGAACTTGCTGCTCTTCCAACAGACCTGGGTTCGGTTCCCAGAACCCACAGTTCACAAGTGTTTCTACTCCGATTTCAGGGGATGGAATGCCCTCTCCTGGCCCTGTGGGCACTGCATGCACATGGTACACTGACATACGTGCAGGCAACATGCTTAAATACATGAAATAAAAATAAATACATCTTTAAGGGGAAAAAACCTCACATGGTGGGAGGTGGGAGGAGTTGGTGAGAAGAGATGGAGGAAGGAATTATGTAAACCCCTCTCTCACCCCCAACTCCTTCCATTCTCCCCACCAGGTAATTCTTATTAAATATTGCAAAAAAAATAATTTGGATGAGGACAAAACCCACCACCCAAGAGTACTTTACCTTGTAGATCTTCAAGCCTGGTCCATAGACTCTGATGGGACCCAGGGGGGTCCAGGAATCCATATTTATCACATGTACCTAGGCAGCTCTGACACTGAAAATTATTGTCCAGTGAAAGGAGTGGAACTGTAGAACATTTGAGCAGCGGAGCCATTGTTTATTATAAAGTCCTTTCATAGTATTAAGCAAAGATGACAAAGACCAAGGAATGTAAGCTCCTCCCCTACACATGTCCTTCTTGGGTTGCCCACCATTGATCCTATTATCTCCCTTGCATGTTCTTGCTACAGCCATTCCTTCTCCCACATTCTTTTTTCCTGTGCTAACCACCTGGAGAGAAGAATGCATGCCTTCCTTTGATACAGGGTTCTGCATACATCTAGACACTCTTAGAACACAGGGGTGCTTGGCATATTTCTGCATTTATTCATGCAATTCATATTTCTAACCTACTACATTCAGAAACCATGCTGGACCCTTGGAATATCATTTTGACAAATTCTACATGGGCTTATTGATTGATGAGGAAGGCAGATGTGAAACAATTCCAGCTAACAGTAATGATGGGATGGGAGAGGAAGTTTCTGTGTCCTTTGGAACTTAGAACAAGGCCTTGATCTCATACAAGTGGATAAGAGAACGAATCCTGGAGAAAGATGAACCCTTAAGGGTGTGAGACTGAAGGCAGGAGAGCATCTGGGGACTGGAAGGCAGGAGAGAGGGGACATTCTGGGAGAAGAATATAAGCAATGCCTGAAGGCAGGGCTACTAGGGAAAGGAGAGAACACGGTACCTTCCTTGATCTAAAATGTGGCCATTGTTGCAGGTGCAAAATAAGAGGAGATCCGGGGGTGGTGTTGATGGGACTTAAGATGGGTGGTAAGAAACTGTGCCATAGTTTTTGTGTATCACAATCATACATTGTCTTCCTGAGATTCTTATCTTCAGACCTGTAACTTCCTTGTCATGGTAAGTAAAGTTAAAGCTCTCAGATTAAAAACAAAATTGTATCTTGTATTGTGGCAGTTTAAGTGAGAATGTCCCCCATAGGCTCAAATGTTTGATACTTAATTTTCAGTTGGTGGAGATTTTGGAGTAAGCTAAGGTGATATGGCCTTGCAGGTGGAAATAGATCACTGAACGTAGACTTGAAATCACTTGGGAAACAAGAACACTTTGGAGGCTTCCAATTGAAGTGTCCCGGGTTACGGGAGAGGCTGACTGGATAGAGGAGCAATGATGGGATGGAGAGACATCTGGGCCACCATCTCAACCACAACCTTTTCCCAGGATGCTGCTTACAGGCTGAATCCAACCCTCAAGAACCAACCTCCACCATTAACTGAGGTGAACCCTGAAGGGGTCAGATTCCTTTTCTGATCATTCATCTTCCATATACGGGTCAGTGAGGAAGCCAGTCTTCCACTCTCATGGCAGCATGTGTGCCTACTTTTGGGACTCTCAGATAAAACAAGTGTTAACATGAATACAGGCACAAGGGCCCTTCTGTCTGACCTGAAAAACTGATACTCAGGAAGATCACTGCCCTTCCTTCCCTTAAGTCTTAGGAAAAAGAGTCATGGAACCAGGGAAGAATCACATAGCAGATAACAATGGTTTGGTTGTTGTGATAATATCCCAGGGATAGTCTATGCTCTATCTATACTCAGTCAAAAATATCTGCCCTGTATTCTCTAGTTTTACCTCCACCCCTACCCTTACACACATCCTGGGAGACAAGCAGAGTCTCTTCACAGGGACAGGCCTCAAGTTAGGATCCTCCTACTTCAGACTCCAGAGTCTAGGAATTCTGAATGTGTACCACCATGTCCAGCTTCTCCTCCACTCTTGTGCAATCGGAAATGCTGAGAATGCAACTTCAAAACTGGTGTAGGAGGGATCTTCTGTGTTTTGTGTTGCTTTCATTGGTTAATAAAGAGAATGCCTTGGCCTGTAGGATAGGACAGCCCTTAGGTGGGTGGAGTAGATAGAACAGAAGGCTGGGGAGAAGGGAAGACGCCAGATGCCATGCTGCTCCCACCCGAGATGGACGTAGATAAGACTCATGCCGGTAAGCCACAACACATGGTGATACACAAACTATTAGAAACGGGTTAGTTTAAAATGTGAGAGTTAGCCAAGAAAAGGCTAGAGATAATGGGCCAGGCAGTATTTAAATTAATATAATTTTGTGTGGTTATTTCAAATGTAAGCTAGCCCGCCAGCACTAGGAGCCGGGTGGGACACAGCTCACTGCTCCCATATACTACAGTTTGGCACCCAACGTGGTCTACTGAATCCACTTAAAAACCTGAGAAGGAAGCCGGATGGTGGTGGCACACGCCTTTAATCCCAGCACTAGGGAGGCAGAGGCAGGTGGATCTCTGTGAGTTCGAGGCCAGCCTGGTCTACAAGAGCTAGTTCCAGGACAGGCTCCAAAGCTGCAGAGAAACCCTGTCTTGAAAAAACAAAAACAAAACAAAAAACCTGAGAAGGCTTAAAAAGGAGAGAATTTAACACAGTTTTTTCCTGTTTGTGGATGGTGTGCCATAGCTCCTTTAAGAGAGATTTCCTGACTCAGCAACGCAACAGATAAAAAGCTGCTGCAGTTTTAAAACGGGGCTTCCAGGGCTGTGCTGCCAGCTTGAACTCCAGCTATAAAGCATTTCAATGGCTTCTGTGGGACTGGATGTTTCTGTGCCCGCTCAGGATTGGGAAGAAAGTAGCCATGCCAGGGCTCAGCTCTTCCTGCCTTAGGCGGAGGGATCAGAGCTACTAGAAACTGGTGGTTTTGAAATACCAGTTTCTGGGCCATGCCGCCAGTGTGACCTCTGGCTCCTGCGGAAGACAGAGCCTTTGAATGGGGTTTTCTGACTAAAATGCTATGACTTGCTTGCTTGATGACAATGTGAACTCTGTGTGTCTGAAACATTGCGTACAGCTCAGAGGCACAACTGACTCCAAGGCAGAGCGGCTCTGCCATGCTGAAGTGTGCTGATCTCAGGCAAGAACTGTCTCAATTATCATAACAACAGCACACTTAAGGTTTAGACTGGGCAGGAAACAGGTTGTATCGTATTTCTCCTACATAGCCCAACTTAAGTTTTTAAGATGTACTTAACATTTTGAGAAATGTTCCTGGATAGTGAAGAATTACAGATTTGCAATAGGATGGATTCAGACATAAAAGACCTCTAAATGGGTCATACTGTTAAATAAATGTACGTAGGCTTGGGAGAGAGAGAAAAAAATAATGTAGAGAGTAATAGAATAAAGTTAATGCCTTAAAATAAAGTTAATGCCTTATAAAAGGGTAAAGTCTTTAAAGAGAAAGACTACAGATAGTTATAAATTAAAAAATAAATAATTAATTAAGCCACGTAAACATGAAAAATTCACAGAATATCTGGATTATGTATTTTATTGTGATTTCTTTAAATTTTTTGACTGTAAAGGAGCTAAGTACAGAGAGACATCTCATTATATGGGCTGCCAAGCTAAACCAGCATGGATATTTTGAAGGTATTATTGCTTCACAATTTGGGTCTAAGGATATGATGCTTTCAGAAAGAGGTTATTCTTCTGTTTTCATAGAGGATGAGAATCTGTGGTCTTCTCCTATACCAATCTGGTATGATAGACCACGCCCTCCTGAAAGGTCACTGTGAACACCTTCAGAAAATTACTTCACTCAACTGCTGACTGAGATGTATCTACCACACAGGTTATACCATTAAATACCTAATTAACAGCGCCCCCATACAGCAGGAAGCAGTTTGGAGAGAAATAACTAAATCCATATTCCCAAATATTGTTTATAAATGCTTTTTTTTACATTTAAAGGGGGAGATGATATGGATATGAATAATTTGCATTGGTATAAATTTTGACTTATTGATACAAGTTTAAGATTAATTTACTTATATGTATATATGTTTCTGATCTTGATTAAGATATTATGATTGTATAGTTCATTTAAAAATGTAATGTATAATTAGGAAATATAGATTGTTAATAGATAATCATCTATAATAGTTTAGTTTGTAGTCATATTAGATTTTCTAAATATGCATAGATATATTTCAATTAGATAGGCATTCTTCATATCTTTCAAAGACTACAGAATATGGCATTTAATATTCTAATAACTTAGGGATTTTCATGACATGTGAGGAGACACGTCTGCTCCTGACAGCACCAAGCTACTTCCTAAAGAAGATGGGCATCGAAGAGGCTCCTTATGGAGTTTGCTAGCCTTTTGGGCAAGAAACTGCTCTTGCCTGGACTGCTTAAATGGACACAAAGAACCCGCAGAAAGAGGACTGCTGAGCTTGCCTAAAGGTGAGATGATCCTTCAGAGTTCCTGCTTCATGAAAGAGTATGTGAGACATTCTGCAGGATACAAAAGAAAGTGACTGAAATGTCTTTGAATTTTCCTGCTTCATGAAAATGTCTGCTGGATGCTATGGGCCTGTAGGCTGAAGATAGATGCCCCAATGGTACAGAGGAACTTTGGGTGACTGTCCAGACAGTGAGATGTCTCTGTCATTTCTAGAGTTTTGGAAGTTGCTTACTTCTTGTTTACTTAGGTAATATTATATCCTTCAGGAGTTTTTGATGGAGTTGAAGAATGGATAGTTTTTCTTAGTTATGATAAAAGATAAAATAGATCTAAATATTGTAACTGTAATTCTTGCTTGATAACTGTTTTATTATATGTAACTTTACTATGTTAAAATGAAAGCCTTTCTTTTTTGTTTAAAACAGAAAAAGGGGAAATGGTGTAGGAGGGATCTTCTTATTTTGTGTTGCTTTCATTGGTTAATAAAGAGAATACCTTGGCCTGTAGGATAGGACAGCCCTTAGGTGGGCAGAGTAGACAGAACAGAAGGCTGGGGAGAAGGGAAGACGCCAGACGCCATGCTGCTCCCACCCGAGATGGACATAGATTAGACTCATGCCAGTATGCCACAACACGTGGTGATACACAAACTATTAGAAATGGGTTAGTTTAAGATGTGAGAGTTAGCCAAGAAAAAGCTAGAGATAATGGGCCAGGCAGTATTTAAATTAATATGATTTTCGTGTGGTTATTTCGAATATGAGCTAGCCCGCTGGCACCAGGAGCCAGGCAGGACACAGCCCGCTGCTCCCATATACTACACAAAACATGCAAAATTCTCAACTGCCAATGATGTTTTAACAGATGCTTCGACATAAAAATTTGGACACATTCCTGTCCCAGACCCCACAAAGAGTAAAACTAATCATACAATCAAAATATAGAGGTAGATACAATGAGGTAATAAAGGACCATGGCTATAAGAAAGGCTTGAACTGAAGAAGACCTGAGGAGTCTCTGGGTTGGCCAACTGAGGGATTTATTGTCTGTATCAAGGATTAATAATTATTTCATTAAATTCACAACATCTCTTTCTTCTTGTTTTGCTTGGGACACTCTCTCCCATGGGTCCTGCAAATATCATGAATCAAGGCTACCCCTGGTCCCCAGGTCACAGATGCTGTTTCTTTCCCTGACAGTGCATTGAATGCTGAGGCTAGCCAGCTTAAACTGCCACTACAAAATCCCGCAGATGGTATAATAGACAACAGACTGATTTTTTTGTTCTAGAGTCTGGAGTACAAGATCAAGACCAAACAGCATTGGTATCTAGTGAGTTCTCTCCTACTGGCATGTTTTCTTTGTGTATGCCAACAGATTTTCCTCTGTGTGTGAGGAGAGTGCCTTTGATCCATGTCTCTTCTTCCCCTTATAAGCCACAGTCCTGACAGATCAAGACCCTACCATATGACTTTGTTTAAGCTTAATGACCTCTTAACAACCTCATCTCTAAATACAGTCACATGAGAAATTAAAGCTTCAGCCTCTAAGTTGGTGGGTAAAGGAGAACATTCTATCATGGAGCCTCACTGCCACTTAGACAAGTGTGACTTCATAACTGATGTCATTTTCAAAGCATTCCAGAAAGGAGTCTGCAGTTGGCACATTGACCAGACTCTGAGATGATCTGCTGTCAACATAAATAGCCCCAAACTTTGAAAAGGAAAAAGAAAGAATGCTGTGAGATAATGCCCTTGTACACTGTAAAGATTTGTCACTCGTATTGGTTTAATAAAATGCTGATTGGCCAGTAGCTAGGCAGGAAGTATAGATGTGGCAACCAAACTCGAAGAATTCTGGGAAGAGGAAAGGCAGAGGTGCAATAATCATCCAGAAGCAGAGGAAGCAAGATGAGAATGTGTTACTGAGAAAAGGTCTCAAGCCACATGGCTAAACCTAGATAAGAATTATGGGTTGATTTAAGTTGTAAGAGGTAGTTAGTAATGAGCATGAACAATAGGCCAAACATTTTATAATTATTATAAGCCTCTGTGTGTTTATTTGGGACTGAATGGCTGTGGGACCAGACAGGACAGAAACCCCTGTCTACAATCTTCTTGTTGTGGATAAGTGAGATACGTGGTTAAGTATCTACAATCCTCTTCTTGTGGATAAGTGGTTATATGAAAAGCATAGATTTTAGCATCTAGGGTACACTGGAGAGTATCTAAAGACTACTCTGGTTATGGATACAACTGGAATATAAGGGGAAATGAATAGGGATGCTATTTACACCCTGCATCTGCTGAATAGACCAAATTAGCAATGGGGCCAGGGTGGAGAAATCCTGTACTGTGGTGTAACACCCATGTGAATTGAGGTGAACTTCTCTATGGAAGACCCTCCCACTGAAACCCAGACTGGAAATAGCATTTTGTATGCTAGTGTCCATGTTAGCATGGAAATTACCATCCTAAGCAAGTCCTACCTGAAGTTGCTAAAGGTTACACATTGTTGTGGTCTGTCTAGAGTGGATGGTTCATAGGCCGGCCCTGAGGAGAGAGATCCAGGGGAGATGGAGCAGTGTGAGAGGCCAGGGTCACAGGTGAGGAAAACGGACATTTGCTTTCTTATGACACTCACCACCTCTTTCTGTTTTACTGTATGTGGATCAGGCTTCCACCTCTACCCTCCTCCCACACCATCTTCATAGGCCAGCAGGACTTGGCTTCTGAACCTATTTGATATATATCTTCCTAAATAACTTTTTTATTTTGAAAAGACCATTTTCATTTCCTTTTTGCATTCTTTAAACTTTTTATTTATGTGTATGGGTGTTCTTCCTACTTGTATCTCTGTGTACCATGTGCATACCTGGTGCCCTTGGAGATCAGAAGAGGACACTGGATCCCCTGATGCTGGAGTTACACACAGCTGTGAGCCACTATGGGTCCTCTGGAAGAGCCGCCAGTACTAACCACTGATCCTTCTCTCCAGCTACTCCTCCACTCCCCTGCACATACCATTGTCCTGCTTATAAAATTAAAACATGCTCTTTATCAAAAATTTAGAAAGCAAAACAAAACAAACAAACAAAAAAAGATTAGAAAGCTCCAGTATGCTGGCTTGAATCTTGAATCTCTAATGTCCCCCAAAAGCACCTCTGCTGAAAGGCTTGCTCACTAGCCTGTGGCTCTGTTCAGAGGTGGTGATGTCTTCAAGAGATGGGACCAAGGCTGGAGATGTAACTTCATGGTAGATCACTCTCCTGGCATGCCCAAGGCCCTGGATTCTTTCTCTAGAATAAAAAGATAGGGATTTTGTTGTTGTTGTTGTTATTTGAAGTTTTGTTTGTTTGTTTTTGCTTTTGTTTGGGCATTTTCCAAAGCAGTGTTTCTCTGCGTAACAGTCCTGGAACTCACTTTGTAGACCAGGCTGGCCTCAAACTCACTGAAATCTTCGTGCCTCTGCCTCCCAAGTACTGGGAATAAAGGCGTGCGCCACCACTGCCCAGCCAAGATAGGGGTCCTAAAGGAAGAAAACATTCAGGGTTGAGGAGTGTGCCTTTGAAGGGGATGCTGTGCTCCATCTTCTTTTCTGTTTCCCAGCCATCACAAAGGGAGCAGACCCCGTCCATAATCTCCTGCCATAGTGTGTGATGGGCTGAAGCCTTAGCCAAAGTGTATATTTCTTATTTTAAGTTTGTTTATCTCAGGTAATCTGTCACCGAGCCAGAAAGCTGACTCAAGCCCAGAAATTAAGACATAATCTTTACTCACAATCTCCCCTCCCAAAGGCCATCCTGCTAGGACGTCACAGTTTCCGTCAGCCTTCCGTATACAAAACGAATCTGGTCCATAGACAAGCACAGTTCAAAGGGTGATTGTCTCTTGTAGCTCTTTGTAAATTTGGCCAGTGAGGTTAGTGTCCCTGGCTGCAATATTGGGTAGCCTGGAGAATTGTCTGTCCCTCATGGCTATCTGCAAAGCCATGGGGAGTCTTCTCAAGCTTCAAAATGCAAAAGTCAGAAACGGTCATTTCCGGTGCAGAGCGAGGTGCTCATCCTTCTTCGTTTCCAGTAAGACTTCTTTCCCAGATGCCAGGAGGAAGGGAGGTTGTGGCTGCTTTTCTGTCGCTCTCCCCCCAGTCTTCTCCTCTGGACCAACAGATACTGGCCAGGAGGAAAGCAGGTGAGAGGGAGGCCCTCGCCTGAGCAGGTCTGTTGGAAGATGAGCTTGTGCGTGCTGCGCTTCAGTCTGAACACTACTCTCTCATTAGAAATGGCTTTGGAGTACTCAGAGGCCCTGCCTCTGAAGATCCCTTGCTTACAATGCCTAGGACACAGTGACTTTATCATCTGTAGGGCTTTCCCCCTCACTCTGACCCCTCAGAAAGCCAGTCATCCACTGCCATTTTTCTCTGTACTCTATGCAGCTTCCATAGGCAATGGTACTGGGCAGGACCTCCGTTTCCCTTTCCCTGACAAGTGTCCCAAGCTAGGCTCCTGGGAAATAGGCAGAAACTCATCCCCCAGCAAACTCCATGAGTGTGTAGGGCTGGAGCAGTACCAGCCTGCACTTCACTCTCAACTCTAAGATAGCAGTGGCATGCCCCTCCTGCCTTGGGCTTTCATAGGTAGGGATCTCACCCAGGTTTCCACTGCTTCCATCCTCCCAAGGCAGGGGACACATGCCAAGCTTCCCATCAGGCTCGACTGAATCCCTTCCCAGATCTTAGGGGATTCCAGGTCCTCCTAAGATCCTAGAACAATTTCTTCTAAAGCATCACCTTTCAAAATCCTTATCGTCTGACTCTCACTGTGAATTGTTGACTGTGGAACCACAGCCACTGCACACTGTTCTGATTCCTCCTCTAGCTCTGTCCATGAATCCATGCTCTCTATAATTCTAGGTTGAAAATATTTTAAATTCATGTATAGCAACTGGGAAGAAAGAAGAGATAAAGAAGGGAGCCAAATTAGGGGGAGAATTGTAGAAAAGAATTGTTTTTTTTTTTATTTTCCATCCTTGGAGGTGTGCGCGCTTTCTGTAAGCATACCAAGTGGATTGTGTGTTTCTTGGTTGGTTGATAAAATCCTATTTGAGGAACTAAAAATGTAAACATTTTATAATGTTTGAGAAACTCCCAAAACTTCCCCCAGATAGTTTTCTCCCCCTGCGCTTCTTTCTGTGTTCCTCAAATGCTTCACAGTACTGTTTATTTTTCTGAATAAACACATTTCAATTGTCCAAAGTTCACTTCCTTTGCCCCAGTCAGGGCAATTCATCTCCAGAGCTGTTAGTTCTGCCCCCTTGTGGTTGTCTCCCAACTAATACTCATCACCAGGGCCCAAGGATGACCATTACAGTGGGGCTTTGGATCTGAGTTTAGGAAGAACCAGATCAGTTCTTGCCTTGAAGGAGCTCAGTGATGCTTAAAGTCAGAATCCACTTGAAGCTGCTGGCGAGAAGGTGGGGCACTGTGTGGAGAGGGTGGCAAGACGTGTAGAAGAAGTGCACTGAGCTGGGGGGAAGAGGGAACATTCTAGACTGACTGCTCCTGCCGCAGCACGGAGAGTGTTCGGCTCAGTAGAAGCCTGAGAGTGTGGACCTTAGGGATAGACAGCAGAATCAGAGACTTGGGGGTGCCATTCTAGAGAAACCTGGTCCTAGGTAAGCTATGCAAGCTTCTGTTTCCTCTGGAATGGGGATGATAATAGTGCCTGCCTTGTAAGTCCGTCTGTGAACGTTAAATATTGAGAATTCCGCATTTTACTTGGCCTTATGAGTAAACGTAGCCATTGATGGCAAGTGGCACCGGGTACTTCTGGGGAGGGTAAAATAAAATGGGTGTTCCAATAAAACATTTGCTGATAATAAATCACAAGGACATTTGTTTCAAAAAATAATTCATTGGTGTTGTCCTAGTCAGCTTTAATTCAGCTTGACACAGCCTCGAACCCTCCGAGAGAAAGCTTACATTGAGGAACAACCTTGATCAGATCCATCTGTGAGTAGCCGGTGGGGATCTGCCTTGTTCTGAGTTTTGATGAAAGAGCCCAGCCCATGGTGGGCTGCCCCATCCCTAAGTGATCTTGGGCTATCTAGAAAAGCTGGCTAAGTCCGAGCTTGTGAGTGGACGAGCCAGCATCATTGTTCCTCCGCAGTCTCTGCTTCAAGCTCCTGCCTAAGTTCCTGCTCAGCTTCTCTCAGTGATGGACCCTCTCTTCCCCTAAGTTGCTTTTGGTCCAAGTGTTTGTTATCACAGCAGCAGAAATCAAACTAGCACAAGCATAGATAACGACTTTACCATGTATTAAAGATTAGAGCTAATTTGCATATTCATGAGATGGCTGTTCTTGTCTCTCACTTAACCCAACCCCAAAGTTCTGATACACAGGGCAAAAAATTACAAATCTGTCTTCCATAATTAAACCTTTATGTTCCTGTGAAGTAGAAAGCTGTGTGTATTGACTCAGTAATACCACTTTTAGGTATATATCCAAGGATGCTCAATCGTGCCACAAGGACATGTGCTCAACTATGTTCATAGCAGCTTTGTTTGTCATAGCTAGAACCTGGAAACAACCTAAATGCCCCTTGACCAAAGAATGGATAAAGAAAATGTGGAACATTTACCCAATGGAGTACTACACAGCAGGAAAAGTAACGACAGCTTGAATTTTGCAGGAAAATGGATGGAGCTAGAAAACATTATTTTGAGTGAGGTAACCCAGACACAGAAAGACAATTATCATATTACTCACTCATAGGTGGTTTTTAAACATAAAGCAAAGAAAGTCAGCCTACAAATCACAATCCCAGAGAATTTAGACAAAGAGGACACTAAGAGAGACTGTCATTGATCTAATCTACATTGAAAGTAGAAAAAGACAAGATCTCTTGAGTAAATTGGAAGCATGGGGACCTTGTGGAAGGATTGAAGGAGGAGGGGAGAGGCAGGGAGAGGAGCAGAGAAAAATGTAGAGCTCAATAAATATCAATTTAAAAAGTAAAAAAAAAGAAAGCTGTGTGTATTGAAAAAAATTAGCCTATAATATACAACCACCTGTAATCTAAGCCAGGGGGTTCAGGTAGCATCCACTGGCATGCGCAGTGCAATATATATATGAAGTTGTGTGATTCACCATGAGTAAGTGCTGCCAGGCACACTTCAGATTCGTTCTGTGTTGAATTTTGAGTTATTATTTTAGTTGTTGCGTGTTGAGAATGTATTTATTGTTGCTAAAATTTTCACAATTCCCCATTCAGTTATGTGACTCCACGTTGGGTCATGAGACACGATTTTAGGAAGGCCTGCCCTAGAGAATAGGTGGCACACGTGGGTGAATATCCCGAGAAACATGAGCTGGAGGCAAAGCTTGCAGGATGACCCAAGGAGCCTCAAATTGCCTTTAGACAGTGGTGAGCTGCTGTGGGCATTTGCCACCAAGCAACATGACTTAAAGAGAACCCCGTGAAAGGGATAAAAGATTGGAAGGTGCTAATTCATTTAGTAAATACTTGTTTTTCCTCCTGCTCATTTAAAATCATGGCAGAGTGCTTATGAATAAAAAGAACAAGAGAGAGGCAGCAGGAGCCTGTGTTCTGGGAACTTCTGTTCTCAAAAAGTAGGCACATCCATCAGTTCACCCCACAGTCCGGAGTAGACACACCGATTGGTCCACCTTATAGTACGAAGTAGACGCATCCATCGGTCCACCTCGCGCTATAACATGGGTACACGTCACGGGAGGCTGTCAAGTAGACGAATCAGTTCTCTGGGTGTCCTATCTCCGGTATGGCTTGGATCCTTACCCAGCTGCCTTGCAGAATCAGTATTTGTATCAGATGCTAAAAAAAGGGGGGGCTTCTAGAGGTTTCAGCCATTGTAGGAGCAAGAATGAGAGTGGGTTCGTGGTGTGATGCTCTGAAGTCGCCTCATAGGGGACTCAACTGGCTGACTCAGCCCTTTCCACCCAGCCAGATAGCATGGCTCTGCCTCCTTCCCTTGCTTCAGAGATCCAGGTGAAGCCAGGGGGAGGAGTTCGTTCTGCAAGTGCTGGGTGCTGGCAGACAGAGCACATTAAGGATTCTCAAAGGAGGCCTCATGCACTCTGGGGAAGATGTTGGGTTGTCACAGTGATTGGGGACAATGATAGATGCTGAAAACAACTGTCTCTTTGTAGGATAGTCCCGTCACTGTGATGAAGGATTAATCTGCTCAGCCTTCACAATGTCACATAGACCAAACGTCTGCTTATGAATCTGAGCCAAAGTCAAAGTTGCCTCCCAGGAGGCACACTTGGGTCACAGGGCACTGGACTTTCCAGCTAGTGTGAATGGAGGGGAAATGACAGTTTGTCTTTCTTGAAACTCTGGAGTTGTTTACTATTTTGGAAAAAGTCGTATTAATATAACCATGGTGTCATATTCACAGAGGCGTTCTCTCCTCTC
>JAQHUG010000165.1:3050976-3067285 GCA_028555095.1 Dicrostonyx torquatus
AAGCCATGTGGCTAACATATACTAGAATAATGGGCTAATATGAGTTATAAGAGCTAATAAGAAGCCTGAGATAATGGGCCAATCAGTTTATAATTAATATAGATCTCTGTGTAATTTTTTTGGAGGTTACTGTCTGTGGGAACTGGGCAGGACAGAAACCCCAACCAGCAAGCCCTCATGTTACAGTCAGCAGATAACTGTGTCTGCTCTGAATTTAGCAGAGACTGAGTGCCCAAAGTAAAGACCTGGGTTGAGGGTGTACCAACAGTGCTGATAAAACTTTATACTCACATCCAAACCCCACATTAACCCATGAGGCTTCTGACAAGACCAAGATGGATCCCTGAGTCACAGTGTACAGATTCCTCCTGCACACTGGTCTCCTCCGTCAGATCAAGGCGCCCAGTGACCTGAACTAAGTAGCCAGGACTAAATGTAAGCTCACTAGGATCCTTCCTACCCCATCTGGATCCCTTTGATGCTCTGTCCATCACCTTGGAGCTCTGGTTTGCAGGAAGATGCTGTATTTATAGACCATCTTTCTGAGAAACCTGAAGGCTCTTTTTGGAGATTAACTCATTGCAGCAGGGGTAGAGGGGAGTGATGGAGACAGAGGGTGGTGCTTCTAATCCTGTAAGGCAGAAGAGTGAGCTAGTATGGAAGCCACAGACTCCCTGAGCCTCGGTCTCCAATGTGACCTCCAAGGAGTCTCATTAGTCCCTCCTTTTCTAGCTGACGCTGAGATCTTAGCCCAGCAACAGGCATAAGGAGCTTCAAGGAAGAACCTACTGGGTCTATGATTCTGTGTTTCTCATGGCTGCTGCAGCAAGCTATCAGCAGCCCCATTTGGAGCTCTCTATACTGCTCTGTATAAATACATACAACATAGGATTTGCTTTTTTAAAAAGAAATTGGATTTTTCCATGTTAGCTAGCTGGCCCTGAGCTCCTGGGTGTAGCTGGGAGTTTAGATGCCTCTGCCATGCCTGGCTGAATTGTACTTAAAGCAGTTTTGGTTTGGCGAGTGTCTGTCAAGAGTTCATTACCATTGAAGGCTTGGTCTGCATGGTGATGTGTGGGTGATAGTAGGATCTTTGGGAGGTGGGGTTCCCAGGGAGTCCTGAGGTAGACCTGTTGTCAGAACCCTGTACATCCTCCTTCTCTGTCTTGTTGGACATGTAGCCACTTGTTTCTTTAGGCTCCCACCATAACCTATTGTTCTCACCAGAGGCCGAACCAATAGAAACTCCAACCATGCCCAGTCTTACACTTTGAAACTCAAAGGCAGTAATCCACGAAAATGTTTTATTTAAGTTAGCTGCTTCCAGGATTTTGCTGTAGTAAAACAGGCTGATAGAGGCAACAAGGTGGTGGCACTGGGTAGACACTTGTCGTGGGTGGCCACCATCATCAGTCTTCATGGCTCTTTTGCCATCACACTCTAATCTCGGCATCCTGTAAGCCCGTGACTCCCAGTTCCTCCTCTCACCCTAACTCCCGGGGACCACCATTCCATTCCCTGTCTCTGCAAACCACCTGCCCATTCTTAGTGACTCCTGGAAGGAGGGTCCTACCGTCTCTTTCTGGGTCTGGCTTTTTTCCCATTTCCGTTACAACTTCAAGGCTCATCCACCACTGTAGCCACAGACTGAATCCAAGCCCTCTTCCCACAGCCAACAAAACCATCCCATGTAGGTCTGGTAGCTTCGTTTCTTATACAGGATGCTGGTGAAGCGGGATACTCGACTCCAAACTTAGACCATCACCAAATTTGTCTTCAGGAACCCAGGTCTCACCTATTGTGTGGCTGTCCCTGTTCCTCATGTCAGGTTGCCAGGTGCAGAAGAGACTGGGAGAAGGGGAGACTCAGGGGTGACTTCAGGCCAACAGCACGCAGTGTTTAGTGCAAGTTTGCTCCCATGTACTGAGGCCAGCCTGGGCTGCATGAGACCTTGTCACTTATGACAATAATAACAACCACTACTATTTATTACTACTATGAATAATAAAATAAATTAGTCGTTCTTTTTAGAAATTTTGTTGCATTTATTAATTTGCTTGTCTGTGCAGGTGTGGGTATTGGTGTGAATATATGCATGCCACAGTGCACTGTGTGGGTCAAAGGACAACTTCAAGTCAGTTCTCTCCTTCTACCATTTGGATCCCAGGGATCAAACAGATTGTCAAGTATGGTGACACATGTCCTTATCTGCTGGCTCGTCTAGATGGCCTGAAATTATCCACTCTTTATCCAGAATCCTAATTTGGCTGGATGTCTGGTGTCTTCCCTAAGAGGACATCTTGATGTCCCTTCTTGACTTTGGCAGTCCCTTGCCCTCGGCTTGCCTTCCCTACTTTAGTCGTCTGTACCTGTGAAGGTAGACAGATGCTGGTGACAATCCCAGCCCCATATGCAGTTGGTGGACAATCAACTAGTCCCAGCTTCACTGGAGTGCTAGCAAGGGGGTCTGAGGATTTTCTCAAAAACTGTTGCAATGCACCCTACCTGACTAAGTACTGAATTTTGAGTCATGGGATCCCAGTTTAAGAGTCAGGCAGGACTCAGAGTTGCCTCTCAGGCCCTTTTCTTTGTTACCTTGACCCATTCTGAAGCCTTCTCCTACTCATCCCATTTAGGTTCCTGGTAGAGGGGGGCGTTGTAAGAGAATTATATCATTACCCTGATGCTAGCTTGCTTGCTGGGAGCATCTCTAAGATGGAACTCTTGGCATCTCTGCTGAGTTCTGCTCCATGGGAAGGGCAGAGGTTCTGGGAGATGTCTAGACCCCAGAACACACTGGGATGCCTGGGTCAAGCCACAGGTTCTCAGTGGGACCTGCACTTCCCTTGCCTCAGGTAAAGAGACTTTAGCAGACATAGCACAAGGGGCCTGTCATAGGGTCTTGAGAGGAATGACCCTGATCTCTGCTCCTGACCTTGCCCTCTGGGCCTTTTCTCAGGCAGCAGGGCCATGCTTGCCCAGCCCTGTGCTGTGAAGTCAAGACCAGGATGGATATGAAGATCAAGAAATTTTATCTCTGAGGGCAGAATTTAAGGAGTGTATCCAAAACCTCCATAATCATTATAAACACTTTTCAGTGTGATATTTTAAAACTCTAAATGCGTAATGTTGCATAATGAAAAAACATCTAAATTTTAAATCAAGATGGCAAGACTTATTGATTTTCCTCTGCTCACACTTCCCACTATTTGCCTTTTGAGGGCAGGGGTTCCTCAGTATCATTACGTCCCCACTCCATGGACCAGTACTGATAGGGGCTCACTGGAAACCCTGAATGGGAATAATCCATGAATAGGCAGATACACTGAGAGCTCACAGGATTTAGTCAGAAAATGGTTGGAAAACTCGTGCTCCTAATCAGGACATGAAAGAGCGCTTTTTATTTGTTGAATCAAGTGATGAATGGGGCGCATGAATGATTACGGCTAAGTCAGCTCCGGGTCCTGAACTGCCTGTGTGGAGTGCCAAGTTTTCTTGTCCAGGCTGCAAGGCTCAGCGGTCCTAAGACCCCTTTGGCTTTCTGCCACAATGACACTCCAGCAACAGACTGATCCCTTCCCCACATGCCCCGCCTCCTGCTTACAGTAGCTGTGAGTAAGATGGAAGGAAGCTGAAGGGTGAAATCCTGCACAGCTGTGGGAACCTAGTGGCTAGGTGCCTGTTGCTGGCTGGGCCACAAGATAACACACGGTTCCTGTCACCTTTGGTCCCTCTGCTGTGGTTTATGGTAAGCGTTTCTCTTTTGGCCAACAAACAGTTCTAAGAATCAGCGGAACACTTAAATCCTTAGGACTGAGGAAAAATGGGCAGATGTTAGTGGGCTGAAATGCTCCCTTCAGGCTGAACCCACCCCAGATGTCACTGCATTCAGAGATGTCTGTATGCTGTTGCTCAGAGTTGTCTTGAAGCATCTGTTCTGGAAGTTTCTAAGCAAAGGAGCTCCTTCAAAAATGGCACCTTTTCCCATTCAGTCCAGGCCAGCGCCCTCTGTTGTCACACTGTGATGAGGGAGGAGGCTGAGAACATGCACACACAGTCCACAAGGGAACCAAACCCAGAGGAGACCGGAGTACAGGTGCCAGGAAAACACTGCTTGATTTTTGCACTGGTTCTATCCATTCTTAGATATATACTGTTGGACAAGTCCCTTCAGAGACTCAGTTTCCCTATCTGTAAGATGGATGAGATCATTGAATATCTTCCTCCTAGAGATGTCCTGTGAATTAAAACTAAATTGCTTAGAACAGATCCTGGCTTATAAGCAATGATCAGTTCAGGTCAGCCATCATTACAGCCCTGTATGGAATTCAAATAAGTACAAACTGCTCACCAGTAACTCCAGTGGTATGATATGTATCCTACACTACAGAATAATTTTTCTCTTATCTTATATAAACAGAATAAGTCATAAAGGCAGCTGTTTCATGCTGAGGGTAAGTCTGAAACGTAATATGCATAGATCCTTTTGCAGAGAGGCTCTCTCCCTGATGCACATCTTATTAACACAAGCTGGGATAAGATCACTAGGCTCCTTACTCTCCCACGGAATGTCTGCTTCCTTACACTACTGGAATGCATACAAACAGGACCACGCACATGTGAGCGCTCATATCCACAGCAGGAAAGACAGAAACATCCAATTAGGGATCTGGGGATGTAGCTCAGTGGTAGATCATGTGCTTTGCTTTCAAGGTGTGGGGTGCGGGTGTCCTGTGTTCATCCCCAACTAGAAAAATCCTCCCACTGTGAAAATTGCTTTTTCTTGCTTTTTTGTTGGTGGGGGTAGAAACTTGAGGTGAAGTCTGTCTGATACATAAAGCCTGGGGAGACACTAAAGCAATGCAGACCCCAAACAGAGTAAAGGTCATATTCTGCAGAGATATTGATGTCCTATTTATCCAGGTTTTAAATACTTCAGCTTTGTTAGGAGGCCCAAAGTATAGTCTTGACCCCTTGACAGGTATTGGCTGTTGAACCACTTCCTTGAATCTAACTTACAAAAGCTCATGTCTGACAGAAGCCACAAAGTTCAGGGACTAGGTGGCATCTTATTTCTCCTGTGATTTTATAAGGTAGGAAGATACATTTTTGGACCACAGAAAAACAGCTGGTGAATGGGGATGGAGAGATGGCTCAGGGTTAAGAATACTGATTGCTCTTCCAAAGGACCCAGGTTTGATTTCCAGCACCAACATGGTGGCTCACAACTGTCTGTAACTCCAGTTCCAGTGGATCCAACTCTCTCTTTTGGCCTCCACGGACACTGTTTGCATGTGGTGTACAGCCATATATTGAGGCAAAACACCCATATACGTAAAATGGATATTTTTTAACTAAAAAACAATTGGTAAAGATTATAATACTTAGAAAGAATGTTTTGAAAGTGCTTACTTTGCCATACATTAGTGGACTGTGTAATCCCCAGAATGATCTATGATAACAACACTTTTGGTTTTGAATGAGTGAATTTATTGAAAGTGTAACCAACCAAAATAAAGGATAAATATCCAGGATGGGGATGGGAGAGAGCACGCAAATATAAAATCCTGTACTTTGAACATCCAGCAGGAATCACCTGGGGAAACCCCTTTAAGGCAACCAGCTGGAGTTCCCAATCCAGATGCCCCCAGTTTGGTGAAACAATGTCCCTTCAGGTGAGCCTTCCAAAGAAAATAATAAGGAAGAGCAGGAAGATGAGATCACCAAATTCTTTTTTTTTGGGGGGTGGGGGTTTCGAGACAGGGTTTCTCTGCATCTTTGGAGCCTATCCTGGAACTAGCTTTTGTAGACCAGGCTGCTCTCTAACTCACAGAGATCCGCCTGCCTCTGCCTCCCGAGTGCTGGGATTAAAGGTGTGTACCACCACCGTCCGGCTGAGATCACCAAATTCTAAAATTCGCCTATCAGGGAAGTTACCTGGAATTCCTGACTGAGCCTTCTCTCCTTGTCTGAACTTGTGGCTTATCATTCTCCCTTCAACCCTTCTACACTACTGGGTAAGCAACAGTACTGTCTGGTGGAGATGGTTTGCCTTCTCAAAGGCATGCTGTCTTTGCTCTTAGACAGTTTTGCCATTCTCTTCCCTCTCTGTCACTGAGTTAGAGACCCATCCCCAGATAAGGGGTCTTGGAGGACACTTGACATAAACATAAGAGGTCTGAAATGGGAGGGGCAGCCCCATTTCCAGAGCCAGCTTCTCGATGAGTTCAAGCAGCACATAACAGTTTACCGATACAATGCACATCACATGACGTCAAATGAATGAATGGCAAGGGACTGTCTGGTGCTTTGATTCTTTCTCTGGAATCAGGAGCTAGAATATCTGTCCATGTGTTGTCAATCATCAAGCAGGCACTGTACCTTCGCCTGGGTATAATGGAAGGCGGCAGAGAGCAAAGGGCCACCCTCAAGGGGCTTATGATACAAGGATGGAAACAAGTCACAGCACAGAAAAGCAACCATCACCAACACATGGACAGAATGGCACTAATGAGAGGACTCAACACACAGTTCACTTGTGATGAGTGCATAGTGCAGGAGGGAAGCAGCGGCCTGGTTTTGACAAGTTGTTATAATTCACATTGCTGAGCCTTGGTTTTTCTCACCGATAAGGAGAATATCCATCTTGGCCATCTTAAGTCTAATGTCAGGGACCAATGGCTTATAGAATGAAACTCTGTTTCGCAGAGATCTGAAAGATTGCTGGGATGAAGATTCTACAATAGTGAGGTTCTTGGCAGGGGATTTCTTGTTGGTTGCATCTTCAGAGAGAGCTTGAGTCTTCTCTTCCTTCTATAAAAGCATTTGTTCCATTGTGAAGGTTTCACTGAACCCTAATATCCTTACCCAAACCTAATCTTCAGATGCCCATCACATGGGACATCAAGTTAACAGATGGATTTGGAGGTGGGGATACAAGCGTTCATCCACCAACAGAAACCAAGGCTGTTTGCTGGAGGGGTTGGGAGGGCACAGAGGCAGCCATGTGCAGCACATCACAAACACATACTGAGCTGGCCAGTTTTAGCTTAACTTGACACAAGCTGGAATCATCAGAGAGGAAGGAGGCTCAATTGAGAAAATTCCTCCATAAGGTTGTGCTTTATGCAAAATTGTAGGGCGTTTTCCTTATTAGTGATTGATGAGGGAAGGCCCAGTCCATTATGGATGGTACCACCCCTTGGTTGGTGGTACTTGGTTCTGTAAGAAAGCAAGTCAAGCAAGCCAGTAAGCAGCATGCCTTCATGACCTCGGCATCGGTTCCTGGCTCCAGGTTCCTGCCCTGTTTGAGCTCCTATCCTGATAGATATGATGTGGAAATGTTAGCTAAATAAACTCTTTCCTCCCTGAGTTGCTTTTTGTCACGGTGTTTCATCCCAGCACTAGTAACCCTAACTAAGGAACACACTGCACATGTCTGAGCAGTAACTGTTGTACTGATGTTGTACGGGCAGAAATGCTTGTGTGGGTCAAAGGTGGACCTGTGCCCTCCTCACTGAAAAACAGAGACATCATCAAAGATCAGGAAAGCTAGGCTAGCCCTAGGACGCAGCTGGCTCTGCTCACTAGACTCTCATTGATGACCCAAGGGCAATATCAGATAATGACTGGCACAACATCCTACATAAAGGGTAGTCATTTGGTAAATGTTTTGGGTAGGTGGAAAATTGGATGGTTGTTTCTAGAAGTTTCCTGTTTGCCTTATTAACCAAATTACTAAACATGTCTCAATTGAATTATACTTTTCTCCCCAAAATAATTGCCAGAGTCCCAAGACTGTTCACATGTACACCTCCACACGAGAAGCAAAGTACATGGAAACTGGGCCCAAGTTGAAACCAAGACCTCCCCCAGCCACTACAAATCTTTTTAGAAAGAGCAGCCCACACAGGGACCTGAACAAAGAACCACCATTGGCTGTCTTGAATTCGGATGCTGAGATAAGGCAGGCTAGTCTTCCAACAACTTAGAAAGCTCTGATCAGGGGAGGAATAGAGCTAGACGAGTGAGATAGAAACCTAGGAAAGAATCATGCCTGCAATAATAGCACTGTGTGGGGGGTGGGAGCATAAGAGAAAATATTTTCCAGAACCAGCATGAGAAGAAATTGCCAGCATGTTCACAGGGTGTAGTCCACAACTATAGGAAATAAAACACATTCAGAGCTTAATTACAAATACAATGATAAATTACAAGAATAGACATCAGAGTATGGATAAATAAGCATAAATCCAAGATCTCTGTCCCCCTAAAACACAAAACCAACCAAACAAACAAAAAGCAGGAGTCTAGACCAGAAAATTCAGCCTAAGAGCCAAGAGAACCAGAGATAAACCAGAGGAGGTACGGTCAAGTTTGTTAAAGATGGAAAATGTGGTCAGAATGGTCACCAGGGCCACTTATGCCTATTGAGCTGGTAAAAGATAAATAAAAAGGACATCTTTGGTTGATAGATGCCTTTCTCCCCCATGCGCTCTTGGATTTGAAAGTTCAGTCCCGAGCCGGGTGGTGGTAGCACACGCCTTTAATCCCAGCACTCGGGAGGCAGAGGCAGGCGGATCTCTGTGAGTTTGAGACCAGCCTGGTCTACAAGAGCTAGTTCCAGGACAGGCTCCAAAGCTGCAGAGAAACCCTGTCTCGAAAAAAAAAAAAAAGAAACAAAGTTCAGTCCCTAACTGGTGGCACTATTTTGGGGAATTCAGGATGTGGGGTCTAATGGAAAAGAGTAGGTCTTTGGGGGCTGAGTCTCTTCCCGGGCCCCTCTTTTTCACTCTCTGCCTTTTGTCCTTTGTTTCTTTCCCTCGTCTCATGCTGAGCCCAGGACCAATGGAGCCAAGGACTCTGGACTGAAATCTCTGAAAACACGCCTCACTATAAACTGTCCTTGCCTGACCTTAGTTCTAGTAGGTGCTTTGCTATGATTTCAGTAAAATTGAGTAAGGCATGCAACTGGCAATCATGCAATGTCAAATAAGGGCATGTCCTTATGCATCCTCCAGCAGTCTCTTACAGACTGGAGAGAAAGGATGCCTTTCTCGCACCGCCATTCATCCATCCTGTCAAGCCACAGGGACAGCTTGTTACTGGTGTGTGAGACCACAGAGGTCTTTGGAGGTTTCTGTGTTAGCTCCAAATGTGTGTTAGCATCTCCTGTTGGGGTGAGTCAGTCATCTTCCTATGCCTGTAACAAGTACCCAGGACAATCAATTTATAAAGGTTCATTTGGCTCATGGATTTGGACATTTCAGTCCATAGTTGGTCATCCCGGTGCTCTGGGGCCTGTGGTGGGGCAATGGAGCACGATGGAGCAGAATCATCTCACTGTTGAGCACCTAATGGGAAGAAAAAGAGGCTAGGGAGTCCCACAGTCCCCTTCAAGGGCATGTCACTGGTGGGACTCACAAGGCACTGCCATTCTCTGGTGATCAATCCTCTATTTGGAGACATTTCAGGTAAAACTATAGCAGCGAGTTTTTCTAAATGCTGGTCTTGAGTTCTGTTAGGCTTTGCGACTGCCCAGGGAATGTAATCCAGAGCCTGTGTGGAGAGCAGATAATCTTTGCCAATTGCCTCATCCTGTATGCAAGAAAACTGAGGTCCTATGTGTGTGTGTGGGGGGAGGGCACACCACTTGACATGACTTCTAACTGTGTGGGGACAATGATGTTTTACAGGCTTGCAGGAGGTCCATCTAGTTCCCATATGTAAGTGGCAAGGCTACCTTGGAACAGCCCTCCATATTCCCATAATTACATCATAATGAGTTTCGATTTTTCCCTTTGAGCTTAAGGGTGGGCTGTAATGCGCCTGGCATTCTGCTGTCTTCCCTTCTATTTACCCTCGAGTCGCCTTGATTTTGTCCAGCCCTCTGCACACGGGAAGGGAAAAAAAGAACTGTATCTGTCATAACTTTATAGATTCCCCAAAAACTAAAAATGGAAGCGTTCAACATTTCTTAACTTAATGTCTCAGAGACAAAGGTTTTGGCTGAGTATGTCTGCAGTACTTAGTTGAGTGCTTGAATTTATCTAAAAAATTAGACCAGATCATTACATGACTTTTATGTCTGGCTGTACTCTTTAGTACAATATGACTGAACCCCTCAGAAGTGGTTAAATACACACAAGAGAACTTACACGCCCAAGGCAAGAGAGCTTATTGAACAATAAAAATAAAAGCTAGGAGTCACGGTGCCACACCACTGGCCTAGTGACTTTCTTTTAGTTAGACCTCACTGTATTAACTAAACTGCTTCTCTCTGGTAGGGAGGCCTCCACCAATATACTCTGAAGAGCAGCTTCTAACATTGTTTAAATGCTCCCTGAGTTTCGTCCGTGTGGTTTCTGGTTTCTTCCTGTCCATATGAGCCATACTCGCTCTTTTCATTAACAAGGAAACGAGAGTTTATAATCTGTCAAGCTTCGCTCCGCAGCAGTCAAGGCCTCTGGCTGTGGCCCCTCTTTCCTCATGATTCAGGCCCTTCCTGAGTCACCGCAGTTCTTAGAATCTGAACCTGGGGTTCACTCTATCAAAGAAGTGGGGGAGAGACAGAGAAAGCCAGGGCAAGAGAAGGGGAGACGAGCCAGAAAGACCCTGCTCCCTTCCTGCTCCCTTGTGTCGTTTTCTTTCCCAGGCCAACTGAATCTGTGCCTGAACAGAAACGTTTTCTGAGAAGTGATCAGCATCCTTGTCCTCCTTCCTGGACCAACTTTGGCAGATGCTGGCCGGAAACAGGCATTCTCTTCTCTTTACAGGAATGGCATCCTTGCTGCTCTTGCTGGAATCGGCATGTCACTCCTGCCTTCCTCCTTTTTACCTATCATCCCCAGTGGGCTGCACTCACTTGCTTAGTCCATTGCCCAGGAGACATTGATTGTGATGCCTTTTGTGTGCTCTTGTCAATATTGGTACTACTGAGGGGTTTATGGTTGCCACCACTTAGGTTAAACACTTGCCCTTCAGTGGAGCAGTCAATCAAGCCAGAAAGACAACATGCACGGGGAGGAATTTGAGGACCGAAAAGAGGATGTTTCCAGGAATCTACTTAGTGAAGAAGAATACATTTTAAAGGATATTTCAATCATATGTGCGTGGGTGTTTTCCTGCATGTTTGTCTCTGTGCTACATGTGTACAGTGCCCTCAGCGGCCAGAAGAGGGCGTCAGATCGTTTGAAACTGGAGTTACAGAAGTTTGGGAGCTTGCTTCCATGTTGGTACTGGGACACAAATGCTCTTAACCACTGGACCATTTCTCCAGCACTGAAAAATAACTCTTATACTAGCTGCATGAAAACTACACCTAGAAGCAATTTTAGTGCATTTTAAAATTGCATTGTAAACATACTAAGCAAATTATTCTTTTAAAGTTTATGAGTAAGTTGCCTTCAATATTATAGAAATTTGTGTCAAGTCCCATAATCCATTCTGAGTTTTACATTTTATGATTCTTTGAGCTCCACGCACAACTAACATACATCTAAAGACAAAAGATTGAAAAATAAAACTAGTATCAATAAAAAGCCAGGGTCTAAAACTAAGTCAAATTTAAATAAATTTGGGCTTTCTATAGCAAATCTCAAAATATTAAAATTTGGGCTGGAGACATGGCTCAGTAGTTAAGAACCTGTACTGCTCTTGCAGAGGACCTGAGTTTGGCTCCCAGGACCCATTCTGGGTGGCTGACAACTGCCTGTTACACCAGTTCCAAGGGATCCAACACCCTTATCAGACCTTTAAGGACACCTACACTCACAAACACATACCTTTACTTACTTACTTACATACACACACACACACACACACACACACTAAAAACAAGACAAACCTTTCTTTTAAATGATTCCTTTATCTATTTAATGTATGTATAAGGGTGATTTGTGTGCATGCTCGTCTGTATGCCATATTGCGGTGCTCATAGAGGCCAGAACAGGGAATCAGATCCTCTGGAACTGAAGTCAGAGAGTTGCCATCAAGTCCTCTGCAAGAACAACAAGCATCAAATATATGTATTTGTCTCATCCCAGCCCCTGCCCCACCCCTGCTCCATCCCCACTTCTCCTCTGTTTCTGTTCAGGAAAAGGCAGGCCTCCGATGGATAGCGACAGAATGTGGCACATCAGGTAGCAGTAAGACCAAGCACCTCCCCATGTACTGAGGTGACAAGATCACCCAGTATGAGGAATAGGGTCCCAAAAGTAAAAGAGTCAGAGACAGCCCCTACTCCCACTGTTAAGAGTCCCATAAAAAAAAGACCAGGATACACAAACGTAACATATATGAAGAGTGCCCATGTTAGTCCCATGCAAGCTCCCTGATGACTGGTTCCATCTCTGTGAGCCGCTATGAGCTCAGGTTAGCTGATTCTGCGGGCTTTCTTGTGGTGTCCTTGACTTCCTCCTGGAATCCTTCCTCCCCAGCCCCCGCTGCAGGATTCCCTGAGCTCTGCCTAATGTTTGGTTGTGGGTCTACATCTCTTTCAGTTGCTGGACAAAGCCTCTCTGATGACAACTGGCCTAGGCACCAATCTATGAATATAGCAGAATATCGTTAGGTATCATTACTTTGACATTTTTTCCCCCTGGCAGTTGTGTTTGGTTCTTTCCTAGGTGTCATTGATCCTGTGGGTCCAGGTGCTCCAGGCAGTGCTGGGGTAGGCTTACTCTCCTGGAATGAGTTTTAAGCTAGACCAGCCATTGGTTGGCACTTCCTCAATCTCTAGGCCACCCTTACTCCAGCACATCCCATGGGCCAAACAGATTAGTGCCCCAATCCCTCCACTGGAAGTCTTGCCTGGCCACAGGAAGTGGCCAATTCAAGTTACAGTCCGCTGCTGTAGGAGTCTTAGCCACGGTCATCTTTATAGATTTCTGTAAGATTCCCTCCTGTCAGAGTTTCTACCTGACCCTGAAATGTCCCCTCTTTCCCCCAGTTCCTTGTCTGAACTGGGGCTTCCATTGTCCCACCTTCTTTCAGTGCTCTCCCTCCGAGTCTGATCGCTCATGTTCCCGTCCCCACACACCCACAGTCCACTCACAAAATCTCTATTTCTCCTTCTCAGGGATATCTGGGTGCTCCCCCCCCGAACCCTCCTAAAATAAAACAAATCTTAAGAGATTAAACTTTTAAGTCCCTTTGAAAAGTTCTAGAAAAGCTGAAAGTAAATGTGAAGTGCTACCAAATTCAACATACGTGGTAAAGTTATAGAATTAGTAATAGCTAATGATGCAAATGAATCTAAGAAAAAAACGTTAGTAAGTCAGTGAGTGGGTCATTGTCATGGAGATCTTTGGGGTTGGTTGGCACAAGAGGCTAGCATGAGTCCTCACCCGACTTTACTCTGCCCTCGCTCTGCTTCTCATTTGACGGGAACTCTCAGACATATCACTTGCCCTCTCTGAGCCCCAGATACTTCCTCCACAGAGTGAAGGGTTGGCCTGGAAAGTTTCCAAGTCCCTTCATCCTTGGCCATTCTAAGAAACCATCCTCTAGGGCTGCCGGGAGAAACAGAATACAGGGGCCAGATGTCACCGGGTAGCCCTGGGGCTCACTCCTTAACGAAGGTTCCTTGTCTGAACTGGGGCTTCCATTGTCCCTGTTTCTTTATTGTACAAGCACCGAGGGACGTGAAGTCTATCATGACTCAGAGGGGCCCCTGTCTATCAGGAGGGTGTCTTGGAGGTGAACCTTCTCTGAGCCACAAGATAGAAGTCGGGACTGTGTCCCACAGTCATTGGGGTGCTGGCTGAGATCAATTGCCCTTCACCCAGAAACACCTATATCAAGTGATGTGTGATGATCAGAATGGAGGCGCTCCCTCCCATCTGCCCCCACCATCCCTCTTGACAGCTTGCTTGACAACTGTCCTACCTGTGGGCTTATTCTGTGATGAGACACTTCACTTGAGTTTTAGCAGATAAGATGCCCTACTTTGTGTTGCTAAGTGCTGTAATTGATTTACTTCTTATCTATTTTTTGTTATTGTTTAAGCAAGGTCTCTCTATGTATCCTTGGCTGGCCTCACATACAAGGAGGCCACTCACACACAGCACACACACAAGAGACAGCTCACACAGCACACACGCAGGAGGCAGCTCTCCCGCAGCACACACAGGCAGGCAGCTCACACAGCACACACGCAGGAGACAGCTCTCATGCAGCACACACAGGCAGGCCACTCACACACAGCACACAGGCAGGCATCTCTCATGCAGCACACACGCAGGAGACAGCTCTCCCGCAGCACACACAGGCAGGACTCACACACAGCACACAGGCAGGCAGCTCACACAGCACACACGCAGGAGACAGCTCTCCCGCAGCACACACAGGCAGGCAGCTCACACAGCACACACGCAGGAGACAGCTCTCCCGCAGCACACACAGGCAGGCAGCTCACACAGCACACATGCAGGAGACAGCTCACATGCAGAAGACAGCTCTCCCGCAGCACGAACAACAGGACACTCACACACAGCACACAGGCAGGACTCACACACAGCACACAGGCAGGCAGCTCACACAGCACACACGCAGAAGACAGCTCTCCCGCAGCACACACAGGCAGGCAGCTCACACAGCACACGGGCAGGCAGCAGTTAGCAGCAGCTGGGGGAAAGAGCAGCTAGGTTCTGAAGACAGCCCAGCAGTTTCTTACGCTATCTAAACTCACCTCCTATACAACAGGAGTCCTGACATCAATTTTCAGGGTTATTGTGAATATGAAATGTGATTTTTTTTTCTGGGGACACAAGCCAGGAGCATTTGGAAAGAGGGACCCTCAGCTAAGAAAATGTCTCCATCAGATTGGTCTGTAGGCAACTCTGTGGGGCATTTTCTAGATAACGATAGATGTGAGCAGGTCCAGCTCACTGTGGGCAGCGCCATCCTAGGGAAAGTGGTCCTGGTTGGATAAGAAAACCTGGGAGCACAAGCCAGTATCACTCCTCCAGGGCCTCTGCTTTCACTCCTGCCTCCAGCTGCCTGCTTAAGTTCCAGTCCTGAGTTCCCTCAATAAATGGTGACGTGCAAGTGTAAGCCAAATATACCTTTTCCTCCCCACGTTGCTTTTAGCCACGGTACTTTTAGAAAGGAAACTAGGACAGCGACCATGCATGTAGGTGCCTGGTGCGCAGAAAGCCCCTGATATTTTCTCTTGTCATATCTAAGGAAATATTTGTATTCTCACCAAGTTTTGTCAGAGATAACTCCTTGGTGATATGGAATGCATTGCTCTTCCTGCTCCCGACTCTGTGTGGCAACGCTGTTTCCTCCTGTGCTGACATTAGAAGATAAAGCCTTTGGCGAGGGTGCAATCGTTGTAAACGGGACCCTCTGCTCCCTGCTATAGGAGACACACCGCACAAGGACCATCCGCGCGGATCTAATGTCAGGACTCCTCCTGGCCAAGTCTGGTAATCCAGGCTCTGAGAAATCAGTAGGTTTTCATGAATTTTCTTTCATTTAGTTCCACTGCTTATTAAGCATGGGTCATGGACTTAATCTGGATAAGGGATTTGGGTCTCCCTCTGCACTCTGCCCATCTCCCTCAACATCTTAAAGACCTCTGGCCAGAGGTAATCCAAGCCACCAATTCTCAAGCAGAACATCACCAAAGCTGAACTTGACCACAGCCTGCCCCGTGTACCAAGTGCAGATGCACAAAGGAAGGCACTGTCTGCCATTCACCCGCCTTTCTAATAGGCCTTTCCTAAGAACCACCTAAGAACATCCCGAGTCATCTAGTACCCTCCTCTGCTGCTTGCTTTCAATGGGAACTTGCTATTGTATAGATAAAGTGAGACTAGCTGAGTCAGGTAACTCACAGCAACCTAACACCATCACCAACTTCCTAGCCTAGACTCCCAGCAGGGGCCTGATTCTCTCTGCCGGGGACTGCACCCCTCAGCTCAGGGCTTCCTCATATGAGGACCCAGTACTAAGATGCCTGCATGTCCTCACACTATGTTCTTTTACCATGCCTGTCTACCTCACATGAAGCCAGACCCTGAGCATGGCCCACGGGACACCAGCATTGCCTGCTCATAGATCCCTGACTTCAGCCTTGTTTGTATTATTTCTTGCCCTTACATCCAAACATGAAGCCATCTTTCTTACATTTTTCAGTGGCAGCAAGTATTTCCTCGAAATCCCACCCCACCTCCAGCAGTCTCTGGCCAATACTGGATCGTGGACTACTCCTGGGCCAGTCACTGGGCAATACTGGGTCATGGACTACTCCTGGGCCAGTCACTGGGTAATACTGGGACATGGACTGCTCCTGGGCCAGTCA
>JAQHUG010000165.1:3082126-3101060 GCA_028555095.1 Dicrostonyx torquatus
TTTTATACCTCTCTATACTCTTTTCTTCTCTCTCCCAAGCCTATGTACATTTATCCAACAGTCTGACCCATTCAGAGGCCTTTTATGTCTAAATCTGTTCTATTATGTATCTGTAACTCTTTACTGTCCAGGAACACTTCTTAAAATGCTAAACATTTCTTAAAATTTAAGCTGTGACATTACTAGGGTATATACAGTAGTTTCTGCTTGCTCTGCATAGTCCAGCATAGTGGAGCTGCTTGCTGCCTCCAAGAGTCATGCACATTACCCCATCTCTAGGCACACAAGTGGTCCATGTTTCCACCAAGCAAGCTGTAGCATGTTGCTCACAAGCCCCATTCAAATGCTCAATCTTCTGAAAGAGCCAGAGGTAGCACTGGCAGCATGGCCCACAAAACCAGCATTTCAAAAGGAGAAAACCTCTCTTAAAGGAGCCACAGTGTGCCACCAGCGATCAAAGCCCATTCAGAAAAAAAAATACGGCTAAACTTTGTTTTTTAGTGCCTAGAATTCCTTTCCAAACCCTCTCAGGTTTTACATGGATTTAGTCCACCGTGTTGGCACCAATTTGTAGGTGGAGGGGGCTCCTTGTTGGTTCCTGGCTGCTTAGCTACTCAGACCCAAAATAATCACATAGAAATTGTATTAATTAAATCACTGCTTGGCCCAGTAGCTCTAGCTTCTTATTGGCTAACTCTTACATATTAATTTAACCCATTTCTATTAATCTGTGTGTCGCCACAAGGCTGTGGCTTACCAGATTAAGTTCCAGCATTCATCTCCAGTGGGGCTACCTGGCTTCTCTCTGTCTATGCCCTTCTTTCTCCCAGTTCTGTCTTCCCCGCCTACATAAGTTCTACCTGCTATAGGTCCAAAGCAGTTTCTTTATCCATTAATGGTAATCACAGCATATAGAGGGGAATCCCACATCACCTATACTTCCTGCCTGGCTACTGGCCAATCAGTGTTTTATTAAGCCAATACAAATGACAAATTTTTACAGTGCAGAAGAGCATTATCCCACAGCAACTTTCAATTTCAGAGAGTCTTCATTGATTTGCTTTTTAATAAATCCTGAATGAAAATGATGCATTTTTTCCAGTTCCTTTAGATCCCTAAAATAGAGAATACATGCATCAAAGTCAGAAAGCTCTTGGAAAGTCCCCACAAACATTCCCCATCCCTTCTTACAGGGCCATACTGAGCATAAACAGATGATCAATGTCATGTAACTGGAAAATGCAAAATGTATTCCACCTGGTAAACTGCCAGCTCCTTGGTGTTCCAGCCTGTGCCCTCCATTTGTAGACCTCTCTGAAAGTACTGACTGACACATTAAGAGAAAAACTGCTTGGATAGAAAGACCCATGTCTTGGGTTGATTTTATTGGTTAGTGTTTGTGGAACTGGAGATGAGACTCCAGTTCTTGTACATGCGTGGCTGTGCTCTGCTATTGAGCTGCCCTCTAGCCCAAGAAGCATGAATTTACTGTCAAGAGGACAGGACACATGAATGGAATCTTCAGAAAGGTTCTGGCTTCTCCCCTGAGAACTTCAAGGACCTGAAGAACAAGCACTTGATTGTTCCAGGTTGGCTTAGTTCATCAGCCTGGACCCAGGGACTGAGTGTGCTAATCATTGGAGCACTGACAACCCATGATGCTTATGATGAAAAATCAACTACAAGGAAGTGACAGACAGGGAACTGTCAAGTCCTGCCATCAGTAGATGAGCCACTATGGACCATCTCCTCTCTGTCACTCAGGATTTATTTCATCTTGATTCTTCTAGCATCTTCCATCACAGCCTATTGGCAGTCAAGCCAATGCTGTCATTTTTTAAATTGTTATGAAGTCTTTACATTGAGAAAACATGACCCAGTCTGAGAAAAACAAGTTAAATGTGAAGAGAAGTGAGGACCAAAAAAGAGTCCCATCATAGAAGATGTCTTAGTTAGGGTTTCTATTGCTGTAATTAAAACCCCTGTGGCTTAGGGAGGAAAGAACTTCTTTCATCTCACACTGCCACATCACTGTCCATCACCAATGAAGTCTGGGTGGGAACTCAAATGAGGAACCTGGAGGCAGGAACTGAAGCTGAAGCCTTGGAGAAACTGCCCTGCTCCTCATGACTTGCTCAGCCTGTTTTCTTAAACAACTCAGGACCACCTTCCCAGGGGTTGGCTGGACTCTCCCCCATCAATCATTATTCAAGGAAATGACTTGCCGAAAGGCAATCTGATGGAGGCATTTTCTCAGTTGAAGTTCCCTCCTCTCAAATAATGCCAACTTGTGTCAAGTAACGTCCCACTCTTTTTTCTTTTCTTTTCTTTTCTTTTGGTGGCTGTGACAATGATTTTTGTGTGTGATCGTTTCTGACCTGACAGAAAAACTGAGATTTCTGCATTTAAATATTTTAGATTGTTTTGATAGGGTTTGATTTTTTTTCATAAGATTATTTGTAACTCTTCATCATTTGGATTATCTGGCCTCATATGAAGTCATTTAGAGACACACTGTACTAAATTAGCATGGCAGCTTAATTGGGGCTGTGGCAGCTTTGGGGATATTTTCTTACCATTTGCATCTGAAATCTGTGTCATTAGAGCTGATATGTCTAGAATAACAGGAGTGAATTGTATTTTTAATAACTTTTTATTCTCACTAAAAATATCTCAAGTCAGGCTGGAGAGATCGCTCAGCAGTTAAGAATACTTGCTCTTGAGGCCAGACCCAGGGCTTCTAAGGCAGGGTAGAGATGGGACCAACCCTTCTGCCATCTAGCATCCTAAAACAAACAAATAAAAAACAAAACAAAAACCCACCGTTTTTCCTGTTTGCATCTGGTATCTGTGCTTCACTTTGAGCTCAGGAGCTCACACCAGTTCTCAGATTCTGAACTGTGACAGAGCAGTGCCCTCTAGATGCAAGGACTCAAAACCAACAGGCCTGCAGGGCTGCTCCCAAGGATCACCCTTTGGAGTCTTAGAGACCCCTCCCCCCCAGGCTCTAAGGAAAGGCTGTGAGCCTGCACACTGACACTCTCCAGCCAGCTGTGTCTTTCTAGAAGGCAGTGGGATGTGGAGCAGGACTGGAAAGGGAACCTTAGTTTCTCTGTACTAAACCTAATGCATGCCCGGGCTCCCAGCCCATTTGATGATAAACACTCGAGTATCAGAATATTCCAAGTTCTTTTGAACAAGCACAGATGGTCAGTCTCCCCGTCCCGACCTCTCCGGCTTCAGCAGTGATAAAGTCAGATCGATCCTAGGGTGTTTGGGTTTTAAAGTTCTTCTGGGAATCCCCAGGGTCCTCCAGCTGGAAGTGCACCCAGGAGCTGGAAACAATCGCCTCCACCCTGTTCCGATAGGAAAAACCTCATCTTCGTTCTCAGCATTTCCGCAACTACGAAACGCAAAGAACTATTTGGAGAGCCTTGCATCTTCCACTCTTGTCGAGTGGGGAGCGTGTCTCTCACAGCCTGCAGAAACAAGAGGGAAAGTCTGTGCACATCACTTCCTTGTAAGACAAGAGGAAAGATCCAGAGCTCTATTCCCATTGTCTCTCCAGAAACCCAGCCAGCAATGTGGGTGACAGCCTTTCCTGTCGCTCCTGCAAAGCTTCTTCGACTCTCCCCTTCCTTCAGAGTTGAAGGGCTGCACATTGCTCCTCCGAGGGCCTCGCTTCTGGGAATGCCCTTAGCATTTCTTTCACATCTTGCTAATTTGGTACTCCCACAGAGCCTGGGAATGAGCAAAGCCTTTTGCAGTGGTATCAGACACCTTGAAAAATATTTGTTCTGTTCTTTGTTCTTCTCACCTCTTTTCTCAGAGAAGAGTCTCAGTAGCCATGAACTGGATGGCAGGAACTCCATAGGCTTTTGCCATTCCTAACCAGAAGAGGAATCATGGGATAACCAATCAGTAAATGTTTCTGAGGAAATGGCATTTCGATGCTGAAAGCCAGTTATTCCTTCAATCAGCTATGAATTGTTTTGTGACTGCTATTGTTATTGTTGTTGGGATCTTCTTTTTTAAATTTTCCTTTATTTTTGTTAATTTGATACATGTATACAATGAGCTATGATCATATCTATCCCATCACCCCCCTCTAACTCTCCTTATCTCTCTCAACATGTACCCTCCCATTTAACATCGTATCTCTTCCTTCGATAACTCATCCGGTGCAGTTATGTGTATGGATGTGGGACCATTCACTGGAGCATGGGAAACCTACCAGTTGAATAAACCATCCTTGCCCCAGCAACGCTTTCCTGCCAACATCTCCTCTTCAGTAAGGGTTAAGGCCTGGAAATCTATCCCTTCTGTCTATGCTGCGGGTTTGGTTGGTTTGCTTTGTGGGTGCAACAGCTGTATGGTCCAGGAGACAGCATGTCCCAGCACTCCTCCCCATCCTTCATCTTTGAAGTCTCTTCACCTTTTCTTCTCTGTGCCTTCGTGGGGGTGGACGCTGATGTGGATGTCGACTCTAAGGCTGAGAGCACTCAGTCCCTTGCTTGCAGTACGTTGACCAGTTGCAAGTCTGCATCGGCTGCTGCCCACTGCAGTGTGAAGTTTCTCTAACCAATGCTGAGAGCAACCCAAGTCTGATAGCACCAGGAGCATTTAGTAGGCATTTGAGACAGGATCTCACATAGCCCAGGCTGGCCTCCAACTTCCTATATAGCTGATAATGACCTTCAACTCCTGGTCCTCCTGCCTCTATTTCCAAAACACTGGGAACATAGGCGTGTGCCACCACTCTCCCTTGTGGTCATTATTAAATAAGACTCGGACATGAACAATTAAATGTTAGGCAACTTCTGCCAACCTTGGAGTGACAAGCATATTCCCTAAAGATATATCCTGGGAGAAAGCTTGGGTTACGAGGGGAAAAAAGTGATTCGCTACCTGTTCTTTCTTACCCAGAGGTAGGTCACATAACTTTGGCTCCGACGGGCTGTGGGAGTTAATGCATTGTTCCAAGGGCTTAGGGGAGCCAACGACCAGTCTGTTCGCCTCTGCTCTTTTGGAGGTGGGACTGGCATCTCCACTTTCCTCAACCAGTGCTTTACACCATGGTTACCTGCCTTTACCTGCTTTCTCGGCTGGATTGGTCCCATCTTGCCCTCTCTTACATCAATTTGATGCCCTGTGGTATACCTCTCCATGGTAGGCACTCAGGAAACTGGGATAGTGAGTGAACAGCACTCTCCTTGTGTTCTTGCCTTTCTGGTATCTGTTACAGCAGCAGCCTGCCCTCCAATGGACTGTATGTGTTAGCCCTAGCACACACACCCAACTCCCCCACCCCTACATCGGATGCACCCCTGCAGAGGGTGTGTGGAGAGCATTGTCTGCCATGAGGCACCCACTCACGCACACAACAAGGTCCCAGTATGCAGATCCCAGCCATAGAGATGCCATCCTTCAGCTCCTGGATGCTTCCTGTCCTCAGACCCCTCTGCTTAGCCAGCAGTGTCGTTCCAATCCTCCAAATGAATCTCCTTCCTATTGGCAAAGCCATAATTGCCAGTTTAGTTCCCTGCATCATCCAAACGAGGGAAACTGAGAAGCCAGACCTTGCCATTTTTGCTGACCTCAAGGCCTTATTTTCTTTCTTCTTGTCTTGAAGTCTTTGCAAATGGGAATGGGGGTGTTGAGTTCTTGTTCCTACCTAACACACCCACCCTGAGATATGTGGGGGGGGGTCTCACTTGTCTGATGAAACCATATATCTCTGTATCAATCAAGACACCTGCCTAATACAGCAGCCAGGAGTAGCTCGGGCACATACTTGGCACCTGAAGGTAAAAGGTCTGAGCAAACCAAACTGAGAACACTGAGGGGAGGGGAGCTGCTGAGGAGGCGGGTGACTAGTGTGTTGCTATTTTTTTTAAGACTGTTGGCTGCCTTCACATTTCCTGATGGAAGTGGGACAGGTCAACGGATGACCCACGGTCATAGATAACTTTTGCCCACGCATTCTTCACTTTTGGGAGCACTGGCTTGAAATTGAGGGGCGTGTGCATGCCTGTATGTGTGTGTGTGTGCCTGGAACCGACGTGCCTTCCGCAAGCCTAAGATGCCTGGGCTTTTTCTTCGAAAGGCCGATTACAACACAGAGGATGTGGCAGCGCTGATTTTCCTGTTTGATGTCATACCACTACCCTTTAAAAGTCCCGGGGCAAAAAGGAGGGAATCCAGGATCCCCACTTCACTTCTCAGTCTCTTCCTAGGAAGAGAGAAAGGCCAGCAAAGGTCCCGGCCTGTCTGGGAGTGTCAGATTTCAAACTCAGCCTTAGCCACTCAGAGAGCAGTGCGATGCTGGGGGCCTGCCTCAGACTCCTGGTGGGTGCTCTGTGTGGAGCCTGCAGCTTAGGCACTGTTGGAGCCTATCCTGACACCTCCCCTCTGCTTGGCTCCGACTGGAGCAGCCTGACTCACCTGTACACGGCTACAGCCAGGAACAGCTATCACCTGCAGATCCACAAGGACGGTCATGTAGACGGCACACCCCAACAGACCATCTACAGTGAGTACTGGCTCCAGGATGGAGAGGGGAAGCGACCTGATGTTGACCTCCAGGGGTGCAGGGGAAGTCTGGAGCTAGATGACAGGGAGAACCTAACTTCCTAGATTCTTGGGTGCATGGTGTTCTCTCTCTCTCTCTCTCTCTCTCTCTCTCTCTCTCTCTCTCTCTCTCTGTGTGTGTGTGTGTGTGTGAGAGAGAGAGAGGGGGGGGGGAAGAGAGAGAGGGAGGGAGGGAGGGAGAGAGGAAGATGTTTTTCCTCCTCCTTAATTAGACTTACATGTTTTTCTCAACCCAAATTATCACTGTCATAAGTCATTTCCAATAACGCGAGACAGTTTTCTTTCCTTCTGCCCAGGAATTGGAGGGAAAATGGAAAGACAAGACTCAAAGAGAATAACCCAGACAGAACCACAGATGATGAACTGTAACTGTGGGAGACAGTTGGGGAGATTCTAGGATCCCAAGATCTAAAATAGATGAAATAGGGGCTCTTTTCAACTCTAAGTTCTAGTATTCTGACTAGAATACATTCTCAAGAGCCGGGCACACCCTTGATACAATACAAGGCCAGCCTGGTCTACATAGTGAGATCCAGGCTAGTCAGGGCTGCAAAGTGAGACTCTGTTTCAAAACAAAACCTTCTCAAGAGAAATGTGCTGACCACTAAGATGTGTTTTCTCGGCAAGTCTGACTGCATACATCTACCCAACAGGTATGCTGGGTGCTTCAGGGGAGCCCTGTAGGAGTTGGTGGCTCTCTGGGAAGTTGAAATGTGTTTAGTTGCTAACAAACTGAACTGGCTGTGAACTCTCTGGTGCTGTGAGACACCTGGGATGCTCTTAAAGCTAGAGTCTATGGAAAATTGGATCACAAGCCATAAATGTCAATCAATTAGATGCATTAAAATGAGAGCCCCTTCAAGCATAAGGGATTACATATAGAAAATAGAGAGATGAGAGATGGGTATTGGCAAACATGGTTTCTATTTTAGCAGCCACGTAAGAAGTATTCCAAGCAGGACTGGAGAGGTGGCTCAGTAGCTAAGGGCACTTGCTGCTCTTGCAGAGGACCCAGGTTCAGTCCAGCACCAAGTAGTGGCTTACAGTGATCCAGGAGATCCATTGCCCTCTTCTGACCTCCGATGGCCTTGCAGAAATGTGGTGCACAGACATACACGCAGACCAGACAGCAAGACACATGAAATAAAAACCAAAACCTATGCACATGTGGTGCACAGACATGCAGACAAGACAGCCAGACATGTGAAATAAAAGCCAAAATCTAAAAAGTTACTGGAAGAGTTCAGAGGATGTAACTGGGTTCAGCGCCACTTAGATCATTCAGGGTAGTAACGATCTGCTTTTCACTGAAGAACTTTCTAGAGGGATTGTGTTATCCTCTGCTATTGTAATAGGTGAACACAGTTTCTGGATGTGGCCTTGCTGCATGCATGACATTTCTCTGCTATAATCAATAGAACTTAAATCTAGCAGCCAGATACAGGCACACACAGAGCCAGCAGCTTGCACCTGTCCAAGTGCTACACTGGTAGGCGAGGTGAGGAGGAGAAAGGCTCTCTCCAAATACCAAGCATCCTCCAGAACTCAAGGGGGTAAAGTAGGACCCTAGAGCTCCCTCTTGGAAGTCAGGGCCTGGTGGGGAGAACCTGAAATAAATCCAGGTACACTAAATCCAGCACTGTTCGTGCTCTGTGAAACAGGACCTCCAGGTGCCTGACCACACAACCCTGTCACTGCAAATGGCATAGTTCTTCACAGACTTCTCATTTCCCAGCGCACTATCAAACTTTTAGGAAGCACCACTGTGCTTCTCCCCTGGTAGACTGCCCTGACTTCCGCTGCAAGACCACATGCGATTTCAAACGCTGGAAAGGGCATAAGGATAAACTATTTTGGTTTCAGAGATTGGAAATTTGCTTATAAATAGAGAACGCATAGAATCATAGAATTCCTTTGCTAGAGGGCCTCTGCAGAGACCAAGAAGTCAGTCTGGAACAGTCCAGGCTGGCTACGGGGAGAATGTATGATGTCAGTCTGCTTTGAAAGCAGTCTGAATGGCAGGCCTTTTTCCTTGGGTGCTGACAGACATCGGGGCTGGAGGAGGCCTGGCGCAATGACCGTGGTGGCTGACTTCAGCTTTTGTGTGTGATTTATCTTGTGTAAGCTTTGCTTTATTGGGGGGGGGATTACACTGGACCTGAAGTACTACTCGGTTATGTGCATTTCCCTAAAAATAGACTTTATCTTTGTCTTGTTCTTATCTTTACATAGTATTAATATAATCATCCCCCTAATTAATTAGTTATTTACAGTAAAACTTGGTTTTAATCTGATCTCATTTGTTTATTTTGTGTGCATGATGTTCGTGTTTGCATGTATCTCTTTGAACCACGTGTGTTCAGTGCCGCTGGAGGTCAGGGCCTCTCATTGCATCTTTGAGGAGACAAAATGAGGCAGCAGTTTCTACTGTCTCAATGTAAAGTTTTGCTTTAGTAAGTTCTTGGTTAAGAGTTGAGTGTCCAACTCCTGTTCAGGTCGTTGGTCTTAACAAGATGGGATGATCTGCCCCAAAGGTGCCCAAGCTCCCCTGAACTCAGAAGGCTCTTGGGGCCTCTCCAGGGTTGGTCAGCTTTTTCTAATATGAATAAGACCAGCTTCCCACTCCCCACTAAGCTCACTTTTTGGAAATGGCAGGAAAGAGTTGCTCATCACCCTTGCTTAATGGCCCATTCTTTTCCTTCAGTGTGTAGGCTTAGCATGTGCTTGGCCAAGTGAGCTTTTCTGCTGACAGCTGACGGTTTCATTCCAAAGTGCCCCCTCTGGTAGCCACTCACTCTGCAGTGTGCTTTCTGTTAGGACTCTTCCTAGAGTGGGGGTACTGGGCTCCTTGCCTGCAGCACCTCCCAGCACCAGGCAGGCTGACAAGGTGTCAGGGTGAAAGTCACTTTTGCAACCATTATCCCTCCAGATTGGTGGTACCTCTACCAAGCAGGCAGCAGGAACTGCTATGCTCTGCTCACTTCACAGTGAAGACTGCTTCAGAGACAAATTCCCAAGGCCACAAGGTTCTTAAGCTGCCACATTGGGACCAGAATCCCTTGTGGGCAATTTCATCACTTTTTGTATGTCCTCGTGGCATTTCATCACTTTCCCTGTTGGAGGCTACAGCTCAGGGCAGGAAGATATCACTGTCCCGAGTGTGAATCCCTCTTTGTCTCTTAAAGATGCTCCAATAACTATTAAAATGACAACAGCTACTAAAATGATAATGATATTTATTTTAACAATACAACAGCTTCTGAGAATTTAAAACATATAGAGTGCTTAAGAGGGACAGGAAAGAAGGAAGGAAGAAAAAAAAGGAAGGAAAATAAAAAAAAATACTTACTAAATGTAATCACTCGCCTCAGCCCCCTCGATTGGACCAAAAAAGCCCTCAGGACAGAAATTCTTCTGTATTTCTATGTCTGTCTGAGTCTACATAAAATCAGCTATATATTTGAGGCACACAGTCAGACATCATTTTGAAAGAACATGTGTGGTATGTCTCCCACTTGGCTAACCTGCGGCCCAACTTTGAATCATTTAAAACAAACGAATTTTGTTGATTGGTCCTCTTCTGCTGTCACCTCCTTGGGCTCATGTCAGCCTTCATTCCCTCTGTTCCCACCACGCCAGCTTCAGCGTGTACCAGGCACTGTAGTTAGGAGACAGCCAACCTTCATTCCCTCTGTTCCCACCACGCCAGCTTCAGCGTGCACCAGGCTCTGTACTTAGGAGATAGATAGCCGACCTTCATTCCCTCTGTTCCTGTCACGCCAGCTTCAGCGTGTACCAGGCTCTGTACTTAGGAGATAGCCAACCTTCATTCCCTCTGTTCCCACCACGCCAGCTTCAGCGTGTACCAGACTCTGTAGTTAGGAGATAGCCGACCTTTGCCTGCTCACTGCCCTTGCAGGTGTTTGTTCTGAGCCTCACAGGGTGGGAAAAAGACCTTGGCTTCAGATCATCCCATGATGCTCTACCACACACTAGGCACAGACTGTTTTCTGAAGCAGGATTAGAAGTCCTGTCTGCACAGCCTCCTTGGATCCATGAAGTTAACAGCAGGCAGCTAAAAGTGTCCTTAAAGATCTAAGGGAATTAATTTCAACAGAAAATATCAAGTCTTGCTGAATCCCCATTCATTTTACAACATAATGTGGCTTAATCTTACCTTTATTACAGAATATCCCTTTCAAGGTATCGACCCATTGTTTAAGGTGCAGCTGATACATGCACACATCAGGCCTTGGTCAAAAGCAAGTTTTTAAGTGAGGTTATTGAAAGTTGTCCAAGACCAGCATCCACAAAGAGCAAGCATCCCCAAATGAGAAAAGCACAAAGGACTGGGTCCATGAAGCAAATTTTATCCATCCCTGATGTCTAGTAAATGTCTTTGGAGGGCAGGGAACTCTCTGCTTCTCTGGGGAAAGTTTTAGGCATGCAAATATGAGAGAGCCAGAAGAGGGGCATGCTGTAGTAACAGCAGGGGCCCTAGACTGAAGAGCAATACTGGTTAGGGAGGTAAGAAAGCACAGACATGGCTACAGCTGACTTTGAAGGGTAAGCAACTTCAGCAGGCAGGGGTAAGAGACCATCTCTGGGCATACGGATTGGGACTAGGAGTGAGGGGGCGCTATACAAACTGGGTCATTGAATGACATCTCAACACAGAAATCACAGAAGCAGCCATCTTAGAAGGGCACAACTGCTACCCTGAACTCTAAAAGATATTAGCCAGGCAAAGGGGGAAGTAGCATCCAGATGGTGCTGTATGGATGGGGGACTATTGGGAAATCAAACTGCCCCGTGAGGGAGGAGAATAGAGCAGGAGGTGAGGAAGTGCATCTATGTTGGAGTTGGGAGTCACAGGAAATGAGAGGAGCAGAGAGACCTGGAGAGCTGTGTGACGTCATCCCCGACAGAGAGGTGTTTTCAGAAAGAAAGCGTTTCCAGGGAGGGGTGACTGCATATTTTGACCTGAGAGTTTTTCTTGCAGGTGCCCTGATGATCAGATCAGAGGACGCCGGCTTCGTGGTCATAATGGGAGCCATGACTAGAAGGTTCCTTTGTATGGATCTCAGAGGCAACATTTTTGGATCGGTGAGTTTCTTTTTGTGTTGGTCACCAGTTTATAATGACTTTAATCTTTTCTAGGATGTGAATTCTAAAATCCTGTGTCTGTGTGGGAAAGGAGCATGCCCACACTCTTAATTGCCGAGCCATCTCTCCAGCCCTTACTGTATTTCTCATCAGGGCATTAATATTTTGAACTTTAGAGATTCCATTTAGAGTGTTCCTTGGTCACTTGCTGTCACTCAGCACTTCACTCACGGTCTCAAGTTTACACGTTGGGATTTGGAATGAGGCTATGGGCCTCTGGTCTTGCTGTCCCTGGTATGCATTCTTGCATGGATCACAGTCCCTGTTATGTTATAGGTTCTAAAGTCATGTCAGTTCGTATTTTTAATTTATACATTTGAAAATTTATACATCAAGGTGAGAAGCCCTTGGTGTCTTCACAGTTCTGCTACCAACTGTGACCTTGAGTAAGTTCTCTCAATTCTCCCAACTTCAGTCTCTTCCCTTAGAAAAAGGGAGGTGGACCACGTTACCTGAAGCTCTCCCCGCTACTGATGACCACCAATTACCCTTACCCTCAGGGTGATGGCTGATCCTTCAGATTGTTAATCAAGGTTTTTCAAAACTAAAGGCTAAAGCATAGTCCCAATCATTGTGAGGTAGAAACGAAGAAGGACCAACTGATTTAGGAACCACTTATCAATGTCACTACAAAGTTCCGGAAGTAGAAGTCTTCTGTGTAGTTACTGCTGTGCATGGTCCAGCACCTGCAATACCATCTGTCGAGAGTAGATAGACACCTGTGCACACAGGAAGCCCTTGCCTCTAGAATTCTCTGTGCAGTAAAGGTCAGGGTAGATACTCAGTAAAACTCAGTACAAACGGGAGAATGAGGTTCAAACCCAGACTATCTGCTAGCAAGTTTAAGTCCCTGATTCAGTCTACATTATGTCTTGGTGTCAATACCTTCACGTATATTTGACCCTTCAAAGTCCATCCCAGTTCCAGCCTCTAGGCAGAGACAAGCCACAACCTCCTTCCAATCCAGGCAAGTGGCCCAAGCTGTCATCAAAGCTACTCGGTTGGCTGAGGTAGGAGGATTAAAAGTTCAGGTCTTCTTGGGGTGCAGAGCAGAGTTCAAATCCAGCCTGGGTAACTAACTCCATGAGTCTCTGCCTCAAAATGAAAAAAAAAAATAGAAAAAGGGCTGGGACTGTAGCTCAGTGGTAAGGCACTTACTTGCCTGGCCTATATGAAACCTTAGTCAATTCCCAGGAAGGGGGAGAGAGGGAGCACAGGAGGAGGGGCTGGAGACTGAATGTTAGCCTAGTCCCCCTGAAGACAGTCAAGAGAGACAGAGACATAAACAGAGAGAATGAAAGGCTATGAATGAGAATGTGAATGTTTAGTTCTCGCGGACACTGAACAAGAGGAGTGTCATCAACTCGTTCTGGGCTCTGTTCCAGCAAGCTGGGCTCCAGATCTAGGTCCTTCATGCAGTGCCCTCCAGGGTTCTTATGGCGGCCACTTTCCTGAAACTAGGATCAAGTTCAGGGCTCGGACAGCCTTTCTTTAGAGGGAGGTGAGGGGCTGGGCTGAGCTGTACTCCTTACCCTCACCTCCTCGTGCTCCCCTTCCCCTACAGCATCACTTCAGCCCGGAGAACTGCAGGTTCCGCCAGTGGACTCTGGAGAATGGCTACGACATCTACCTGTCGCCGCAACATCACTATCTAGTAAGCCTGAGCCGTGTCAAGCGCCCTTTCCAGCCTGGCACCAACCCGCCGCCCTTCTCGCAGTTTCTGGCGCGTAGGAACGAGGTCCCCCTGCTGCGCTTCCACACCGCGCGACCACGGCGCCACACGCGCAGCGCCGAGGACCCTCCGGAGGGCGACCCACTCAACGTGCTCAAGCCACGACCCCGTGCCACGCCGATGCCCGTATCCTGCTCGCGGGAGCTGCAGAGCGCAGAGGAAGGCGGGCCCGCGGCCAGTGACCCACTGGGCGTACTGCGCAGAGGCCGCGGGGATGCTCGCGGGGGCGCAGGAGGTGCGGACCGCTGCCGCCCCTTTCCCAGGTTCGCCTAGGCCACCAGTCCTGGCGGCCTCAGCCTCCATCCTCCAATCGGCTCAGCCCACGTGCAAGGTGGACGGCTGGGGTGCCTGCTTCTCTCCCTTCCCTTTGGGTCTGAGAGTCACCCGCGAGGTCCCAGCCGAGCACGACCATTAGGAATAAGAAGACCCAACAGTAGGAGGCTGGAGAGATGGCTCAGAGCCTAAGAGCCTGTGCTGCTCACACAGAGGACAGTTCTCAGCACCCACAACTACCTGTAATTCCAGCTCCAAGGGAATCTGATGCTTCTAGCCTGCCTGGGCACCTGCACTCACACGCACAATTCTCCCCCCCTCCAACACACATGCACGTAATTTATTATGTTAATCTGTTATAAATACCCCATCAGGTAAACTAGACACCTAGCTTCTTTCTTTCTCTTTCTTTCTTTCTTTCTTTCTTTCTTTCTTTCTTTCTTTCTTTCTTTCTTTCTTTCTTTCTTCTTTTTTAAACTAACAGGTAAACTTGGCTTTTATTAGCCTGTTGTTGCCTAGCGTTCTCATCAGTCAATTAGAATTAAGAAATGGTGGTCCAGAGTTCACACCTTGAGCACAGGGAAGAGGCTATCGCTACAGCTTTTTGTTACTGTGCTGGGACCCATATGGGTTTTTGCGTTTGAGCCCCTTAATGACTTCACTGGGCAAGCTGTCGAAAAAACAAAACCTGATTTCTTCTTGCTGGAAGGTCGGCAGGACGCACGTTCCACAAAGTTCGGCCTCTCTGCCAGATTCGCAAATCTAGTGCTGACCCTGCTCTGTTCCCAGCACTCTGAGCAGGACGTCCTTTTCTGCCGCCCTGCTTTAGGAATGTCCACCTTGCCCAGTGTTCTGCACGAACTCTCTGGAGAGGCGTTTTCGTGAAAGCCTCCACCAGCAGGTTGAGTTGTGATATGTTCTAGGCTAATTGTGGAAATGTGCCAGACCAGGAGGAAGAGTCCTTGAGATGCGGGCTACTCTAGGTTAGGTTTTCTGTGAACTGAAAAACAAACAAAGCAAACAAAAGTCTTTTCTCTTTTCCCCCTCCTAAGTGAAAAGGGATCCCATAGGTCTAGCTAGTAGAAGAGATCTCTAGCAGGGGCTAACCCAGAAATGAAGGCGACTCTTGGGAACTCTTAGGGCATTAAATGAAGACACTTTTCAGAAGTCTCAGAAACCCCAGGGCTGTCCTGGGGCGAGCATAGCCTCACAGTGAACAGCAAGAAAGTGTTAGGTAGGCTTTGAAATTCTACTCTCTTCTGAGCCTTAGCTGGTGATAGACTTCAACAAAGGGTGCCCCTTTCTACCTCTATTCAAATGAGCACCTGAAGAGTAGAATAGTGGCAGAGCCGATGCGTTTTCCACTGTCTCCATGTACACAGACTCAGAAGTGAATCCATTGTTTCTGTTTATCAGAGGAACATCAGGCAACGTGAGGGACCAGCTCCCACTCTGAAACACTAAAACCGTGCATGGCAGTAGATGCCATGCACCCCAACCCCTTTCTTCACTGGCTTCCATTTCCCGTTGCGGGCATCGTTCTGTACAGTAGCCACCGGAGACCCTCCCGCTGAGGCAACTACGTGGGATAAACCCAGAAAGGACTTGAGTAGCAAACTGGTTATAAACGCACTAGCCCAACACCATGGGGCTTTCTTTATGGCAGAGCCAAGATAACCTTGTAATTTCTTAGGACCCTTTGCATGTGGCAATATTTATTTATTTATTTGCTATCACTCTATATTTATAGTTATTTATAAAATGTAACCCCACTTCTTTCCTTCTATTTTTAAATAAAAATTAAATTCCTCTCAGCTTCTGTTTCTTCTCTCCTCTCTGTGGCTGCCTAAGTATGTGTTGAGATGCGAGAATGAATGGGAGGCATTTGGGAAAATCTGGAGAAAACAGAATGGGAAAAGAAAAAAGAACTTTCAAAGTCAAAATTTCTTCCACTTATAAGCATATTCAGTAATTTCAATAGATCAAAAATGATGCGATTTTATCAATATTGAGTTTCTGATTAACCAAGTGATTCCTTGAAAGAATTTTTAGCTTGGAAAAGACACACTGGCATAACCACATTGAAATCTCAGTTAACCAGATATTGTATCATTTAAGTTTTCCATCACTATTAACAAATACATGGCATGATCAATTTATGAGGATAACAGGTTTGAGTCACACTTTGGAAGTTCTAGTCCATAACCCAGAAGACCGCTGCCGCTGCCTTTATAACTATGGTAGATAAGTTGGCACATTATGGGGGGAGCCCATGACAGAGCAAAACCACTTACTTTCAGGATGGCAAGGGAAAAGAGGCTAGGTCCCAGCTAGTCTGCATATCCCCAATGAATAAGGACATCACATTAAGCCCTGCCCCTTAAATGGTGCTACTACCGCCCACTAGCACCACTAGGAACCAGGCCTTCAACACATGGCGGGAGGGGTGTGTCAAAGCTATAAACCAAAAGGATATGTTCTTAACACACACAGTGCTACCTTTCCGTGAGCTGTGACAGAAGGACTCCTGAGTGGCACTTTTCCTGGGGAGACAGGGACAAATACCTACTCACTTCAGTTAGGGAAAGAGAATCGACAACAGTTCAAAGTACAGATACTATCAACATCCAGCTTGGTGAACCATTGAGTTTATTGAGGTTACTTCCAGGAGAAGAAATGACTTAGACAGCTGTGTCGCCAGAGCCAGAGCTGGAAGCCTGGAGCTCACTGCACAGCCTACAGGCAGCTCACCACTTTGGAGAATGCTTCTTCTAGGCAGCTCAGTTCGTCTGGGTTTTGAGCCTGGGGACTTATTTATTAGAATGCTTGGAGATCCTTTGTGAGGACAAAGGACATGGAATCTCACAAACAGTACTTTATCCAGGTGTCATCCTTACACTGACAGGATAATTTTTATGCAATATTTGCATAAAACAAGAAAGGTTTCTGGTGTTTGCTATAGTCTAGATTTAATGTCTCTAAAGACCCTAGTATGAGGCAGTGAGACCTTTAGGAGGCTTTAGGTCAAAAGTGGTGTCTTTGAAAGGATGGTGGGCTCCAGGGCCTTGATTACATGTTTTACTTCTTAACTTGAGGACAGAAGTTCCACTCTGCCCATTTCCTGCCGTGAACTACAGGCCCCCAAACCATAGGGTTACCTGGTCATGGGATGGCATCTATAAAATGGTAAGCCAAATGAAGCTTTTTTTGTTCTAAGTTGGTTGGTTAGGATATTTTGTCACATAAGCCCAGCAGAGTCCTACCCAGTTTTCAGCTGGTGAGTGTCCCATCTGTCCTCATGTACTAGCTCATCACTAAACCTGAGTATACTCACCTAGGAAGACCTATTTCGCTTAAGCTAGTACTTACATTAACAGAGTGGAGAGATACAATAGAAGCATTTAACTTAAACATTCCATATGTGCAAATGTAAATATGCATATATGCAAATATACATAATACAAAATATATTTACCTTCTCTAAAAAAACATTTTGGATTAACTTGAAAATAACACTTATTAAAAATGCACAGAGGGTTGGAGAGATGGCTCAGCAGCTAAGAGCACTTACTTGTTAACTGTATGGGATGACTAACAACCATCCTTAACTCCAGTTGCAGGGGATCTGGAGCCCCCTTCTGGCCTCTGTGAGAACTAGGAACTCAGGGAGATGCCATGGAGCTGCCGCTGGAGATAGATGTGCTGAAACTTTGCTGGTAGGACATGACCTCATGGTGATATACACATTTATAGAAATTGGTTAAGTTAATATGTAAGAGTTACCCAATAAAAAGCTAGAGCTAATGGGCCAAGCAGTGATTTAATTAATACAGTTTCTGTGTGATTATTTTGGGTCTAAGCTATCCAGGTGGCCGGGAACCAACAAGCAACCCTTCTCCAACAAATCGGCACCAACATGGCAAACTAAAATCCACTTAAAAACCTGAGCGAGCTTAATTTGAGACACAAAAATACAGAGTTTAACACAGCTTCTTACTGTTTGCTGGTGGCATGTTGCAGCTCCTTTGAGAGGTTTTCCTGACTCAGCTGTAGCAGAAAAAAAAGCCGCACCATTTTGTCAGAAATGTTAGCTTTCTGGGCCATGCTGCCAGTGCAAACTCTGACTCTTTCTGGAGGTCCAGCTATGGAGCATCTAAATGAAGTTTGTGAGCAGACTGCTACAACTGCTTAATGGCTCGACATAGACCCGCTTCATATGGGGACCTGGGGTGGTATGCACTGCTCAGAGGCAGTGAATGGAACAGCTCCACCATGCTGGACTGGGTGCAGCAAGCAGGCAGTGCAGCTAAAGTTTTTAAAATGTGCTTAGCATTTTAAGAAGCACTCCTGGGCAATAAAAAATTATAGATAACACAATAAGGACAGATTCAGACATAAAAGAACTCTAAATGGGTCACAGTGTGGGATAAATGTACATAGGCTTGGGAGAGAGAAGAAAAAGAGTATAGACAGTTGGAAAAGAAATCATTTTTTTTTTAAAAAAAAAAAGTCTTTAAAGAGACAGAGTACAGACAGTCATAGTTTAAAAGGAATAAAGAAAAATAAGCCACATAAAGATAGACTATACACAGAGAGTCTGGATTATGTATATTATTGTGTTTTCTTTGAATTTTTTGACTGTGAAGGAGCTAAGTACAGAGAGACATTTCATTGTATGGGCTGCTAAGCTAAACCAGCATGTATCTTATAAAGGTATCTTGACTTCAAAGTTTGAGTCTATGGATATGTTGCTTTGGAAAATAGGTTCTTCTTTTGTCTCCACAGAGGATGAGAACCTGTAGATTCATCCCAGGCTAATGTGGTTTGATGGACCACAACCCTCTGAAAGGTTGCCGAGATCACCCCCCCCCAAATAAAATTACTATGCCCAACAATCAGCAGGAAGCAGTATGGAGAAAACTACGCCCATATTCCCAAATATTATCTATAAATGTTTGTTTATATTTAAAGGGGGATATGCTCTAGAGATGGATACTTTGCATTGGTATGGACCTTCATTTATTGATACAAATTTTAGGTCAATTTTGTTATATGTATATTTCTGCTCTTTATTAAGATATTGTAATTGTGCAGTTCATTTAAAAATATAATGTAAGCCGGGTGGTGGTGGTGCACGCCTTTAATCCCAGCACTCAGGAGGCAGAGGCAGGC
>JAQHUG010000165.1:3110598-3121422 GCA_028555095.1 Dicrostonyx torquatus
TAAGGCGGGAGGAGACGAGAGCTCAGTGCAGTCTGAGCAGCAGTCTGAGCAGTCAGAGGACGCGGTCTGAGAACACGATCACCTATTTGCTCTGAGCATTGGTAGAGGTAATAATGGCTGGCCGCTCTGCTTCTCTGATCTCTCAGCTTTCACCCCAATAGCTGACTCTGAGTTTTTATTATTAAGAACAATTGGAATTCGCTCTACAATGTATCTGAGTGAAGTCACAGGAGAGGGACAGAAGCTACAGTGATTACTGTGACGTCATCGTGTCATTTTCTTGGGTACCAGAACACAGCTTCTTGAAAGCTGATTCTAAACAGCATGCCAGGGAGCCATGACTCGACGAAGACTCACCTACTCAGATGTTTCCCCAAGGTCTCGGGGGAACTCTGTCCTACTGAGCCATCTGGGCTCCTCCCTCTTTTATGTCTGTCCATTTCTCCGATGGACTGCGACCAAGCAGGCTGTGCTCCTGTAGGCTGCATCAGGTGGTGATGCCACTCTCCACTGTCTGAAGGGTCAGCACTGACACTACTCTTCCTCCCCTCCTTTCCTTTCTATTTCACCCTTGCAGGGGAAAAACTGTGTAAAACCAGATGATGTCTCACATCTACAACCTCGGCACTTTTGAGGCTGAGACAGGAGGACTGCAATGGATTAGAGGCCTTCCGGACCTACACAGTAAGCTGGACTACAGAGTAGTACTGTCTCAAAAAAAAAAAAAAAGAGCTAAAATACAATTTAAGGAATTTTTAAATTAAACTACTATGAAGCCAGGGGCAAAGCACAGCAGATGGTGAAGGACCATTGTATAAGGAAGGAACTAAACTGCATGTGTTGGTCATTGCTGGCCTCCGGGATGCGAAGCAAGCCTCTGAGCTATGCCTCAGAGGAGAAGATGGAAGCATGATGTTATCAGCACATGCGGGCAGGCAGGGGGAGGGGCTGCTGTGTGGAACAGGGCTGGAAAACCAGACAGACCCTGGGAGGAGGCCAACAGTCTCAGCTAAGGAGAAAAAATCAAACACAAACCCCCTTCAGAGAAAATCATTCTCAATAGGGGGTAATAAGCTCTCACTCATTTAAAGCAGACCAAAGGTCAACACAAAGATTCAGCATTCACTCTGTGTGTGAGTGTGTGTGCACACGCGTGCACGCACTCATGCCCATTATGAATGAAAGCCAGGAAGAACAACATCCATGGGATTTAGAACCACTGAGATTTTAGATATTAAAATCAGAAGTAGAGGTTAGAGATAAAGACGGAGTCAGAATAATCGATGAACAAAACCTGCCATATAGTGTGACAGTCTTCTAAAGAATCAAATCTTTTTTGTTTCTGGTTTTTGAATGAAGGAATTGCTGAGGAAAATCCCTCCCTGGGCATCACTTTGGTAGGAAGGTGTGTGAGGCCCTCAAACACAGAACTGAAGACGTGACTCAGAAGGCAGCGCAGGCACTGGGAGGAGCTGGACCATTCCACAGATGTGCTGCGGATATGAAAGAAAAGAGAATTCCCAACATGCACTTCCTAGTTTAAGGCACCCCAGAAGAGGTGGCTTAGAAACCGAAGATACCCATCTCTCACTGCTCTGGAGGTCGGACTCCTGTGTCAAGATGCCAGCGTGCCAGGGTTCTTTCTGGCAAGGTCCTCTGCCAGGGCACACAGTAGGGGAAAGTTCAAATTGCAGAAAGAGAACAGGAGAACTCTTTGGGTGTCACCTAGAGGAGGGGCGACCCCCTTTGTGAGAGATGACCCTTGTAACCTAGTCACCTCCCAAAGACACTGGGGGTCAGAATTTCAACACAGGGATTTGGAGGGACACAGCATTAGTCTACAGCATACATCTAACTGAATTCCAGAGGATGATGAGAGAAAGTGGAGGGGGTAAGAAGAGACAGTGACAGACTGCTTTCTGGAGCTGAGGGGAGGCGCGATCTAGAGATGAAGAGAACAGAAACAGAAAGCGGCTTCCCGGCTTGCTCAGCCAGTTTCCTTACACAGCTCGGGCCCACCTGCCCCGTGATGGTACCATGCAAGGCAAGCTGGGCCTTGCAATCAATCATTAATCCAGAAAATGCCCCACAGACATGCCCACAGGTCAACCTGAGGGTGCTTCTTCCCAGATGACTCCAGCTTATGTTGCACTGGCAACAACAAGCTGGCACAGGCGCCCTCATCTTGACCTGGACCTGTGACCTTCAGAAGCGTGTGAAGAAAACAAAAGAGTGTTTTTTTGAGCCACCCAGTCTGTGGTAACTTGTTACAGCAGCCTAGGCTGAACACAAGAGGTCAGAAGCACAACAAATCCAAAAGTCCGGATGAGAAGATCTACGGCTAGAGGGTAGGGACAAACAAATGCAGTCGAAAAGAAGAAAAAGTAAAGCAAAGAAGACAGGCTAGAAAAAGAGAGGGGAGCAACAGCAGAAAAAAAAAAAAAGGTTAAATATACACGTTAGCAGGATAAAACACACAGACTGCTGCCAGAGAAAGCCTGGATTTAAAGATTTATTTTACTATTTTTATAAATGATGTGGGTCAGGGGAGGTGTGGGGGGGTAGAGCATGTTACTGCAGTGCCTGCAGAGGCCAGAAGAGGGTGTCAGATCCCCTGGAGCTGGAGTTAAAGGCAGTTGTGAGCCACCCAGTGCGGATGCTCTGTATTGGAGCTCTCTGTAAAAGCAATGCACATTCTCACCACTAAGCTACCTCACCAGCCCCTAAGGACTATGTGGGGCTTTGCTTGTATTTTTAAAAAGGGGAGGGGGGAGGAAAGTGAGCACCCAGCTAACAAAGTCAGGAGGAGACAAACAGCCTAGAAATGAATGTGAATGCAATCCTGGTTAATCATGTTCCGGAGCGGGGGTCAGGTTGGTGAGGGGCCCAGGCCCAAGGATAACTCAGGTGTGCACGCACTGCACTCAGAAGTAAAGGCGGTTTAGGCACACAACCCACGTGTCTCCAGAAAGGGAGCCAGACACACTGAGAAGGAAAATCAACTTCTGCAGAGCCCAGAAGGTCCTACCCCAACACGAAAACCGACAGCTTTTAGAATCAACCAGGGCACAGAAACAGCATCCGCCCAGAAATTCACCAGGATGTTCCTTAAAAGGCCAGACTCGTGGGTCTGAGCACAGAATACAAGGGCCCAGGATGCAGTAAGAGGACAAGGACCACCCCAGAACATAGTGAATTTCACTGTTAGTACAGAAATCAGTTAACTGTTTGGAAAAGTGATAATACTAGCCTGTAAATGTCATATTTTCTAATATAAAATGGTTTTTTACAGAATAAACCGGTCTTGAACTCCATGAAGTCCAAAGGGCCTCGAACTCACAGAGCCTACCTGCTGGGATTACTGGCATGTGTCACCTGGTTTTAAGAACATTTCAAGACCTTAAGAACCCAACACAACTTTGTCCTCGTTGACTGGTTCCTTTGAGGGACCTGCACGGAAGACTGGAGAACCCCTGTGTAACATGTCCACTTCAGAGATGTTTGTTCTTCCTGATGACTGACTGTTTCAGTCAAAGTCTATGGTTACCATGGTACCCTCATCCCCTAGTCCCAGTCCAATTTAACGCTCTTGCAATGCCTCCTACCGGTCCCTCCCCTTCCAAATCTGATCAGCCCACACATCACATTAACAACTGAAGCAGAGCTGGGTAGGCCACAATCAGATTCGACTTACCTTGAATGATTTTCTCCTTATTAAGTCTTGTTTCACCACTAAAATAAAGAGAGATAAAATACATTACCAAATTATTTCTGAAAAGAGGAAAAATGACAACAAAGAGTACTGGCATTCATAACAAATCTTAAGCTTCCAAATCTAAACATATCTTCCCGATCATCCACTCCAACTCATGAATTCCAAGTCAAGACACCCCTTATAACAAATGTATATGGATCAGGAAACCAATGTTACATGAACTGCAGGAGGAAAAAGCTACTTAAAAGGCAATGTATACACATTCATTCAAAGCCACAGAGAAACCCCGTCTCGAAAAACCAAAAAAAAGATAAGTATATTGATTGATCAAGACTACTTCAAGACTGGACTGCAACCAAGACGGCAGGCTCTGGGTTGCTGCCCTGAAGAAACACATGACTGGGTGTGAAAATGGGAAGAAAAAGAAATTCCGGAACCCTTGGCATCCACCCAGAATTAACCCGGGTTCTAGAGCTGAGGCAGTCACACCGTGAGGTGGCTCCGGCCACCCTGCCTACCAACAGTGCACCCAACTGAGGTGTGGCTACACTCTGAGGAATTAAAAAATCAAAACAATCCCAAACCATTTCCAGGAAGTATCTGGATAAACAGGCTGGAAGAGGGAGGTGAGTGAGCCTAGATGGCAAGGTAGACTTACAATAAAAGTCACCAAGTGAGGCCAGGGGATGGCTCGGCCAGTAAGGTGATTACCACACAAATGTAAGGGCTGAGTTGGAATTCTTGCACTATGGAAATGTTGTGCACAGCGACATGCACACTGGAGAGTTGGAGGACAGAGGGATCCATGAGGCTTGCTGGCCAAGTCGGTAAGAGACCTTGCCTCAAAAATTAAGGTGGAGAGTGATAGCGGAGGACATCTAATGTCAATCTGTGGACTCCACATCATGCAGGACCGTGAACAAAGTTCATTCCTTAAAAACAAACACAGAAAGTAGATTCTGTCTAAAAGACTTCACGGGGGACTGGAGAGATGGCTCAGTGGATAAAGGAACTTCATGCTCTTGCAGAGGACCAGGGTTCCATTCCAGCGAGTTCCTGCCAGAGACACAGTGACTATCTGTCTCAAAAATAAAATGAAGTTTTGTTTTGCTTTCTAAACAAACAAACAAACAAACAAACAAAAAGTGTAAGGGATGTAGCTCAGTGGTACAGCACTTGCTTACCATGCAAGGTCTCAGGTTCAATACCCAGAACTGCAAAATTAACTAAGTAACTGAACTATAAATATGTAATCAGTGTGGTCTCGTATGGGTAGACGGGTAGAGGAATAAGAACAGGGAGAACTGTTTGGTTTCTAAACATGTAGATATAAAAAAATGCATGATTGCCTAAATGAAATTACTATGTATAGAACTAGTTAGGGCTTGGGTTTGCCATTATTGACGGACCACTATCAATAAAGGAGTTCCTAGCATCCAGACTCCTGCAGCATCTTAAGAAATGTCCACAGGAAAGGACATTAACCTCTGACATGCATGCAGCTCCGCAGCACAAAGACAAGGATTGTTTCTAATCAACAAAGGAATGGTGGCCTGGGGTCATTCCTTCTCTCAGACTAATAATCCTCCTGAGATCAAGAAAAACTGCTTCCTAGTGATTAATGCCTTTAATTCCAGCACTTGGGAGGGCAAGGGAAGAAGACTGTTCAAGGCCAGCCTGGGCTACATATTGAGTTCCAGGCTATCTCAGGCTACAAAGCAGAGCTCTCTCAAAGAATCAAAAGCACGGTTCGGTGACACAGCCTGAAATTGAAGGGTCAGGAGTTTGAGGTCATTCGAAGTCACACACTGCCTCTATGGCCAGCCTAGGCTACAGAAAACCTGTCTCAAAAGACTAAAGAAATAAAACAGAACTGCTTTTAAATAGAACTATCATCCTCCAGATTACTCCCAGCAAGAGCCAAAGAAGCACCCTTACTGTGTATATTTAAAATCAAGGATGGGGAACAAGGGAAATTCCTCAGATGATAAGTACAGTGCTCCCCAAACAAACACGGGCACCTGAGCTCCACACCTGAAGTCAGAAACTGGGTGGGCCCATTATACCACTACTGGGGAGCTGAAGAGAGGAGGATCTCTAGGGCTACCTGGCCAGCCAGTCTGGCACAATCAGAAAGCTCCAAGATCAACCAAAGACCCTGTCTCAAAAAATTAGGTGGAGGGGCTAGAGAAGTGGCTCAGCGGTTAAGAGCGCCGACCCTTTCCGTAACTGCAGTTCTAGGGGCCTCTTCTGGCCTCTGCGGAAACTGCATGCACATGGTGCACAGACATTCAGACAGACAAGACACCCATACACATAAAATAAAAATAAGCAAATCTTTGGGTATCTTTAAAAGTGGAGAGTGATACACACACGGGGGGGGGGTTACTAATTTTGTCATTCCAAACTTTTGCAGGTGGCACCAGAAGCCTGCGATCTTTCCATAGTTGGTGGCAGTGGCCATTCTTTTGAACACACGCTGGAAAGATTCCCAATGACTCTATGGTTTTGCAAAGGCACTGCCCCTCACCTAGTAAATTTTTTTTCAGTAAAAGGAAAAAAATAAATAAACATGATATAGCAAACCACTTCCTTTAGCTGTGGGCTGATCAAGATCTCTGCTGGGGCTGGAGAGATACGCTCAGTGGGTAAGAGCGCATGCTTCGTAAGCAGAAAGACCTGCATTTAGACCCTGGCACTCACTAAACGGGAGGGTATGTGCCTGTAACCAAAGTGCTGGAGGGTTGGGGAGAGACATTATCCTGGGGACTTGCTGGCTGCCAGCTTAACTCCAGGTTCAGTACTAAAGTCACTTCCAGTATCCCCACCTCCAAATGTGCATATGCCCCGACACACACACACACACACACACTGGTTCCTTTTAGCTTCCAGCAGGCATTTTTGCACTCAAGCCACTTTATAAATTTATAAATATTCAAAGACCAGGTATCCCAAAATAGAACTGTTTCCCCAAAGCCTGGGTAAATATTTAGGATTAAAGCCTCAGCACCTTTGAAGGGTCTCTTTGCATCCTTGAGGCAGGTGTTTAAAGTTAGTTTAGGCGGTGGGCAAGGCTAAGCAAGCGTTTGCTAGGGATCCACTTCCCTGAACTTTGGCTTATGATGGAGAGAGAAGGTGGAGGCTGCGGGAAGGTCAGGCAGTTGTATTTGGAAGGAGTCGCGGATACAGCACTCATCTTCAAATTCTGCAGGGTGATCCATTTCCGGAACAGAACACCCGGCTCCACAGGAGTCTAGACACTTGTGCCAAGAACTGAAGTCTCATGACCAGCCATTTATAGGCTCTGTGGGTGGTGGGGGGAGGGGTGGTGCATGGGACATGATGGGGGACACACAAGACACAGGACAGGCCCCACTTAAATAAAACCACTTGCTCTTCCTTAAAAATGAGTTCCTTAGCTCAGGTTTCCATGCTTAATCTCGTGTTAGGTCCCTTCAAAGGGTTCCGATTCAACAGACAGCTGCCAGCTGGGCACAGCAGAAGGCAGTCACTGTGGGAAACTAGCACGCATTTGGGGTTTTCACATCACACTTACTCCCGTGTGTATGAAAGGGTAATTACAGCCTGGCCTGATGTCACCTGATGCTCAGTCACAAATGTGACTCCATCCTAACTCCCTTTTACCAATCAATTCATTCGCAAATACAGATTCCAAAGGTGAGCTTGAAAGAATACGAGAAGTAAATTAAAGTTGGTTTGTACGATTAATGTAGGAACACTGACGCAGGCCTCCTTGTGCTGTAGCTTTCATGAGAAGTTACAGCTCAATACAGATGAGAGATGTGACGTTTGGAACCCAGGGTGTTCTAGTCCCAAAATGACACACCTCCGTTTCCAAATATGAAGAAAATTGGAAGCTGGTGAGATGACTCAGGGCCTAAGAGCACTGGCTGCTCTTCCAGAGGTCCTAGGTTCAATTCTCAGCACCCACATGGCAGGCTAGCTAACAACTGCCCATAACTCTCAATTCCAGGGAGTCTGACACCATCTTCTGGCCTCTGTGGGCACCAGGTGCACACAGGGTACACAGACATACATTCAGACAAAATACCTATACACATAAGATAAACAGACTGAATTTAAAAAATTGAAAACATAACAAATTAAGATAAACATAAAATTTCACGAAGGATTTGGTTAGACACAAGGAAATCGCTTTAAATTTCTCTTGCATTATAGTGCAGTTCAATGAAGTCAGGCAGCTCTTCTGTGAGTCATTATATTTAAGTATGGTGACTACCAGTCAAATCTGAAAGCTGGTCTGTTCTTGAACCTTGAGGCTTCTAGCTGTCACAGCTACACCAGAAAGAGGACAGCTGGGATGGCCATGACAGGAAGGCAGCTAATCACAGCCCTGTCTTTATTTCAACATGTCCATCTTCCTGTGTCAAAAGGAGAATATCTGCTCCCTTTGAAGACAACATCTCACTGGTCTGGCACTGCTGTGTAGATCAGGCTGGCCTTGAACTCCTCTGCCTCCTGACTCCTGGGATTACAGGCATGCACCACCATGACCATCAAATAAAACGACTCTTACCACCCCTTAAAATTATATCAGGAGGATAAAAAGCAGCCCCAAAGCTGGTGATATTCAAACAACGATCAAACACTAACTAGGCTTTAATGTAATTGAGAGGCAGAGAACGGCCAGCTAATTTGCTCTGGTTCAAATCTTACCTGGCCAACTTGCCATGGGTTTTAACTTTAAGCAAATTACTTGGGGTCTGACGCCCCTTACTCACCCATGAATCCCAGGTGTCAAGATAAGAAACTCCCTATTCACACAGGTACCGCCCAGTAAGAGGCTAAATGGGGGTTGCCTTATTTTCCGAGCGGTTTCTCCAGTCCAGATTTCCTATAACTTCAAAGGGAGCTTTCCAGCTGGGTCCAGAATATTCTCAGACTGACAAGAGGGCAATGGGGACTCAAATGCCTATGGTGCTACCAACAGAGCTGTTTAGCCTTAAGAAAGTTAAAAAGCCTCCCGGAACATCCTAGAGAACACAGCGGATGCTGTAGAAGAGAGGAGCAAAGGAGATTTCTAAGTTGGTCATTGAAATGCCTGAATCCTAAAGGCCCACTTTACGTGATGCCGAGATCAGTGTCCTATAAAGAAGGAACTGGACTGAGAAGGCGGCATTGAAAAAGCGGAAGGCGTCTGACCAGCTTCAAATGCTGTAAGCACACTTCGATGAGCCGTAAGAAGGCAAAAGGTTCGCTCAGCCTCCTGACAAATACAGACCTCACCCGGAAGGCGGTTCTGATAAGCCTGGCCTACACAGGTGAGAATCTGGTGCGTTTTAGCTGAGTTTTACTTATAGAAGAACAAGTTATTAATTCCCAGGCATATATCTTCCTCTCTGCTGCCATGCGCTCCATCCTCTCCATTTAATTCTCGTGGTTAACCCAGTGAGATTAGAAAGACTGCGGTCACCAATGTGCTTATCCCGACCCAGGTCAGAAAGATTAATTAAGTCTGTCCTCAGATGCCTAGGCTGTGAGGCTGCTCCTAGCTGGCGCCCCCAACACCAACCAACGTCTCTGCCTTGAAAATCCCCTCCTGCTATTCACCCCGAAGGCGCCTCCCATCTTCACAGTCAAACACGTGCTGAGAAGTAAAGCGATAGGTGACCTAAGGGCGGATTCTGCTCTACGTAATTTGTTCTGGGTGATGTCGTTGACAGAGAAGAGCTGGGGCTTTCTCTTCTTTCTCAGAACTGTAACCTTGGAAGGGAAGTAAATTTCAAAAGTAACCCCGATGTGAGGAGAAACGGGGGTGGAGTGAGGGAGAAAGCAACCAGCATCGGAAAGATGAGGCGCGGCCCAGCAATTCTGCAAACTCTGGATCTACAAGGGAGCAGAAAGGTCACGCTGAGAAGTCAGTAGACGGGGTCGTGTCTTCACTCAGTGGCTGGGAATCTTGATCGTGTGCTTCTCCACACTAGTGTCCTCGGGAAAAGGCAAGACTGCTGACATGTAAGACCTGCCTTGCTCACTCAGGATGGTGTGCATATGAGGAAGGTAAGTAGACCTGAGAGGACGCAAAGTACATGGAAGACCACCCTCCTGGGCTTGGAGCACACACGAACCAGCAGAGACCCAGGCCAGAAAGCTCCCAGCGTCTGCGATACTCACTGGCGGATGATGGTCAAGGCGAAGCGCGGCATCTCGGCTGGGGCCCCAAGGCGCAGGAGCCACAAACCGGCTTCCCTGTACCGCTCTGCGCCGGCACTGCGGGGCCACCTTGCCCGCACTACTTCCGCCTGCCCTACGGACCGGCTCCATACCTATTGGCCGAAGCTTCCATGACGTCATCACAAGGCTACCAATAGCAGCGGAGACTGAACCAGAAGAGACCCCGCCCAGGCCAGTGGCGCTTGCGCCCCTGAGCGCCGGCCTAAGATTGGCGCCTGGCAGGTGCGCGGGGCCCCGCCCTAGGATAACGCCCTGGGAGTCCTGCCAGCTTTAGACCGCCTCCTGCACCAGGGGCAGATAAGAACCGCTTTGATTTTTTTTTTCTTCCTACAACTGATTTGAGGAAGGCGTGGAAGGTGTGTAGGGATTATAGCGTGCCAAGGCGATGACTCTCTCCCGGTGTACAGAACCAGGAGTTGCATCCTGTGAGGGTTAGCTTTATCCTTTACCTGGCAAGTAAGGTTAAGCTAGGTATGTCGCTCTAGACCTGCCCGGAAACTTCACTGTCAACTTCTTAACCAAAAGCTTTAGTCAGGCCCCTTTCTTGCCTTCTGCTTTGCTGAGCCCGATCTTATCAAGCCAGTTCATCGCTAATGCTGCTACCATTCATAATCAAGTCACTCTTCCATCTTGCCTTCCAGAAGTCTCCACTGATATCTGTTATAATAGTAGAATTCAATCACTCCTTACAATAGTCCCTATGCTAATGAATGCGGCCTCTATTGCCGTGACCTGGAATAAAGTCTTTTTCTTACAAACGGATACAGCTACACAGATTCTGTATAAAAGCCTTCAAGAGGGGCTGGAGAGATGGCTCAGTGGTTAAGAGCACTGGCTGCTCTTGCAGAGGTCCTGAGTTTGATTCCCAGCAACCACATCCATCTGTAATGAGA
>JAQHUG010000165.1:3137089-3148403 GCA_028555095.1 Dicrostonyx torquatus
CCCCGATACCTCCGCTGACCAGGATTTCATCGCCAATGTGGTATTTCAGGATGTTGGTAAGTTCCTTGGCATTTGCCAAGAGTTTGTTCAGTTCTTCTGGAGGCATGGCTTGGAAAGCTTCGTTTGTGGGAGCAAAAACAGTGTAGATCCCTTCCCGGTTGAGAGTCTCCATCTGTCCTGCAGACTGGATGGCAGCTACCAGCATGCTAAAATGGTTGTCCCCCTTCAAGACCCTCATGAATATTTCAGATCTCTAGAAACTTGTTGGAAATACAAAAGCAAGTCTTGTATAGTAGCACACACCTTTATTCACCGCGCTGGGCGGGGAGGCAGGCAAAGTTCTGTGAGTTTGAAGCCAACCTGGTCTACATTCCGAGTTCCAGGACAGTCAGGGCTAAATAATAAAGGGCCTGACTGAAAACGGCCAGAGGACCTGCGTGAGGTTCCCAGCTCACACATGGTGGCTCACAACTGTCTGCAACTCTAGTTCCAGAGGACCACATGCCCTCTTCTGGCCTCTGCATGCAGTAGGCACTGCATGTATGTGGTGTAGACAAAACCCCATATACATTAATTTAAAAAAAAAAAGAATGCAAGAGCACTGGCTAATAAGATTGGGAGATTCTAGTTTTCACCTTGGCCATAAATCTGAGTTTTTTCAGTTGCTAAGCTGCAAAGAGCTTGTTGAAGGCAGTGGGGGGCTCCCCAGGAGCTATGTGATGTGTTCATGGTAGTGGGGGGGCTCCCCAGGAGCTATGTGATGTGCTCATGGTGGTGGTGGGGCTCCCCAGGAACTATGTGATGTGTTCATGGTAGTGAGTGGTTTCCCAGGAGCTCTAAAGAACGTCGTACTAGCCTTGTTGGCTCTTGTCTCTCTCTGACCACCTGTGGCTCTGAAATAAAGTCAGTGATGCTACAGTCTGGCCCATGGAACAGAAAGCCACTGGCAGACACAACACCAATACCTCTGCGCAGCAGATGGGAGAGTGAGAGAGGAAACTCACCTCCCCAGGAATGGGTCACGCAGAAGTGAATTCCAAGGATGGTTACGGGTGCTAACACAAGATCGTAGAAGCTCCCAGATCTCAGCAGACCTAATAAAACCATTACCCCCTGTATCTCTAGAAAGAGCAGATGTCAAGGGAAGTGGGACAGAAGAGAACGTGAAGCACCCTTGCAGCCACCACAGTGCTGTGGGTTCAGTGTGTCCCCATAAAACTCATGGGTCAAAAACTTAATTCCCAATCGATAGGTTCATGCTACTTGGAGATGTAACCTATGGGAAAATTTTGGGATCTAATTAAATCCCGAGTGTAGGGCTCTTCCAGAGGCCGGAACTGGAATGCTTGCTGTCTTACCATGTGGTGTGCTACACCAGCGTAACTGTGAAGGCAGCCTTCACACAATGGTGAGCACATGGTCTCAGATGTCCTGGTTTCCTGTTCTTCAGAACCCAGACTCAAGTCTTTTGTTCCAGTAGTAAAATCTGGGCTAGGACCCTTGTAAATGGAGGTTGTAGGCATCAGCAAGGAGCATCTTAACTGGGACTTGTCCAATGACTAGTTTCAGTCTTAATATTTATGACTTAGGTCAGAAAGAAGCTGGGAAATTGTCTTCATTTGAAAGAGGAGGCAATGACAGGGGAAATGCATTTCTATGGTGACATCAAGTTAGTTGTTAAGGCTTTGTTCTCCATGCCTGTCATTCCTAGGCCACCCGAGACTGGTGAGCACCAGGACAGGCAATCGTCTGTGTTAAGGTGATAACTGGCTATCCCATCTGCCAGGCCCAACCTCACCAGCCTTCACCAGGGCATTTGAGAACTCGGCCTCACATGAGAGATTCAGAGAGGCTAAGGCACTGTATGGGAACTTCTAGGAACATGAGGCAGGAGGTACCTGCCTAAGGGTAAGGATCCCTGAGACACCCCCAAATATGGAGATGGTGTGTGGATTTCTGGCACCCACACTGGGAGGCACTCACTCGCAGTCACGAGAGTGAGTATTTGGCAAAAGCAAGGGGGAGATCACGGAAGCCCAGTCACTAGTGACTCAGCCACCTCATGGAGACACTGGGCTATTTCTGCTCGTAACTGGCTTTATTCGTGGTCCAAAGGAAGGCAGGGGATGGGGAGGTCAACAATTCCTCGAATTGTAAAGACATGGATGTGGTTTTACTTCTGGCTTATGATTTGTACTTTATATTGTTAGCAACCGTTACCAACAGAGTTTTGACTCAGGACAGGTGTAGCCCAGTCTAAGGACCACCAGTCCAGAAATAAGACAACAATGGCCAGACATTGTAGGTCAAGGTGAGTTTATTGTCCAAATAGCATAACCTAATTGCATCCAAAACCACTTACAACTCCATCCTCAAATCTGACTTCACACTAGTCAGAAGTACAAGTGGCTCTGTAAAGATCACTCAGAACTTAACAGCTGACTGTGCCACGTCACCATCGTAGCCAACACAGCGTTCCCTCTGGATTTCCTAAAGACCTTATTTTTTTTTCCCCACACTGATCATGCTACTTCAGCATTTTCTAGCGTCCCAACCATAAAACCCACCCACACCTGTTATAGAGTACACTGTGAGAGAATAACATTGATATGATATTGGTATCACACTCTTAAAGCAAATTAAAAAAAGAAAGAAAAAATAATCCAAGACAAGAGATCATAACTGATAGATCTGAGGTACATGGCAGAAGGATAATAAACATAAGGGAGACAATTTGATGGCCTGGTGACTTGCTAGGGACATACAAGATGATCAGCCAAGAATGACAGCCAATGAAAATTAAGAGACCTTTTTAATTTTTTTTCTTTCTTTTTTTTTTTTGTCAAAGATAGGCACCTGTTGAAATCGAGTGGCTACTGTAACGGCTACGGTCAGTAAGGCACTTCTTCCCCCACAAGTGGGCTGCAGGCAAAGCCGTGATCTGCAGCTCCATCAGGTGTGTGTATTTGTTGATGGCTTCTTAAAACTAGAGCCAAGAACGTGTCAGCTAGCTCAGTCAAGTTTAAAAGCAGAGGGGCACAGGTTCTGGCTGGAGCACCTCTTCTGTGTTGTTTAGACTCTAGAACCATCGAAGGCCACGTGTGGTAAGGAAGTCACAACACCTCCTGGATCTTCCTACCCAAATGGATGAGTCTGCACCGAGAAATGCCTGCGTGCAATGTGTACCTATGGAGGAGCTTGTTGACTGACTCAGGGGGACTTCACCGTCTCGGTATTCATTTCCCTTTTAAAGCTATTCCCAAGGTTGGACTAAGATAAGCAAAGAGGAATCCTTTGGACTTGGAAGTCAGGTGGCTTACTTAGACTTCTCATTGCTACCCTCAGTTTCCATGCCACCAGTATACCCTCTTGAACTCTAAAATCAGTATTTGCAGGACATAAGGTACAAGTTTGATCCCCCCAGTCCTGTCCCCATAGCCCACCCATGCAGAGAAAGCTCATCCGGCCTCTTTGTGAAAGCTGTCCAATCTTAAGTTTGTTGGTCCTACAGCTCTCAAGGCACAGATTGGTAGATCCCCAAATAGCTAGGCTATAAGAAAGCTATTAAGCTCCCTCTGAGGGGTCGCTTACCCTGCTACCAACAGGATGGGATCCAGGGCAGCTCCATATACCCCTAGCCCGAGGAGCTGCTAGAGAGGTGTCTTGTCTTGGTTGGCACACTGCCTCCAAGATGTGTCCTGCTCTTCCATGGTGTCCTGGGGATAGTTCACACCAAAGCAACCCCTAAAAGCTGTCTCTTCTAGAAGGAGCTCACTACTCGATGGATGGTCAGCCTTTGTCCTCTTGCAGGCTGCCTGGCTATTAGGAACTGTTATGAATCTCCTAATGCTTAGCATATTATTTTTGGCATACTAGGGTTTCCTCCCCACTAGTATTTGGTCAAAACAGGAAAGGATCAAAATTTGGCAAGCTGGGGGACCAACTTAGGCCCCACAGATGGAGAAAGAACAAACAACAATGATGACAAAGAAAAAAAAAAACCAAAGAAGAGTTTGTTAACAAGGCAGAAAAAGATCAGAGTCTGCAATCCCTTTTGAAGTCCGTGAAGGGGGTGGGGGAGCAGGCTGAAATCAACAGGGTGATTTATACCCATTTGGGACAAAAATACTACCAAGGAGACCCAGATTTAAGCAGAGGGTATTGATCACCAAGGAATCAAGGCTCCCCACCTTGTGTAAGCAAAGAGCTGGCAGAACAGCCACTCTGCAGCCTTCATCACAAAGGCTCCGAGGATGGCAGACAGGAAGTGTCCTCTCCATCCCAGATAAGAGGATTGGAGGGGCAGACAGTAGCCCGTTTCTTCTCTCCTTCATTCTGTATTCTGTTAGACCCCAAGGTCATGTGTGCTTTGTGTAACTCATCAGGCATCCCAGGTGCCCGAGAACTCAAGGGATGTGTCTGTCATGTTCTTAAAGACCAGGAGTGTGGGCTGTGCAGGGTGAGCTCTGGATAAACACTGGCTAGCTGCAGGCTACCCCCCCCCCCCACTTCCTATTTCATCACCCACATTTCCACCACAAACTCCCTAGAATTTTAGGGTCATGCTAACTCCCCAAGTCCTGATCCTTCCTAAGTACACTCGAGACCAGAGGAACGGCCTCTCGCTCCCTTTCGGTGTGCATCCCAAACTCATTCAACCCATGCTTCCTATCTGACCCACTCAATGGGACTCAAAACCTGAAGCCATTCAATGCTGCCCACAGACACCCTGGTCCTGCACAGCACTTGCCTGCCACCGTGGAGGACGGGAGTGAGAAATGGATGCCGCAGACTCAGCACCACAGACTCCGTCCTAGGAAGACTTTGAAGACCATCCTAAGTTGGAGTATCAGTGCCAAGGGGAACTAAACTGGCCAACTTTCATGATGAAGGGGCCCTATGAAGAAGAATAAAGTCCTGTTTCCAAATGGGCTGCAAGATGTGTGTGTGTGTGTGTGTGTGTGTGTGTGTGTGTGTGTCTCCTAACTGCCAGAATTCTTGACTGCTGATCCAGGTGGACTGCATGCAAATCAGGCTTGCCTGGTCCACTGCCGAGTGCCTGCCCCGTGTGGAGGAACCCTCTGCATGCTTTCATCATGAGGAGGGAGCCTGAGTCAAAGGGGAGCCTGATGACCTTCGAGGCAGAAGATCCCCGGGCCTGAGACTCTAGGGTCAGATCCCTTCTGCCTTCCACCTAGGAGGATGCCCAGCTTCCGCCTTCTGCCTGCCCTCTGCCCCGTGCCTCCTGCTAGCGGCCTTCCCAATAGAAACTGTATAGCTGCGAGGTATCGTGAAAACAAAAACGTACATTGTTATCATTATTGATTTTGTCCAGTAAACCTGAGGTAAAGAATACTCTCTTTGAAGAATGTGGTGGGGGCGGGGAAGCTCCATGAAAGGAAGGGAGAGAAACAAAAGGGATGGAATATAACCATGCTATGCTACCTGAAGGAAATAACTGAGGAAAAGCCTTTCCAGTACAAAGAACTCATCTCAACCATCTACTCCGGGACTTGAAATTTAAGCAGTAAAATAATATATTATAACAATGTTTCTAAAATAGCAGCACACCGTGAAACATTACAGCTAGGTACTGTTAATGTGAATAGGGATGAATGATCTCAGCTTAGCAGCGAAAAATAATAATAAACAGAACAAAAGATAAGAGACCCTTAGCTGTTTCTCCGTCTTCAACCCTCACACTATGAAACAAGGCAGAGCCTGTGTATGAAATTCATTCTTCAAAGCAGCCCTGTTCTGATCTTTTATCTTAAAAAAAAAAGGCAAATATTTTAACAAATAGCTTCATTACCTGTCAACTGACAACGGTGGCTCCAACTTCCGTTTACTGATTGCCTCAAAGAAGTAGGAGAGGAAAAATTCAAGTACGATGAATACAACTTTGCAGTAAAATTAAACAAACGAACAGAAAAAAAAAAACAACCCAAAAACAGAAAAGGTAACAAAATGCCGCACCCTGATGTTTCTTTTCATGTCCAAAGAAGAAAATTACAGACGGGGATTCAGTCCTTCTATGCCACCAGAATGGTTTAAACCTTTGTTTTTAGGCTGGGATGGGAATGTCAGTGGAAGGATCTCTTAGTCCTGGTAGGGACACCAGAGCTAGGTACCAGAACATCAGACTCCAGAAATGAATAATAGGAAGGATTCATGGAGGGGAGGGGCAAAGAAGGAAGGAGTATTCAACATGATTGCATAAACCATCCCATCTATCCACCTCCCCACCACCACCCCAACCCAGAACAATTTGTCAAAGTGCTTTTCTAATGGAATGGTTTATAACAACGTTAAACTGTGGACCAGACATGCCAGTCAGCACCAGAAGCTAAGCTGTTGTTTTCCTAATAAGGGATTAAAGATCACCTCGCCCTCTTCCATTACATAGGATAGCTTTGTTTCAGATTCACTTGTGGTCTCCGTCCGCCCCCATTCAGATGAGTTTTGGTCATGGCCCATAGCTAATCCCCTCCATGAGATAGCAGTAGGGCACATCTACAATGAACCATGTTTGGAGGAAGAAGCACAAACTCACCAACTATGAGACTTAGGAGCCAATCACCTGTGTCCGCCTGGCAAAAGACATATCCCTTAGATAGCAGCTACTGTAGACAGCGAGAGAACGCAACGGAGGGTTAAGCCTTGGTAACAGGTGGTGAGGTGTCAAGGCGCTTCTTACATCCAAAATGGTTCAGCCATGTGGACAGGTAGTTCTGTGCAACCTCCCCAGCGCGTCCCTTCTTGCTTCTGATTCCTTCCTGCGCTCACTGCTTTGCAATCTAATCGTGCATGCCTTACTGGCACCCACGGCTCCTTGCACTTCTACTAACAGGGGCATATGTACTAGTTCACAAGCACAAAAGACAGTTTCCTCTAACTTGTTCCAATATTGCAGGTGTACGGAATCGAGCCAGCCTGCGAGTTCTCCTGCAAGCATCTTACTACGACTTTTCCATCATCAAACAACAACTGTTCGCTTAGACAAGGGGTCCCCTTATGCTGTACTTTGAACAGGCACCACATGCGTTTCAATTATAGGGCCTTTTCCTCTCACTTCTAAAAGATCTTTAAATACGATCTAGGTGGGGGCAGATATTTTTTTTTTTAAGTTTCATCCTAAAACACAAAGAACAAAGCATAACTAGAGAGAGAAGGAGCGAGCAGATGACGAACACGCCTCTCTCTTGCCGGCCCCGAACGGCTTCCTCACAGGTCAACATCCCGAACATCTGTAGGGGTGGTGGCTTGGTCCAGATCGTCCACAGACTTGGTTCCGTTATGCTGCTCTTGACGGAACTGCTGCAGGCTGTTGAGCAGCACAGCCTCGATTTGCTCCTGGCAGGCTTTGAGACAATCCTAGAGGAGGGAGGGCCAGATTAGCATATTCACTGGCACGGAACCTCTCCCAGAGACAGACACTATCCAACTCACATCACCCCATACTCATTCTCCTGTAGAAGGACACATGAAGAAGAGATGTTCTCAAATGCCACGGAAGCTTAGCGCATGAAGTGGCGTCCACGGGCTGGCAACGTTAGCACCACGTGGCAGCTACAAGTCCATCCCAGGTTGAGCCAATAGGAATTGACATTTCAGCTGAAACCCAGGCATTTCCTCTTCTAAACCACAGACCAGAAGGTGATCCAGATTTAAAAAAAAAAAAATCCCTTGCCTGGACATCAAGAGGCCAACTGGAGGTTTTCTGTCTGGGAACGGTAGGAGGTGGCACGGGATTTGGTTCCCACAGGGTGCTACACTGTTAGCCAAGCCAACAGCCAATGAATAGGTAATAAGGGGAAAGCTTAGCTGCTTAAAGTGTTCAGAAACTGAAAACCCCTGCATTTTCTGCTCCTCTCCCCACCTTGAACTCCTTTCACAAACACAATGCAGAATGTTTACAAACCTCAGGACACTCGGGCCTGTCCAATTGCAGAATAAGCAAGAATTTGCACTGTTGCCTTTATTAGTCTATATTTGGTAGGGAAAATCCAGAGCGAGCTGCCCCAGGCAGAAGCTTCTATTAGCTGGGAGACATGGAATGCGAGGGCTAGTCACGCTGTCACTGGGACTTGGGCTCAGGCTAGAAGGCTTGGGGTGGCAAGCCAAGGAAACTGCTCTTCGAGGGGACTTTTCACCTTCGCCTCTTGGGTCTGCCTCCCTTCACTCTGCAGCAGCCTGTGCATACAGAAACTGCTAAACTGAATCTTCCCCTGCCTGCCCACAGCTTAATACACACTTGCCCTCTGTTTATTTCTCGGTGGAGATCTCACCACCTAGAGGTTGCTATTTTTTCCAAGCACAAAGGCATTATCTTTATTTTCCAAAGACCTAAAATAAAGTTGGCATTAACTACCAAGGAGCGATGTTTCCGTTCCCGCCCACCTCCAATTTTTTCTTTCCTATCTCTCATCTGTTCCATGTTTCAAACTATAGCTTGGAGATGAGGAGTGACAGCAGACCAACGTCAGAGGGCAGAGGTGAAATGCTTCCCCGAATCTAAGAATGATGGGAACAAGGACGGTGTTTGCTGCTCAGTCCACACTAGCAGGGCACAGTTCCATTAGTGACTCCAATCTCTGTTTCTCCATCTATAAAAATGGACTGCTAAGTGGCAGACCAATAAATGATCACTGTTTATTACTTGAGTGTGGTATATTTTTATCTGTCCCAGAATCTGAAAACTTCCTTTGGACTTTGAGATTGGATGTTTCTCAGGCTGGCTTTAATCAAGTGATCCTCCTGCCTCAGCCTCTGGAGTATCTGGGACTGCAGGCACACAAACATGGGCATCTTAGATTTTTTTGGATTAGCCACAGGTAAGGATGTGCCACAGGTCTGGTCCTAGAGATAGTGTGGTCCAGTGCTGGGGATCACCAAGACAATTTCAACAGTGCCAAACGAGGGACTCATATGCCAAGGATCTAACGCCTCTCATCCTGATCTGTGGACAAGATCATCTGGGTTGGCACATCCAGCCCATCGTCATGACCAATGTACATCTCCATGGTACCAGTGTATAAATCATGCCAGATGGTCCTCTGAGGAGACCAGTCTGCAGAGAGCTTAAGGACTTGACTGTAGGATTTGCCGACTCTTCCTGCTAGCAAGCCTTCCCTTCTAGTTGCCCAAGACTTTAAAGGGACAGTGCTGAGAAACCCCTACAGGGAAGACAGGACATCTGGCAGACATTTCCACTGGACTTGGAGAGCCAAAGGCTCAAAATGATGCAAGTGGCATGTGCCCACCAAGGGCAGGCTTACAGGCTAGTCCAAGCAACAGAGGGAGATCCAAAGATTTCTGTAAAAACTGTACACTCTCCTTTCTGATGTTAATTGAAATCCAGTTCATTACTGACTCTGAATGACCCTTGGCCTTTGATCCCTCTCACTTGGAGAAGAGAATAAGGACTAATGTCAGCCTAGGAAACATGGACGGAACGCCACCTGCTGCTCACACAGTAGACTGCTAAGCCCACCTGGGGTCTTTGCTGGACTATCCATTAGTTTCCACTTCCTGACAAGTTGTTCTATTAACTAGGGCCTCTCAGTCCTGGCTCAGACAGGTGGAAATCTCAAAGGCAAAAGCCTGTACTGCATGAAGCATGAAGAACACACCACTTACTGCTGGTGGAGAAATCTGCTGGGTACCCTTCCAACGTCAACCAATCCCAGTATAGTAACATCCTCCTCCCCCACAGCTCTGTGGGAGCCCTTCTCCGGCCCAACAGGGCAAATGAACTTCCTATGAGCTGGCAGAAAGTGAAGAAGACGCCATTGCAGGGGAGTCATGACTTACAATGAGCAGAAGAATAAGCTGCAGGCGGCAACTTAGAGGGTGGAAGAGCCCTGCCTCCAACCCAGCCACACAGCTTGCGCCAGGAGGCTGCAGGAGAGGAGTATGGAGGTCGGAGCAATTCCAAAGGGACAGGACTCACAAATGATATCTTAATAAGTAACCAGAGTATCAGCAAATTTGTGTAGGGGTGATGACAACAGTGCCCCCGATGAAAAGATGCTACATCCCTGTGACAAGCGAGAAATCCAGGACCTCAGCTTTGAGGCTGCCTCCCAAAGCAGCAGGCACTGTGTTAAGATGCCCCAAATTAAGCTGATTAAAAGGAAAGCTATAATGCTAGTCTGTCAGCCGGACAGGTGGCACTCCACTGCGCTGGAGGTCGGGCACCCCTCCAACTCCTCTGATGACGGCCCCCTCCCTGCACTGCTCCGGCCCCCCAGCCTCAGAGCCCTGACAGCAGGGACTGTGATCTCCGGCTCGTTACTCGGTCCCCGACTTCCTCCACTTGCTGGCTCGAGCTCCCTGCCCTGCACCCTCCACCGCCTGCATGAATGGGCCACGGAACTCCAACCATTAGCCCTCAGTGTAACTGCATCAATCCATTTCCACTACACACGCACTGCACTCAACAGGGGGACAAAGGGCTGAATGAGCCCCAGACCCGCGGCCAACTCAGGCAGAGACAACTTAGGAAACTATCTCATTCTTCCTTTCTTCACAGGCTGTTTGGCTCGTTTCCTTGCATACCAAATGAGACTGACGAGAAATGAGGAGGGAGGAAGGCAGCCCCCAGCTCTAGCCCACCTCCCCCATCCCCCAGTCCCTTGCCTTCCAACCAAGCTTCCCAGAATTGCTGACCCTGTAAAGCCCATTGAAGGGTCACAGGAATAGCTTGAGAAAACAGCAAGTCTCAAGCTAAGGGGGAACGGAAGAGATGCGAGGGACCTCACAGAAAACTTGGGGTCCAAAACAAGCCATTATTTCCTGAAGTTATTAGTTTTCTAATTCCTCACTGATAAGTAGTATCATAAAAAGCCAAGATGAGCCTAAGGGAAGAACATTCTAGAATCTACTCTGGGCAGTTCTTGAGAGCATGGCAAGAAGTTCTGACATAACCCAGGTCGAACTAGCTGAGCAGAGCCTGTATTTGGTCTATTAAATACCTTCCAGAAATGTTCTCGTAGCTTTAGAGCATGAAACCCTCAGTTCAATTCTTCTTTTCCTCCTGGAAACGTTGGGAATTGAACCCAGAGCCTTGCATGTGCTAGGCAAGCATTCTACCACCGAGCCCCATATCAACCAGAAGTTCCACCCTGTAATTTGTTAAGTGTGTGGTTGAGAGTGAAGATTAAGTGACGTGCACTAAGATAAATCTTTTGACATGTAACTAATGTTTAGTTATGTATGTATAGACAGACAGCTAGATGTAGACAGATGATACATGCTCCCGAAAGTTCTGAATGAATGAGAGGCACACCTGAAACCCATCTGCCTCCCTCCC
>JAQHUG010000165.1:3148467-3164473 GCA_028555095.1 Dicrostonyx torquatus
CCCTCCCTCCCTCCCTCCAGTCTCACCACCGATGACTGCCAGGGGCTTGAGACAAAAAGCCAAGTCTAGTTGGGTTTTATTCAAGAGGCCCTATGGTCAACTTAACAGTGAGGTAAATGCTGGACACATTATCACACTGTGGAGGGGATAGAAAAGGAACTCAATTCTGCGGGGGTCTGGGATGGTCAATCCCTGCTCTCAAACTCACCTTTGGCAGGGAAGCCTGGGTAGGTGAGAAGTTCCCCGAGAGCCAGCCTGCCTCCCTGGCTGGGGTCTGTTTTTAGCAACTCTTAACTTGTAGCTGGAAGTAAAAAGTACTGAAAATACACTACCCTCTGAGAGGTCCCTTCCTGTAAAACTGTCAGGCTTCTCACTCAAATTTCTCTTTGGAATGGAGCGGTCTGGTTTATTTTGGCAACAAGATGGGAAAACAAAGACCCGCTTTCTCAGAGCCGCGTGGGTCCCTGCAGTCCCAGCTATCTGCTGCCACTGAGCCACGGAATGCAGTCCATTCGTGGCAGACGCGTCAAGAGGACCTACTTTCAGCCTTGATTTCAGACCATCCGTGAGTTGTCACTTAAAGTGAGAGTCGAACACGGTGGTTCTGAGCAGACTGGAAAGAACAAGGTGATCTCAGGAACTTCAGTCAGCTGTCACCAGGTGGCAAATGCGGTCCTGAGTGTTGGTTTAACATATCCATGGGACAGCCCCAAACACCCACTGGCATTTCGCAGGGGTGGCCCTGGATGTTCCATATGTATTTGTATACATAATGCATATTTGTCTCTATATAGATATATGCATAAACCATGTGTATACATTCACTATCTATATACAGATACATAGATATCAAGTATTATGACATATCAACCATTGTTATCATATTTTAGTGCTATGTACATCTGTACTGTGGGTTATGCCCAGGATACTCATCTCCAAGCTGAACTATATATGCATTACTTGGACTTCCCTTTCCTCCTCCTCCCCGGTCCTGGGAACCTCAGTCACACTTTTTGTTTCTATGAATTTGACCTCTCCAGCTGCTTCTTAGACAGCCCGATCTGGCTTGCCTTACAGTGGTTTTCAGCTTAAGCTCATGCTGATGTTCCTTTTGAAAGGCTCTACAGAATCCCATCACATGGTCATTATCACATTTTGTTTCTCTAGTCCAAGGACCTGGTTTACAAACTTTATTCTGCTCAAATTACAATTGGCCTCATGCGTTCCTTCACTTAAAGAAATGCTGTGTCTCGTTTTAAGTTCAGAACACGCTAGCATTTGTTAGTCCACGCTCTTGTGAGGCCACTCCAGGCTTTACTTTCCTTTTTTAAAATTTTATGTGTACCGGAGTTGTGCCTGCATGTGTCTGGAGTTACAGACCATTGTGAGCCGTCACATGGGAGCTGGGAATCAAATCCAGGTGCTCTGAAGGAGCAGTCAGTGCTCTTAAGCATTAAAGTCATCCCAGTCCTTACTCTATATTTCTCGATTGATCGCCAAGTTATTTTCTATGCTCCGTCGGCCTATTCTGGCTTCTAGCACTGTGCCTGGGGACTACCCTCTAATGGAGCAGTCTGCAACAACTGGGCATTCTCAGTGTTTCTAGAAATCAATGGGGAGGTGTGATCCAAATACACCACTTCTTCATTCCCAAAATGGTGAACAGAGCCCGGGAAAGCAGAATTCTCCCTCTGAACACCAGTGCATCCTAAATAGAAGCCATATTGGCCTTCGCTCTGGAATTCAGCTCCTCAGAGAACACGTGCTGATGGAGGAGAGGACTTTCAGCACCTGGGGAGCTGCAGGAACCACAAAACCTTCCACTGAGAACACTTCCGGGAAGCAGAGTGAGCTTCAGGGGGGTCAGTGGTACACGGGGAACTTACTGAGTCACCAGCCATTTACCTGGACAAGTGAGGTCAATCTTGCTAGTTCCTATGTCAATGCCTACGTTTTAATGCTGCAAGATCTATTCTTGGGCGTACTGTGAGAATCAAGCATGGACCTGCACCCCAAATTAAGACAAAACACTGGTCTCTTGCAAAAATGAAGTGCTAGAGACAGTGAGATGACTCAACGGGCAAAATTGCCAACACCAAGCTTGCTAACCCAAGATGAATTCCCGGAATCTGCATGATGGAAGAGCCAATTTCCTGAGCGGATTGTTCTAGTTGTGTTACACACGTGCGTGCGCACACACACACACACACACACACACACACACACACAGAGAGAGAGAGAGAGAGAGAGAAAGAGAGAGAGAGAGAGAGAGAGAGAGAGAGAGAGAAACATAATTGAAAAGCTTGTTAAAAGAAATAACTGATGAGAGCCTAGTTGTATTTATCTCAGTCTGGCGGCTTGACTTGGATTTCCTTACTGCTGCATGGTGTCTGAGAGGGAAGGTGGCATCTCCAGTATGAAATGACAGGCTGGTGTGCAGTCATGTAAATCAGGGCACAGACAGAGAGTCTCAGTGGTGGACCACATGAGCAGTCTCTGTCCATTTGTAACAGTAAGGACTGGGGCAAGAGAAAGTCAAAGCACTGAGCCCTGCTGGGATGTCAGCCAATCAGAGCAGGCCTTTAACTGTTGAAAATGTAGAGACACCTAAGGGTCAAACTGCTGTCATAGGTGTGTGTGTGTGTGTTCAGAAGCTGAAGAAAGACTTATTTGCAATCAGCTAGCATCCTATCTACAAAGGAAGCCTTAACAGGAGAAAAGGAAAGAAGAGGGACGAGGCCCTACACACACACACACACACACACACACACACACACACACACACACACACTTCCCTTCGAGAATAAGAGATGCATTCTTCACCCTGTGCTGGGGTTGGAAACAGAGAACTTTGCACTCTATATTTTGGAGCCCTTGCTGAAAAGCATACATTTTTGGCACCAACATTTAATATAGTCCATCTAGAAACTGGTTCAGAGAAGAGCCTAGGCTTAGTTCTACCAAGCTCTTTAAGGTCTGTCACTTCTCTGAGCTAGTGGCCAAGACCAAACCCAAATACAGGTAAGTTGATGGAAGGCCTTGAGCTCCCCGAGTTTAAATAGCCGCTGCTCAGCATACCTTGGGGAGACACCAGCCACAGGCCTGTGTATCACATGACATGACCCTAGAACCCAGTAAATTCTTTCACAGGGCACTCTCATTCCTAAGCCTCTCCACGGTGAAGCACCAGGACCTGAGAGCCAGCAATACTTCGTCTCTCTCCTTGGCCTTTCAACCAAATGCCTTTTGCAAATGCCAAGTTCCCAGGAGCCACAACAGTGAACCGTTTCCAGGCTGGAGTCAGAGCTCAGAGGCGTTGAGTTCCCGCTCTGCTACTACCTGCCTTGCTTCTAGGTTGCCTCCTTTACCCTCTCTGTTGCCTGGTGAAAATGAGGTAACTATCTACCTGGGCTCTGTGAGTCACCCCAGATGGAGCCCTTTCCAACTGTTATGTCCTGAGCGGTAAAATCAGGACCTTATGGAATCTTGGTCCGTCTCAAAGCTCTCTCTTGTTTAAGAGCTCTGAGTTCTGGCAGCCGGCAGCAGAGCTGGGGCTATCCACACAGAATGGAAAAAGTCGAAAGCTAATAATAGTTTCTCGAATTTGTATTGCGCTTGGTCTTTGTGCGCCTTGTCATTCATCACAACTTTGATCAAAAGCAAAGCCTGAGACAGGATGGTGGAAAAGCCTGACATCACGCACACAGGCCACCTCTTGAATCTGCTCCCTCCACCGCAGCCACTGCCCAGCCAGCTTTAGCTGTCTCCTCGTTGAGCCTTACCGCCTCAGAGGGGAGTAGCAGAACTGGAGCCTCTCCATGGCAGAGCAGAGGCCTGACAACGTGTACATAAATGGACATGAACCCCACACCACAGAGGAAAACTAGTCCACGGCCCTCCCCCTCCCACCAGCCTGCTAAGGTCTGTCTGGATTTTAAGGCACATGCAGGCTTTCAAACCCACAAAAGGAAGCAGGAGGTAACGGTGCACACCTGTAATCCCAGCTACCAGGGAGGCAGAGGCAAGAAGATCACAAGTTTAAGGTCAGCCTGGGCAACTTTGTGAGATTGTCTCTCAGTAAAATGATGATGTAACTCTGTGGTAGAGGGACTGCCTGGCATGCCCAGAGCCCAATCCCCAATAACACGCACACATTGAGGGGGAGGTGTCACTCCGCTGGAGCTTATACCACCTTAAATGCTGATCCTCAAAAACAAACAGAAAGAAAACAAACAAATAACAACAACAACGAACCCCAAACCTCTTTGACCCACTGTCATAAACCAACCACCTTTCCCGGAACTTTGGGAGAGACATCTGGTTTTGGCCAAGGTGACAGGTTACCTACCACATCAGTGTGGGTGATCTTGGCCAGCAGCTCGGTCAGCGCATCACACGTGAGTGTGTTCACTTCTTCATCCTGCTGAAGCCCGCAGATGGCTGCTCCCACACTTCCAGTGGCGATCATCGATGGTGGGTACATGGCAAACTTGAAGTCTGTAAAGAGAGAGGCTACGAGTTTAAGCCCAGAAGCAAAATGGGACCCAGGGCTTGCCAGGCTGCAGCTGCATGGTTATCTGAAGGTGTGGGACCGCTGCCCTAGGATCCCTGGCTCCACCACAACTCTCACCCTTGACTCCTTCCACAGGAACCTTTTTTTTTTTTTTGCCAACTATGGGTATTCTCAGCCTTACAAAAAGAGACACCGAGGCAAGAGGGGAAGGGCGATTACCTGAGTGTACACAAGTCACCAAGGGCCCTGCATCCTGAGGAATCTATGCCCTACAATTGTTCAAGAAGTCAATACATGCCAGGTACCAGGTTCTTTGCCCTGGCAGGGCCAGGGCGGTGGATAAAATATGGCATCTCCATGGGTGATGGTGGAACAGAGTCAAAGAGGCATGCACTTGTACAGACAATATTCCATCCACCCTACAGGTGGGATAACTATGGGCTTTCAATGTTTGAAGGAAGGAGGCCCAAGTACAAGGAGATGGGGGAGTCATGAGGATTTTTGTGAAGAGTGATATTCCCAATAGGATCTTACTAAGAGTAATAGGTCTCTCCCTGGCTAAGCGTAAAGAAACACTACAGAGGGGCTGGAGAGTCGACTCAGCTCATCGCTTCTGCAGAGGACCCAAGTTTGATTTCAGCACCCATGCGAACTGTCTATAGCTCTAGTCGCAAGGGATCTGATATCCTCTTCTGACTTCCACAGGCACCAGGCATGTGCACGGTACACATACATATACGCGGGCAAAACAATCCTAAGTGTGTGTATGTGAGTACGTGCTCACGTGTGTGCATGTAAGCTAAATACAGAAGCAGTAATGTGGGAGATGAGGTGAGCTGGCTCAAATTCACTTAATTCAACTTCTCACCCTATGTTAAGGAGCTTCAGAACATTAGAACAGAGGGCAGAACTTTACTCAAATGCCAAAGACTAATGTTTACTTTCCAAGGAGTTAAGACAGAAGATTCACCTTGGTTAGGAAGGGCAACTTGGGACCTGAAACTTATTTGCTACTGAATGATTCATTCTCTAAGGGGCTTCTTGACTATGACCCAGTCATTGTGGACCCGCCAACTGCTAACACGCATGCATTGAACGTGATGCCTGCTTAACATGAACGTCAACCACGGAAGATGCCCTTATGGATGGAAGGAAACCTGGGAATTGTCAAGTTGAGCTTGCCCTTGCCCCTGCCTTGGGCTCACAAGCTAAGAGGAGACAGTGTCATCATTCAGTCCAGTAGTAGTTGTGAAACGGGGCCCACTTCCCAGTGTATGGTCTCTAGTTGTAGCAAGACCCCGACAAATCCAGTAGGGACAGAAGGCAGAGAGCATAGAGGGACCGGGGAGTCATAGTTCCGATCGTAATGAGACCACTGAGCAGACCGTGCAATGCTCAGGGCAACCTAGGCTCTTCCCTTCTTTCAGTGCAATGATCTCTTGTTAGCTCCCTTCTGTGTCACTGCGAGGGTTGTTCAGCGGGGAGCACAGCGCCTCAGCACTGAATCTCTACTGTTCTTAGCTACTCCACAGATCAGCGAACCGTACACGCGTCCCCTCCCACCTGGACTCAATCCCAGGAACACTGGGTAGGCCTGGCCGTCTGTCTGTCTCTCTTCTTGGCTTTCTTCCCTTCGCCATTCACCACGTTCACCTTGAGGGCCGTATATTATGGGGTCTCACCCAATTCCTGCTGGCCGCCAACCCCTGCCTGTGTCTTCTCTATCCGCCCAACTGGTGACAGAGCCAGCCTCCTTGCCTCCTGCTCTGCTGTAGGTCTCTCCCATATGGGCCACAAGAGACTGTTTCTCTGTCCAATAACCTTGTTAGCTCCCTTCTGTGACATTCATAGCACAGAAGAGGCAGCCAGCCCATGGCCCTGGGCCCGCCGAGGCCCTGGGTGAGAGCACCTGGCAGTGACAGGGCAGGGATTGTCCCCAATGTTCCCTTTCTTGTGCCCAGGCTCCAGATCAGGAGGCATGAGCATCCTCCCCGTAGAACTTTGCAGTCACACTGCTAACAAAACCAACTCAAGGTCAGCAGGTGGAGACAGAAGGGATATGTGGCTTGAGCTGGGGTGCAGGTACAAGACCTTTATGCAGGGAGTCCTCCTTGGGCACAGTCTGACCGACTCTATACCATGATCCAACGCACACGACTCCCCCCCCACACACACACACCGGGGGAAAACAGGTGTTCCCAAGAAGTAGCAGCTTCTTGTGGCCGGGTAGCTAAGTTATGGCACAGCAATGCACCCCACTATGGTGTGTTATGCTTGCTTTCATACACACTACACAGATATCTGCAAAAGAAACTTTTCTGACCTAAAAAAAAGTGCCCTAATTCGCTGGGCAGTGGTGAGCACACACCCTTAATACCATCACCTGGGAAGTAGAAACAGGTGGAATTGAGAGTTGAAGGCCAGCCTGGTCTACTAAACGAGTTCCAGGACAGCCGGGGCTACTCAGAGAAACCCTATCTCGTAAAAGAAAAGCAAAAGTCTGAGTACTCATTTACCTTCTTCACAGTGCTAGTGTGAGGGTTAACTGCAATAGCCTAGGCTACTAACCCAGGCACAGAGTCTAGCTCGGCTTCTATGAAGAACACATGACAGACGTCAGTCATCCTCGCCCTCCACTGCTTTCACCACCGGGACTGCCTATTTGGCTGTTAAGTCAGTGGTTACCTTTGCCGTACAGTTCACACTTATTCAGATGTGGTTCACCTAGAGCCCAGGAGCAATGCCCATGTGAGAAGTCCCAGGCTGGCCTCCTCACTCCCTCCTGGTGGGTTCAGGAAAAGGATACATTTCAGGAGAATGGGAATATTGAGGTGTCAAGTGATTTGTTCAACTCACTAGGTGTGTTGGACCTCTGACTAGGGACTCCTTCATACTCCAGTCTAGTCCGGGTTTAGAACAATCCTCAGAGTTACCTCCTACACAATGACGGAAGACACAAAAGAAGGGCTCTTAATCAGAAGCCCTCTCTATGGTATCAGCTGGAAACTGTGGTACCAAATCCCAAGGATGCCACAGAAGCAGCTGGGTGTCTGGAGTGGCTCCCGAGTCTGGACAAGGACCAGGAGAAGCACTCCCTATCCAGAAACTTGGAATCTGCACTTCTTGGTGAGATTTCCCTGGCTTCGCTAATGGAGTTTAAATCTGGGATGCTGTGTGTGGTCCTGCTCAAAGAGCTTAACACTGAGTAAAAGTAGAAACCTAAGTATTGCTGGCTAACAAAGCCTCCAGGGGTTGCTTTATTCTTGCTCGCCACTAGGGGGAGCGTCGTTTATTTTTCGAGACTGAACAAACCCAGAGTCTGTTTTCTCTGCTTCTTCCCCTTCCTCAACCTATAGTGAGAGAAGTGCAACTTTACAGTACCAGACCCAGGGTGCTCATTGGCCAGCAAACGATACCCATGACATCATTCAACACGCACTCATCTGCCACCCCCAGAAAGGATTCAGCATGGTGCAAGGGCAATAACTGTTAGTGCCAGAGTTCGCTTGGGTGGGAGGGGGAGAGGGCTACAGAGACTGGAGAAAAGCACCCATTCATCTTAGGGCCAGATGGGATGTGAGATAACCGGCATCACTCACAGAACCCCAGTTCAACAAGCTACTTCCTCCTCTCAGCCCCATGACTGCCCTCTGGGGGCAGTTCAGAGGCCACAGTGGAAATGTGGGTTTCGTTCTTCCTTCCTGGCTACCAGAGGCTTGGATTACATTCTAGAACAAGAGTCAAGTCCCCGGACTTTTCAGGGCCACCACAGTCTGGCTACTTGGGGCTGGAAATCAATGACCACTTTTAAGAGATGACTAAGTGAACCCCTAGGATTCCGCCTTGGGGTGGAGGTGGGGTGACACAGGCAATCGGGTACAGCAGGCACAGTTGGGCTCCCAGTGCAAAAAGAGCAGCTGTGGGGTATGGGGAGCACCTGTGCCAAGTTTAAACTCAATGCTACTGAAGTCACATGAAGACATGATGAGGTCGCCGGTACCCAAGTGAGATCCTGATCATGGGGGTGGGGGGAGGCTTCTTGATCTGCTTTGTTGACCTCAGAGCCCCTGGTGTAGAGCCCACTTCTGCCTTCGGTTGAACCCCGAGTTCCAGGAACTGGAGTTATGAAGACCTCTCAGGTTATTCAAACTTCACCCCCAAGGCCAACTGGGAGAGTCATACCAGGCAGTTTCGGGTCACTTCTCTCCCAGAAGCCACTGTAGGCTGAACAGGGAAGGAAGACACCTCTCTGCCCTGTCACCAACCCCAGAGTCCCATAAAGGCAGCCTGCTGGTCAGCCACGCTTCCCTCCATGGGCCCCTGAACTCCTCACACTCTTCCCCTTTCACACACACATACGCTCCGCACACCCCCTCAGAGCTGCTGCCAGCAGCTCTTTCACAATTGGTTTTTCCCATAAACTAGCAACATCACCCTGGGGCTGGCTACCTACCATTTCTTCAGGGACTACCCCCTTCCCTTGCCATTACCCTGTGAAGACCCTGGCTGTAGGCGCTTCCTCAGCTCCAGGGTGGGATAACCAGGTAGAGAGTGAGGCTGTGTGGTAGGGGGCATTCAGGAGCACCAGCTGTGGCAGAAGGGGCAGGCTCCTCCTGCCTTTGAGTCACTCTGAGCCTGCTATTTGAGGGTCCTGCCATGTTTGGGCCCACTAGATCTTAGCCCCCCGAAGCTCATGTTCCCCAAGAAGACTGTCGTTCAAGAACAGCAGCAGGTCTTGGTGTTTAGGCTACTGCCCAGCCTGCTGCCTGCTATAGCCCATCACCAGCAGGGCTCCAGAGCTAATTCACTCGCAGAGGCCCAAGTGCAGAGCAGGGCAGAGATCAGGGCCCTATGGTCAGGCTTGCCCTTTCCACACTCAGGAGGCTTGAGGCTCTCTTCTCCGCTTTCTCCAGGTCTACGCCTCCGGCTGGGTACTTGGCATACGGCTCTGACCTGACTGGAGGTACCCTCTCCCCTATCCTTCCCACTTCTTGGCTAAAGCTAGGCTGAGGCCCCCAAAGGCAGTCTTCCTGACTGCCCCCACCTCCCAGTAGACCTCTGTCCTCAGTCCCTGGATCCCAGGCTCCCTGTTTTGGCCCCAAAGTTGGCAGCTGCCCCAAAGATCTGGACAGGGCAGCCAAGAGTGGGGGATGGAATCCCCAAGAACAGAGAATGGGCCTGTGGTCTATACAGGATTAGGAGAATCTATCTACCCCAGTGCAAGATCAGGGAGAAAGAAGCAGTGGACAGACTCCCCCAAAGGTCCGTTAGTCAAAAGACAAGGTCAAAGCAGGACTCTGGCGGCTGGCAGCTGGGTGATGGGGTTACTTAGGTCCTGGGGTCAGCTGTCCTAGGGCCAGAGAGAAAAAGTTGTTTCACCCCTTCCCCTCACTGAATCAAGGCAAGAGAGGAAAGGGACAGAGTTCCTGGGAGACAAAAGAGCAGGCCAATGTGGAACTGACCTCTAGAGCCCAGGCCAGTGAGCAGGAGAAGGGCAGGGAACAAGGGACTAAAAGGTCTAAAGGGAAGCCAAGGCTTCTGGGGCTTCTGTGTGCATACCCCCCCTACACACACACACACACACACTGGCTGTTGGAAGGGCAGGTAACTCCAAGGCCCCCAGGGTATGGACTAAACCAGCAACAGGAAACCTACACACACACACACACACACACATCACTAAAAGTGGGAGGTAGAATCCCACAAACAAACCAGTCAGAGCCTGTGTCCAGTGGCAGGAAAAGCCGTGTCCACCTTAACTGGAGAAGCTAAAGTCTCAGACTGGGGCTCCCCCATTGGAGTACTTTCAGTTAGTACTGTTCATGAGCCTTATAAATCACAGGGCAGGTTTCGCTGTGGGCTTTAGTTCTCCTATGCATTCTGCAACGGCTAAAGCAATGATGTATCCAACCAAAGGCTTGTTTTGCAGATGGAGTTGAACTTGAGAGAGGTGAAATGGCCTGTACAAGGTCTCCCAGTGATAAGTAACCAGGTCTGTCTGACCTTTTAACTTCCAACAAAGCTCGGGCTCTATTGTTCATTACACAATCAGCTATGCAAACACATAATTAAGGCGTTACAAGGAATTAGAATGTTACACTCCACCCCAACTCTCTATGAAAACTATGAGGGCAACAACCCCTGGGGAACTGCTGCACACCACTGGAGGTTAGTTCTTTCTTCACCTTCTGACCCTGAGGCGATGAACTCCTGACACATCTCCCTTGGACTTCCAAACTCCTAGAGCTGGGGTTCTCAACTTTCCTAATGTGGCTCCCCTTTACTACAGTTCTTCCTGTCATGGTGACCCGCAAGCATAAAATTGTTTTGTTGCTACTTCGTAACTGTAATCTTGCTACTGTTATGAATCCTGACATAAACATTCGATATGCAGGATATTTTTGATATGTGACCCCTGTGGGGGTTGAGACCCAGAGACTGAGATCCCCAGTTCCAGCATCTTCTATCCAAGTGTGGGCCAGTAACAGTTATGTATCAAAATCTTTTCCAGGGCTTGGAAAATGAATCTTTACTCAAAGGCTTACTCCCTCCTCAGCAGAGGGAGCAGCCAGAGGGCAATAAATGAACCACAGTGACTAGGAACTCTTTCCCACTTATCAGGGCGGACTGCGTATTTATCTTGTCGTTGTTCCTTTCACCTATATTTGTCCCCACCTTCCTTAAATTCCCTCTTGGGCTTATCTCCAAGCTGTCCTTTTCCTCAAAAGATTAAAGATTTGAACACCACCACTGAGCAGGATATATAATCTTCAAAGAGCACTTTAGGCATCATAAACAATATTTTAGCAGGTACTAATTTCTCTTCCCTTACCACACCTGTCCCCATAAAGCATTTATGAGTGAAGCAGAGAAAGAAAGTATTCTAGTTCCAATAAAGAGCAGCGAACAAGCCAGAAACGAAACCCCAGACTGGCTTACTCGTGTTCACTTGCCTGGACACCCAAAGGGGCAGAGCAGTTGGTACTGCCCCACCGGCCCCTAGTGCAAGCCCAGGAACCCCCCTCTCACCGGTAGCACACAGAGCGATGAAGGTCTGTGCATGCTTGCGGATCAGGGACAGCTTCTCTTTCTGCTGGGGCAGCTTGCGCAGGATGTGCTCAATGAAGTCATGAGGAGTGACTGCAGCCAGGTTCCACTTCAGCTTGCCCAGCACCACCAGTTCCCACTCCTGTGAAGGGTGGGAGGAAGAGGGCCGAACACTAAGAATCCAGAGGCTGACTCCAGGCCTGGGCTGGGGGCTGGGTTCCAGGCCTGCTTTAATGATTCCCATTAAGGCTCAGCTGTCAGATCAAGATCATAGGGGGGTGGGAGGAGGGGAGTTCATTTGTCACTGTGCCCCTCATGCTTTGAAGTCGCTGACAACTCTTCTTGTGCTGAAAATGCCAGGCTCCACCAATGATAATGAGAGCAGGTAACCGCCACCAAGACCCAAAGTTCTTCTAGTTTTCTACCTATCCCCACCCATAGGACCCTGATGCCCACAAAATGCTGCTGCCTGCCCACCCAGAAAGTTGGACCTATAGCAAGATCTAGTCAAGGTCATTGTGGTACCGTGGCAATAATTTATTGGCTATGTCTCTATCGTAGGACTAACAGTCTCTTTACTTCTCACGGGAGAGGAGGGGAGTGATGCTTCCAGATTCGGAATGCAAAAAGCTTCCTTGGCCCAACTCATTGGCAACCAATTAGCTGGCCTTTACTTGTGGGACAAAGTTTTGCTCTCTGCTGCTAACACTCCCCTTTGACACAGCATGCGGGAGTCTTGGGGATAGGACACTTCACCCTTTCCCCTAACTCTTCACTGGCCTTTGTCCTCATGACTAAAGGGTCTGAGGTGGTCACTTGCGACCCCATGTTGCAGGCAGTCATTTGAGGCAAGGTGGAGGTGCTTAAACAGGATTCTAAAACCCTGTCAGCACATGTGCCGGGGACACTGCCACCTCCTCTTTTCTGGGTCGCTCACAGCAGTCCCACTAGTAAACAACTTTGTGCTCTCCTCTTGTGAACTAGATAAGGGAAATTATGTCCCGGTGAACTGGACTAAATACAATAAAGCCCTAAGAGTATGTGCAACTGAAGGGTGCGGGCCTGAGCTTCTGCCTCTCTGAGCAAGCTTGAATTATGCAAGACTTTGTTTCTTTCATTTGTTTTTGTTTTGCTTTTGATTTTTTTTTCTGAATGTGGGGTGTATTCGGAAGGAAACTGTCCCTGCCAACCAGTCATGCCTGGCAGATAGAGCCTGGCCAGCCATTTCTTGACTCTTCAGCTCACCGGGATCCATCTGCTAAGCTCAAGGGTAGGCTGCAAGGCACTAACTAGCTATGGTATGTCTTGGAGCAAGCTCTTTTCATCCTTAAAATAGGAGGGCTCTTCCAGACCCCATGCCTTCTGGATAAGGGGTGGAAAGCTGCCATGCTTCATTTGGAGAGAGTCAAGTTAGCTTCGTTGGTCCTGGAAAAATTAGGGTGTCTTGAAAAATACCTCCAATCCTCCAGCATATCAGCCGCATGGAAGACTCTCTTTCATGTGTTTTGGGAGAAAAACAAGCTGGTCTCCAATTCTGATCTTTTTTTATTTTCATTTCTTTTTACAAGCTTTCAAGTGTGCCCTAGCTTTTAGCAGAAAGTTGGGATAAAAACCCGCTTAACTACGCAAAAAAAACAGAGATGGCTTGAATCCCAGCTCTTCCTTCTTCTATGGCAATGTGAGCACAAACTTGTCCTCTGGCATCATTATTAAAAGAAGCGGATCTTCCAGAAGAAAGCACCTTTAGGGGCCCCTCAGACCAAACCAGAAGCAGCTGAAATCTGGCAGTGGTTCAAAGGTGAAGTCATTCGTGCCCCTCTCTGCATTCTCGGCAATTCCTCCCCCAACCTTGCACATGTCTGCCACTAGGTGGCAGCACAAGCCCAGAAAGGAGGGCTTCTCCCAAAGAGCTCAGTTCAAGAAGCCAGTCTCAGCCTTGGAGACTTTGTGCAGACCCAGGTCATGCTGGGGGGGAGGGGGAGGCAGAGGGGGTGGTCCTCTTCTACCAGTGCAAGAGAAAGGTGTGCAAACCACTGAAGGTAGGCCCCAGAAGCTGCAAAAGAGCTGCAGGTTTCCGGTGTGTGGCTGCAATATGAAGAAAAGCTGCAGGAGGGGGGAAAAATAGGAGATGGTGGAGAAAGCCTTTCTGGCAGAAAACCAGAGCCAAGACAGGACCCTCTGGGAACTGTATCCAGATCACAGTCCCCTCTGGAGCAAAGAATTCATCCTTCTGATCCCACCAATAGAAGGCCAAATGTTGATTTGGTGTAAACCTCGCTATGTCGATACTTAGTGATCGGCTACTATTTGTATAGTGATCAGCTACTATATGTATGTTGACATTGTGAGACTTTATTGATCTGTATGACATTACCTGTGACACCTCCAGGCTCTTAGGAGACACAACACAGCTAGCTTGTGAGAATTGAGACCTCGTTCTCGGGTTCAGTAGAAATCTAGACCTTAATTAAAAACCCTAACCCCCCACCCCAACACTCACCCACATTCTCTTCAACTGAATTTCACCCTCACAATTTTCCATGAGGGATCAAGAGCTTTGTTCACTCCCTGACACAGGAAGACTAAGCTATCTCCTACTAAGAGACCCCTGGTTGGCCAGAAGGCTTCAGAGGTTCCGGGCAACTCTGAATTCTAAGATGGACCTTGGAGATGGTGGATGGAAGACTCAGTGATGGGGGAGGGAAGAGTCAGGAGCAGGGAGGGCATCATTACCAGCAGCTCCTGGGGCTTCACAGAGTTGTCGGTGTAGATACACAGCTTTTCAGCAGTCAACGGGATGGTCTCTTTGAGCTTAGAGGCTAGAAACATGCACACTGCGCCCAGGAGCTGAAGATGGGTCTTAGGAGTCGGGACTCCAGCCAAGAAACGGTCCAGATAATTCATGGCCAAAGGAAAGACTTCCTCTTCGCACTTCTGTTCTTCGCAGACCTACAATCAGAGTGGAATGGGGTCCGAGAATACCGTGAAAAAAAAATAGCATCAGAAAAAGAGGAAAGGAATTAAAAAGTATAACCCGTGGCGACTCAAAAAAGACTTTTTAAATTTTTTTTTTGTTGAGGGGGGAGGGGGGAATAGAAAGGGCAGTAAAAACAGAGGTAAGAACATTAGGGTAAATCCGAAGAGCCCTGGGGTTCTGAGGTCCCCCAGGGCTGGAAAAGGTGGCCAACTAAAGCCCCCCCCCAGCCCTAAGGCAAAGCCCAGAACAGCAGCCGCCTGCCATTCCCTCAGCTCCTCACTTCTCCGCACTCTAACTCACTCACTCTCTTTTTTGGATTTCGTCATCTTTTCAAAAAATCAATAAAAATATTCTGGAAGCTCCAAGGGTCTACTTCTTGGTCTCATTCGGATCCCTAGACCCTATTCTATCATTCCCGACAATTGAAAAAAATGTCCAGGGTGGTCTCGGCCGCCCAGGGACCGCTGTTGGGGCGGTGGGTGGAGAAGAGAGGGGGAGGGAGGAGGAGGAAGCGCGCCGCAGCCGCCGCAGCCGCCGCAGCTGGAGCCGGAGCAGGGGGGACTGCTTCAAAAAAAATTATTAAAAATCGAGGAAAAAGGCTAGAAACATCCTTTGGGCCTGAAAATCCCAGAGAGGCTCCCGGATCCCCGGAATAGAGGTTTGGGGTGTCATTAAGGTCGGCATCTCCACCCCAGGGGCTCTGGATCCCGCTGGGGAAACTTGCGGAGTGTCCGGCTGCGGCCCACAAGGGCAGTTGCTAAGAAAGCTGTCCCCAGATGGGAGCTGGGGGATACTAATCAGGAAACCTCTCTCAAGGAGGCACGCGGGATTCTGATCTCTCATTTGGGGGGTATCCCCTAGCCGGCTCTACACACACCTCCTCCCTCGCTTCCTACCCCACCCAAATCTGCGCGCTGAAGAAGCAGTCAAACTGTAAGTAACCTTTGGTATACTGGGGGCTGGGAGAGAGGGCACGATCAGAAAGAGGGTGGCCACGATCATGGGGTGCTTGGGGGAGCGGGCGAATGGTCCCAGTCCTTGCAATTGGAGTTTGCAAAGCAACATGGCGAAACCACGGCAGGTCCAGAGCTGTGCATACGTGGGCACCCTGCTCTCTCCGCAAAGACTGCGAACCAGGTTTAAGCAGCGGTTCTTTCAGATTCCCCTAAAACGCACGTTTTTCCAGTGTGACTTCCAGGGCTCTCCTGAATTCCCTATTTCTCTGGCCCTTACTCCCCCTCCAAAGTGCCAACGCGGAGTACCGACCACACGCAGGGGACCTAAGGCCAGGACGGCATTGCCTCAGCTTTACTGGCGGGGGGGAGTCCTGTCTTTCACTGTTGGTGTGGATTTTCAGGTCCACACACCCTCGGGGGCCCCACTGAAGGCAGCTGTTCCACAAAACGGGTCAGGATGGGAGGACGAGGAAGCCACATGCAGACACGCGCGCGCGGGATGCCATCCCCCCC
>JAQHUG010000165.1:3165228-3216518 GCA_028555095.1 Dicrostonyx torquatus
GATTGAGAGAGAAGGAGGAAGAGTGGAAGGTGAGCGAGCAGAGCCTCAAGGGCTGCCTGCCTCGCACAGTCCTTCCCTCGGAACTGCCTTGCTCTCCCCAGCTCGCTCTCCTCACTCTGAGGCAGTGACGCAAGCTGGCAGGGCAGTTAGATCTCCTCCCCCTCTCCGGTTCCTCCTCCCCTTTCCTCCTCTCCCCTGGCGTCCCTCCCCTCCTTTCAATCTCTCCCTCCCTCTTTCCCTTCCCTCCCCCCACTAGCCCCCACCCCCGCCTTTTCCCTCTTGTTATTAAGGAGCACAGCAGCTGGCCCGACCAAACTTCAAACACGATCCCCCGCCCCCCACTAGTTCTCCAAGGCCCTCTCCCTCTATCCAGGCCCGCATGCTAGGGGCCCCGGATAGGGGAACCCACAAAACCCACGGATTCCACTGATTCTCTATGCCATACTATAGGGAGGCGGTTTGCCCTCTAACTTTGGGGTCTTGCAGTGTGATCGGAATACTGGCCACTATTCACGATCCAGCGGTAGAAGGTAGATTGAACATGTGGACGAGCTCACACAACTTAGAAGAAGATCCCCTAACTGAAGAATAAGGGAAGGCTTATTTGAGAAAATTGCAGCCTTGCATACCCAGGGATAAAGGTTATAACGCCCCTGAAGCTTAGGTTCCTGATAATTTTCAAGTTGTTTCCCGGCCCAAAGCCACGTCTATGGAGAGGAAGAGGAGGAAGGGGTGGATGTTGGAAGGAGGGGGCTGCTTCTCAGATCTGGAAGAATATGACCCTCGTGCAGAAATCCTCGTGTTCTTGGGGGCGCCATTGGGCAGCGCGGCCAGCCGCTCGGGGCCGCCGCAGGCCGGGGGCAGGGCTAGCAGCTGGTCCTCCGCCGCCCTCGGCCACGCAGGAAAAACCCGCTTCCTCGCCCCTGCATCTGCTGACAAGCCGCTCTAGGTGTCTGCGCGAGCGTGGCCACACAGATACAGCTTTCTAGGAAATGGCTCGGGAGGGGCCAGGGAGGGGGAGAGGGAGGGTTTAGGTTTGGCTCTCCCCGCGCCAGCGAGGCCACCCTTCCTTTACCCGGAGACTGCTGGGTCGTGCACCCCTCAATCTTACACCCGGCGGGGTCTCGCGCCTCACTCGTCAGCCAGGACTTTGGGTCGGCCCTGACATGTGCTCTAACGCATCCTGTGGTCAAGGCTGTTTGTAGAAGGGATACGGCGGTGCTTCCTCACCTCTTTCCTCCTCCCACCATGCTTTTCAGCATATTCCACTTAGGGAGGAAGGAGTAAGGACCCAGGGCCCCCGGCAGGGTGGCCACGCTGGCACGTGCAGATAGCATGGCGTGGGTTGCGGCTCTCTGGGCACACCAAGGGCCACTGAGTCCCTCCTTCCCTGAGAACAGGGGCCTGAGCCGGGGCGCCTACAGCTAGCGGAGGCTGGGGGGTGGCGCACTGGGGGAGCTGCACCCGTGGGCTCCCAGAAAGGCCCGGGAGGGGAGGTGAAAGGAAGAACGCAGGAGGGGAGGGGGGCAATAAAGCCGAGGTGCAAGCGATTAACTCCGGCCGGGCCAGCCCCTTTAAACGAGGGTGGGGCGGAAGGGGTGGGCGAGGGGAGGGGATATCACTTTAAAAGGGTGAGTAAGAGTTTGGGGCGCCGTCTCCCCTCCCTCTATTTGCATAGCCAATAGCTCTGGGGCTCCTGCTACTGCGCGCTGATTGTTACCGGGCAGATTACTTTTTTTTTTTTTTTTTTTTAGTAGGACGCCTTCCTTGCTACATCAAAAGGAAGCCCGGGGAGGGCGGAGAGAAAGCGGGACCGGGGGGGGGGGGGGGGGGGGCTGGGGCTGCAGAGAGGCCCGGGTGCCTCGGACCTTATCAATGGCTGCGGGAATTAGTATCCAATCTACTGCATGTAAAGAAAGGGGAGGGAAGGGGCGGGCGAGGAAAATGTCTAATTGCAGTGGAAGCCATTAGCTTTCGGGAAGAAAAAAAAAACTCATTGAAAAACCCTAGTTGCAAACTCAAAATGAAACAGTCCCGCGCCCAACGTGACTCTTGGCTAGTGCACTGTCCATCACCTGTTGATTTTAATCACAGGCTTCCCAAATAGAAGGTTTTTGGTATCATCCTGGACAGATAGGTGAATTTACGTTTTAAGACCTCATAAAAGCAATGACTAAAAAGTTCCCCAGGGCCACCTCAGAGGAACGGATCTGACAGAGCTCCTGGACAGGGGAGCAAAGTACGGGACAACATAGGTGTATGGAGGTGTCCATCTATCCCGACCGAGGACTTGGAGGCCATCCAGTCTTTCCACATCACTCAAAGGCCAGCCCTTCAGGGTCTCCTTTGCACCTCCAGTGAAGACAGCATCCGGAGCTCCGGGGCGGGGAAGAGGCGGGTGGTCGTCGTCCGGGCTCGCCCACCCGGGGGAGAAAGTCTGGGTGGCAGGTCCTCCAGTCTCCAGAGCCTGCGGAGGGCCCCTCGCCTCTTCCCTCCCCCACTCTTGGCTTTGCAGTGAAATTCCAGCGGGGAGGGGATTCTGGGGGTGGGAGAGGTGGCCTGCGGCGAAGGAGGGGGAGGAGAGGGTCTCGGGACGGAGGCCCCAACGTCTGGAGACTGGAAAGTTAGAGCGCTTCCAGCCTGAGAAGCTCTCTCCTTCAACTCCCCATCTACTTCCCCCTCCCACTACCGAGGATTCCCGAAGGTGAACCTCGCACCGAATCTGTCCCCAGCACGTGGGGTGCGGCGTGAGAGGGTGCGGAGGTTGGCAGCACGTCTCTGAGAGGTTGGGACTGGAAACTGCATTTTCTCTTTCGGTCGCCACTCTGACCACGTGCTAAAAAAAAAAAAAAAAAATTTTATTTCCTGGGGTTTTGTTTTGTTTTGTTTTATAAAAGTGCTTCAGCTAGCACGCGGGAAAGTACATACCGCCCTAGGGGCAAATGGACTTATTTTTCTTGAATGTGGACTTGGGTGTGCAGAAGAAGCGCCAGTGTACTCTCCTGGGAGGGGGTGGGGGGTGCAATAAGAAAAAGAGTTTTCCTCCTCCCCTTTGTAACTCCTAAAGGTGGAGAGATCCTTTGCCGGTTAGGATCCATGATAAACCTGAACCAAACGCGAGTTTTACTGGACTTTTAGTCTCTCTGGCATGTGTCTCCCCCCCCCGCCCCCTCCCATTTGCATCCAGCAGTTTCGGTTGGAAAGTGTACAGGCCTGTAGGTGTAAGGTGCAGTACGGTGTTGGGTGTTTATAGGCATATTTCTGCAGGAACCTGCCACCTAGGCACACATTCTAATAAGCTCACCTGGCGGATGCCAGCCAGCCAGGTGATCCTGCGGTTGGCCACAAGCTGGGGAGTCTTTGGTTCGAATCCTGTCACCTGGACGTTCTGGTCCAGGAACGGGGGTCATCGCCTCCTCCCTGACTCCCACAAAGAAAAAAGCTGTGTTTGTGTTACTCCACCGACGTCAATCAAAACTCCAAAAACTCGACAGTTGCCTACTGTAGAGCTAAGTGAGAAAAGGCTCAGTAAAAGGATGGGGAAACATAAAATATAGGTTTAAAATGTGAGAAGGTGGGTGGGGGTGGGGAAGAGTTGGGAAATGGAGGGTCCGGAAAAGAGGGGACAAAAGACCCAGGACTGGATCAAGCAGCTCCAGGTGGGAAAGCAGACCCGGGACCCTCCCCGGCAGCCCATCAGTAGACCAGATGAACACAGTCTCCAGCCCTGTGCACTCCAGAGACCCTCGGGTGGGTTTCAGCGTGGACCCCCGTAAGGTCCCTGTGGCTGCACGTGAGGAGGTTCAGAAGCCAGGGCCTGCAGTTGGCTCACCCACCTCGCACCTCTCCTTTGGAAGAAAAAAAAATGAAAGACCCAAACTTCCCCGTCTTCCTGTCTGATTCAGCTTCTGGACACGCCTCACCCGGCCGAAAATAGCCCTGGAAACGCATTTACTTTTTAAAAGTGAATTTGCTAGAAAGAGCTGGGGGAATTGGGGAGGGGGCGTCGGGCCGGCGTCGTCGGAGGTCTTGGTTCCCTCCCCGGGTCGCCCCCGGGAGGGGACGGCGGGGCAACGGAACCACGCCTCTGCTTGGGGAGCCACCACGCGGCTTTTTCGCGGAATTTTGACGTCACCCACATGTGGGGGAAGGGGTTGGGAGAGCGAAAGGAAACGGCGGGGGAGGGGGGGCGGCGCAGCCGGTAGCGGGGTGGCCGCCCAGGCGCTAAGAGGGTCCCAGGTCCCTAAGCACCCGCTGAGTGCCGCGGTCAATGTTGCATCCCAGCAGCAAAGTTCGGTTCCCTGCTCCCAGCCATCCTCTACTCCCCAAAACTTCACACACACCCCACTTCCACACTTATTTTTATTTATTTTTTTACTTTGAAATCGAGACCCGCCCTTTGCTCCAGAAAAAAAGCTGATTTCTTTGGTTTGCGGTCCAGTTCTTCTGGTCCCTGACATCCGACTGAGTATCACGATTGCTGGTGGCGACGGCCAGCCGGGGGCTTCCTAAACCTCTCTGCACCCGGGAAGACAAACTCGTGTCATTTTGCTTCTTGGGAACAGAGTTCTGTGTTTACTGTCACACGCGGGATTTTTCCACGCGCGACCGATTCCTCCCTGTCTCACTGCACATTCCATTTAAACATCCTCTGAACTGGTTACTATGACGGTGAGACACGGAAGCTCCTGGGGTTGCATGGGAACATTCGCCCACGGATTTTGCTGCACCCACAGCTAACCTAGGACAGAGAGATGAGGGCAAGTGCAGGGCCCCTCCCTGCCCACTCTCTGGAGACCCACAGGGCATCCGTACACGTGGAGAGCCTTCTAGAGAGACTGTAGGGGTTGAAAGTTGCAGGGTGAGCCCACGCACCTTCATTTCCCCTGAATTCGGGCAAAACCTTTTTAATCTTTCAGTTTAGAGACGCGAGAGCTAAAATGTGTCATATCTTTTGAGCCCCTGGTAATTAGGATGCGTTGATGCCCACAATCAAGTAGCCACAGTGGGGGTATTGAGGGGAAAAATACCACCTGGCTCTACTTTTTTTTCGACCTTACTGAGGTAAAGGGGTTTGTGTCAGGGGCCTCTCTGAAATGGACTTGACGTGGAATTATTTCTTTCAAAAGTAGGGGAGTTTTCAATTTGAATCAAAGGCGAAGCTTGGAAAGATTTCTATTTTGAAGACGACAGAGTGGTTCCGAGCAGTGCTTTCTTGCTTCGTTTGAACACATTCTATTTTTAAGTTATCATTTAGTTCTTTTTCGTTTAATGATTGCTAGTCTGACCCAAGCAGCTTTGTTTTGTTTCTTCTGGGGAGGGACTGGAATTATAATTAATAAAAATGTCAATAATTGCTTTCGAGGCTCAGTGTGAGGGACCTTTATTGAAGAATGTTGCTTTTGGGTGGCTGATGGGATGAACATTGCTTTGTGTGTACAAGGTAGGGAAACAGAATAGATTACTAAACATTATTTTAAAGAAAGGAGCTAAAGGCAGTGTTTTAAGAACCTAACAGACAAACATGCTTTAAATTTTACTTCACCTTCAGTCGACACTTTAAATTGTGGACATTTCTCTGTAAAACTTTTAACACTACCCCCATCAGATTTTTTAAAGCAAAAGTCAATTTTATTTGTTTTCCAAACACTTTAGTTTTGTTCAAATTCAAACATTTTTTCTCTCTAAAAAAATGCCCGCTTTCTTAGTGTGGTTGAACACATTTGATTCCATTGCATCGTTGAGCCATGCATCAGCCAAATTGCAGCCTTATATACCCTCGCCATTATTCTCTATTTTCTATCATAGTTTTTCAGCTATTAAACATAAGGACTGTCAGCATTTGTTAGCCCAGTTTCTGCACAATCCCACAGCACGCCAGATTCACTCTCCAGCTTTTCCACAATTAATTCATTTTTTTTTAAAAAAAAAGGAGAAATGATTTTTTTCTTTAGCTCTTAACCTTTCCTCCTTTTTTTTTCCAGAGGCAGGATTTATTTCTAAGATTATTTTATTGATATGGTTTTGCTGATAAAAGAAAAGAAAAAGAATGAGCTTGATGTTGTGCATCTGGTTGTTTTTCCAGGTTTTGCGTTCTTCTAAATGTACACCTTCAGGGGAGATGTGCTTTAGACATTGTCCTGTTGGGGTTGAGTTTGTGTCAGGGCACTAGACAGCCCACACTAGCTTGAACACCTATGAGGAATGTGTGTCCTCTTTGCTCAGCCAGTGAGTGTCTGTGCACTGAATAAACAAGTCTGGGGCAGAGGAGTTTATATGGAGATGAAGTTAAAGCAAAAAAAAAAAAATTCCAAAGTTGTTTCTGCTTTCAGCTGTCTGCAATCACACTCTTCCTCATAGTCAGTCGCCTAAGCTGCAAATCAAATGAGTCCTGGTACCATGTAGAGGAGTTAGTTCCTCCCAGCCCCAGTGTGTGTGGCGGTCATGTTAGTCATGGTGATAAGGGACAGCCGTGAGTCTCAGTATTGCATTGAGTGCATGCAGGAGCCTTTGCTTTCTTCTTTTCCTCAGAATTACTGTCAGATGGTTAAGTTTTTGTTTGGGGACACAGCACTAAAAGCATTCAGTTCTGACATTTTTTTTTCTTTGAAACTAAGTCACCTACTGCCTAGATGAAGGGTAAAAAAGAAAGAAAACCCGTACAGAATTTAAAGTGAATAAGAAGATTTCTTTTTCTTATTTCCAGAGTGTTGTTCCTTCATCACGCCCATATATGTTTCCATTTCCTTAAGAACAGCCTTAATGTCAGTACGATGGGGAAATGTCAACATCAGGACCCAAGCCCCACCCTTGCATCAAAAAGGATGTCGTGAAGCAAAGGGTTTAGGTTAATTTACAGCAGGCTTCATATTAAATATCTTACATTTAGCGTCCCATGGCCACCAATTGTTTCTGGATCATGAAACCTCATTGTTTTTAAAAACAAGCAACAAAAACCAAACAAACCAAAACCAATGTTTTCTTAAGGGCAGAGGCTTCCATCATGACTCAGATGTGCAGGCCACTGTGTGTGGGGTTCTCACTGACATCATTTAATTGAGGACCTTTAGCTGTATCAGGAGCAACACATGTTCCCCGATGTCTGATAATAAACGGATGAAGGATTGACTTTTCTACCCCCTCCTTTCTGAAGAAAAAAACAAAAAAACAAAGACATTCTTCTCTTTTCTCTCAGGAATAAAGTAGTGTGTTTAATTTAAAATTTCCTTAGCAGAATATTGAATAAGGCTCCAATTTACTTGTTTCGGTAAAGAGATGTTCACATAATTACTCTTTGTAGTGCAATTATGAGCGATTTTATGTCTAAATGAGTCGGGAATGGAACGCTCATGAAATTTGCTACAGTTGAAATGAAAACCATACTTACCTTGAGAAACCAGAGTCATACCTCCTCTCCAGTCACTAAAGACTGTAGACTGTATGTTTCACAGAGCTGAAGACCCAATCTTAGACAAGCATTGTTCTGGACTGTAGATTAGATGAGGCGGTGCTTAGGGCTGAACCTCCCGAAGTTGTGGGCAGTCATAGAATATGCCTCTGTCTTCAGGAGTTTGCTGTTGAAGCTATAGAACATCTGTCAGGGTTATTCATGTTGAGAGATCCCATATATGCTGGACTGATAGCATCGCAGGTCTATGTGCAGATACAGCGGGGCATGCTGGGGCCATGATTTGGACTTGCAAGGAAGAACTTGATTGGTCTTAATGGATGAGTTGACTATGCTGAGATTTCTATGCATCTGGCTTTGGCACTTCATTTATCTGCTTATGACTGGGTCCTTTCAGAAGCCAAACTCGGTGATAGAATGGATATATAGCTGCTAGTCACTCAATAAACGTGTTGGGAGATACGAAGGAAAAAGAATTGATTCATAAGGTCCTGACCCCAAGAAGCACATTCTCTAGTGATTCGGTATGGGAAAGAATTAACATACCAGATGAATGGGTGGGTTTTTGAAATAATAAAATCTCGGTGGGGAAGTAGTTCTTTTTCCTAGTGTGTTTTTCTGACATGCAGGAACTCTGGGTTCCATCAACAGCACCCAGTAGAATTAGGCATAAGGGTATGTGTCTCCTAGCATTTGGGAGGTATAGGAAGGAGGACCAGGAGGTCATGGTTACTCCTGGCTACATAGGGAGTTTGGGGCCAGTGTGAGACACATGAGACCGTAAATAAATACAAGTAAATAAGAATGAAACTGTCGATCAGAGGGCTTAGGATGAGACACTGTGCTGACCTGAGTAACTCATAGTAGAAAGATGTAGTGACTTCGTTTCAGACGGAGTCCAGTACCCATTGGCTGGGTTGCAGTGTTTCTTCCTTTCTGAAGACGCGTTCTTAGCTATGCTCTTAATCTGTAATCTATTACAAATTAATATTACCTGCATTAGAGGTACAGCAGGAACAAGAATGGGAAACCTCAAACCCTGCGAGCTAGTTGATTGTCTGAGTCCTTTGAGACTACAGAAAGAGAGACCTGTGTCCTTGGCTCCTCATTCTGTGCGTGAGTGGCTGTGGGTCTCAAGAGTATTGCCTCCAGTGGCGCTGACAGGGCAGAGGTCAGTGTGTCACTTCTCTTTTGGGGGGAGGGTGTGTGATTTCAGATTAAAGTAATTTATCCTGACATGGCCCAATATATTATAGTAAACAGTCTTTTTTAAATGTATTTATTTTTATTTCATATACATTTGTGTTTTGCTTGCATATAGTTGTTAGATCCCCTGAAAAAAATGTGGGTGCTGGGAATTGAACCAAAGTCCTCTGGAAGAGCAGCCAGTGCTCTTAACCATTGAGACATTTCCCAAACCCTGGAGGTAGTCTTTTTTTTGTTTGTTTGTTTGTTTGTTTGTTTTTTGAGATAGGGTTTCTCTGTGGCTTTGGAACCTGCGCTGGAACTAGCTCTTGTAGAGCAGGCTGGTCTCGAACTCACAAAGATCCGCCTGCCTCTGCCTCCCAAGTGCTGGGATTAAAGGCGTGCACCACCACCGCCTGGCTCCTATAGGTAGTCTTAGTAGCTTGCATGCCACCAGAATATACTCCTGTCATTGGCAGCATGCAAGTGGAACAGAGCCAGCCTGGAAGCCAGAGGTCTCCCATTCTTGTTCCTGGTATGCCCTCGACTAGTACTGTGATCAGGGTTGGTGTTTGTGATCCAAAAGGACTGAGTTTGCTCATCCACAGAATAAACTGACCATAATAAGTGATCTTTAAGTTCTTCGGTTCTGTATCCCTTGGTTTTCTTACAGTCATTGTCAAAACAGGATTCTAATCCGCACAACGTCTTTTGTATATTCTATCTTTTATATAAAGATTTTTAAATGATAGCGATGTTCTCACTCCCTCGCTCATTAGAAGGCTTTTACCTCATTTTCATTCATTTCCACCTACTGTCAGCTGATGAACAATGGACGATGGTGTCTGCCTTGTCCCCAACACCAGAATAAAATCAGAGCTTAAAGGCATATGGAGTATGAAAACTATATGGAGTAAAATCTTACTCCAGGATGCTTAAGGAAATCCTGGCTAATTCGGACAGAGCCTGTCAGAGCACATACACCTGGTTTGGAGTGGGTTCTGAATTAAAGATCCTCTTTCATGTGACTATGCAATGGGCAGTCCATAACCCTTGCGAATCTCTTTGAATGAAGCTCCTTTTGAGCTGCATGGCACTCACATAGGACCAGGTCCATTGATTGTAAAAGAACGGCACAGATTCCCCACAAGCTGCAATATTTAGACAGGATCCTTCTTGCTTTCTGGCAAGCCTTACTACCAAGCAGCATGCAGTGGAAACTCTGTTGGCTCCCATTTTTTTTCTCATTCGTTTTGAATCTTTGAATATATCAGAAACTCCATTTGTTTGGGCTGTCTGCTCAGCAGTGAAAGTCAGCAACCTACCCATCCCTGGAATTACCAAAACAGGTGCTGCCATGTCCTATTTCAAATTTGGCTATTAAAGAAGAGAGACAGACATGTGGTCGATAAATCATTGCATTTAGCATAGTTTCTAGACAGTTCTCCATACATATTTCTTTGAGTTCATGGAATCACGGAAAGAGTAATGGCCCGGGGTTCAGGGGAGGTGGCTAATTCCCTGTCTGCCACTGCAGTTAATAAGGACTTCATCACTATAATGAAATGCAAGAGGCAGCTTGGTTTGTAAGCAAAGAGAAAAGGCGGTTTGTCTCATGATTTTGGACCTTCAGAGTCCCAGATTAGATAGCTGACACACAAATAATAAAAACTCAGAGAGATACTGGGGTTCAGCCTGAAGACCAGAAAAGCAAAGCAGCCAGCCATTGGCTCTTACCTCGACCTCAATTTGAAAATGGCAGTCCTACCTTCAGGAATCTCAGAAAGAGACTGTGACTGAGAGCTGTCTCCTCCTGCTTTATATTCCTCTCTAGAACTGAGATTGAAGATGTGCACCACTGGGATTAAAGGCTCTGCCTGGTTTCTATGGCAACTAGTGTGGCTACTGGGTTTAAGTTGTGTGTTATTGCAGCCTGGTCTGTAAGTCTGGCCAATGTGGCTGTTCTACTCTTTGAACTTCAGGCAAGCTTTATTTATTAAAATAAAAATGAAATGCCACTATGGGTAGCCCCATTGGTTACACCTTTGCTAGGGGCAGCATGCCCTCAGAGCCTACCATGTGTGAAAGGGCTTACACAGCCATAGAGGAAGTCAGAGGAGGGAAGAATAAAAGAATATGAATATGAGCCTCACACTCCCTTTTGAGGATGTTCTCCTAATAACCTAAGAACTCCCTTCTGGTCTGAATTCTGCCAGTAACACCCATGTAGAAGCAAAGGTTTTAATCATAAAGGAGCCTTGGGGAGCACTCGGATGTCACCCATGCTACAGCTCTGTGCAGCTTGGGACCAACTTGGTCATGCGGATGGATAGCCTGTTCAGGAGTAGTACCTGTTTGAGCTCCAGGCTGCTGTACACCACACTGCTCTTGGTGCCCTGGGCACGAGCATGCGGGCCCCATGCTCTCCTCTCCTAAGCAGGGTGAGCAGGAGAGGCTAGGCTCCACTATAGGTCCAGTGGTGGTACTAGCCTAGAAGCCTGAGCCTCCCAGTGCCAGCCACATCCTACAAAGCCAGAGTTAGAATGCACGTGCATCTGCTTACTGCATGATGAGCCCCGAGCTCCTTGCTTTGTGGCCTCTTCCCAAGAAGAGGAAGGATGTTACAACCGGTAATGGTCAGGTACGGAGACAGGGGAACGACTCACTGAAGGTCGCACAGCTAGCCAGAGATGGAAACCTCTAACTTCCTGACAATTGTAAAGAATGTTTAATTACACTTATTTATTTGTTTGCTCTCAGTAGACCAGGCTGGCCTTGAACTCACAGGAATCCACCTGCCTCTGCCTCCCAAATGCTGGGATTAAAGATGTGTGACACCTGGCTCTCTCTCTCGCTCTCTCTCTCTCTCTCTCTCTCCTTCTCTCTCTTTCTCCCTTCCTTCCTTCCTTCTTTAGTGTGTGCACATGTGAACATGTATGCCTGCATGCACTTGCCAAGGCACATGAGCGGAGATCCAAGGACAGCTTGTGGGAGCCGGCTCTGTCCTTCACCGTGTAAGTCCTGGGGAATGAACATACGCCATGAGACTTGGCCTCTTCACTCACTGTGTCATCCCACAGGTTCTTCCTGACAGTTTTCATCCTCACCGGCTGCCTTTTGTCATGAAAACACGGCAGAGCAAGACATTCCCCTAGCTCAGACTTTCAGCTGGCCAGGTACCTGTGTGTGCAGTTCCTTCAACCCCTCTTCCTTTCTTTATGTGGACATCAGCCCCTTGCCCTCAGGCTACCCTCCTCAGCACTCTCTCTTCACTGGTATCGTTTTAGTGTGCACCCTTCCTAATGTGTAGCTAGTGGAAAGGGGGAACCCGGAAAGATGCCCGGAACCCACACACCATGAAGACCTTGCTAGGAAAACTTGAGCTGCCTTCATTGCCTCCCCGGCCCTGGGTTGCTGGAGCCACTCAGCCTCCAGTAGCCCCGAATACACTATCAAGAGAGAAATGACTCTGCCATTTTGTCCAGGCTGGTTTCGTAAATGAAACCTAAGATTTTCCCTACTTGCTCATTATCAATGGATTAAACTCAGCTGTGCATCATCTTCCATCAACTGTGTGCAGCAACCCCGGGAACAGCGCTAGGGTTTCTGTAAGAGTCATACTGCTGCACACTGCTGCCTATGCTGAAGAGTCACTCAGGGAGATGCAGCAGTGGAGGATGAGCCTGAAGAACACTGCACTGCTCTTGGACAACTACAAAAGGCAGGTCTTATAGCAAGATGCTTTCAAAAAGTGGGTTCGTGGAGCTGGGGGGAAAAGGAATGGAGCAGCTCTGCAGAAGGACGCTGAACTAGAAAGATGCAGTGTTGGCTGCAGCTACGGGAGTGCCGCTGTGGTTTCAAAGGAGCATGTCATTGGTAAGTAGTAGGACCAGTAGGCCTGCCAGGAGGCTTGGATCACCACTGGGCCCACCTTGTCCATCCACATTGCTGCCTGCTAGGCCAGTACCACCACGGGTCCTGCAGTGGAGCCACTGTAGTGGAGAGTGTTGCTGCTCTCTCTGCTCACCCTGCTCACCCTGCTTGGTGGAGGGGGTACCATGGTGATGCCTAAGCTGAGAGCAGAATGGTCAGACCCAGGGTGCTGGAAGGGTGGCTAGTGCCTGAGTGCAGGGTGGTTTATAGCAGCTTGAAGCTTGTGCAGGTCCTGCCCCCAAACACACTGTCCTACAGCATAATTACCCTGACTCCGAGCAAGAAGATATCTGAAATAAGAATGATTCATTTTCTGGATTAAGTCTTCCTGAAAGACTTCTGTGGTCTGTGTTGTGCCCTGGAGACCAAGTTGGTGTCCAGGGTCAATGCTGATGTCTGTGAGCCATCCCAGTTGATGTCCGTGGTCTGTGTTGCTGCCATGTTGATGTCCATGATCCAAGCTGCCATGGAAACCATGTTAAAGTCTATGATTAAGTGACCTGTGCTGCCGCCGGAAACCATGTGGAAGCCCATGATTGGTGCTGCCACTGACTACTATGGGCAATGAAGCTTCTTCTGCAGTGGTATTGATGACTGCAGACATAACTGAGACTAGGAGACATTGAAGACTCCTGTGACAATGTCCCTGATTCCTCCTTCCCCCCAGAAGCAATCCAGACAGGAAGCCACTAAAAAGAGTCCTTAAAAACTGTGATAAAAATGCTGAAACAGTTGATGGCTTCTGGTGGGAGTGGATTGGAAGGGACTCAGTTTTCTTTAAAGGATTGGCATCTGGGAGCATGCCATTGACCATGCTCCGGTGAGAATATGAGAAACACAGATTGGATTTGGTCGGTTTTTTTTGTGGTTTTGGGGTGGGTGGGTGGAGGTCAGGAGGAGGCACCAGGGTGGAGAGGTAGACCTGAGAGGAATGGGAAGCAAGTAAGATAGGGGTGCATTGTACCAAATTTCCAAATAATTAATAAAAATATGTTGGGGAAAAATATATATGTTTACTTAAAACTTAAAAACAAACAAACAAATAAACCTCACACTTCTGCCAGGCAGTGATAGCACAGACCTTTAACCCCAGTACTCAGGAAGCAGAGGCAGGTGGATCTCTGTGAGTTCGACACCAGACTGAGTTCCAGGACAGCCAGGAGTGTCATCCAGAGAAACCCTGTCTCAAATAAATGAACAAACAAATAAATAAATTGATGAGGCCTTGAGTTGTGGAGGGCTTCGGTTTCCCCATCTGCAGAATGGTATGCTACCTTCCAGGAAGAGCCGTAAGGGGTAAAGGCAGATAGCAAGTGGCACTATCCCCATGGCCGGAGGCTCAGTGGCTACTGTCCAGGTGGTTTAATTTCAAACCGGTCCATTCTAGAATCCTGAGCACACACTCTTTACTGACAGGTATCAAGGGCTGCCGCTATCTTTGGTAGAAGGTATGGGAAACCCACCTACACCGTCCTAGAAGTACAGAGACCTTCACGCATCCACTCCCGCGGTCTCTGAATCAAGGCGAGTAGTTCGTGGAGACACGTTTTGTCTTTTAATGGCATGGTATTTATCTTAATGAAATTTGGGGGGTAACATATTAAACTCATGATTTCACAGACATGATAGTGTTTGCTAACTCTGTACATTTCACTAGCATTTCCACGGCACTGACGTTTTTCGAGAAGGTTCTGTTTTACAGCATGGAAGTGAAGAAGCAGTGTTTTAGAAGGGCAGAGGCATGTGCAAACAGTTCACGCTGGGGAAGCACTAAGCCCTGGCTTTCTCAGTCTTCCCTCCCAGCCGCAGCAGAGAGGGCAGATTCGGAAGTCCAGGCTTCATGTAGGCCGTCTTTATTTAAACAGTGGTGCCATCATTTTCTCATCCCTCTCCTTTCTTCCTGCATCTGCTCTACCAATGACTCACCCTCCCTGCTTGACCTTGGCCACTTCTCATTGCTTACTTCTGCTTTCGTGGTGTTTCCCCCGCTGCCCGTGACTTTCGCCTTTCTGTGTGGGTTTGCTTTTGTCCTATTCCCCTCGCCTTTTAACTTTTTTTAAAAGCCCCTGACTTTATCTGGCAGTTCTCTGGAAGAACTCCCTTCTAGAGGTTTTCATTATTTGGTCTCACTCAGTTCCTGTTCTGTGCAAAGAGCCCTGAGCCACCGCTTTTGTCCAAATAGTCATTGGCCAATGTTTAACGTTCCAGCTGCCCAGGTGACATCAGTCAGGACTGATACCAGGGGGACTTTATTATTATTATTATTAAAAAAACAAATCCATGGAATAAGCTACTGTAGTTTAAATTTTTTTATCTTATTCAACTAATTTATTTTTACATTTATTTATTACATAATATTTTACATTTATTGTGTGCATGTGCTGGGGGAGCACATGCCGAGGTATTTGTATATCAGAGGAAACTTTTGGGAGTTGATTGTCACCTCCCATCATATGGGTCCTGGGATCAAAATTCAGGCTTGGTAGCAGGTGCTTTTAGGGCTTTACCCACTCAACGATCTTGCTGACCCCATGTAGTTTGAGCCCTGATTACACCCCTACATATGCATTAAAGGCTTGGTCCCAGCCAGTGGTGCAAGTGGAGTACAGTGAAACTTGAGGAAAGGAAGATAGATCACTGAAAGAGATCCCTTGAAAGACATATTGGGATGCCAGTTACCTAGCCCTGCCTCCTGCTAGTTAACAAGCCCCTCCTTCTGCTAGTTAACAAGACCCTCCTGCCAGTTATCTAGCCCCTCCTCCTGCCAGTTACCTAGCCCCTCCTCCTTTCAGTTATCTAGCTCCTCCTCCTTCCTGGCCACCTTGAATACTAAGAATACTGCCTCACTGAAGATCCAAAAGCAGTGGTTTTATCGTTTATAAATGGTAGTGACCTGATGCCAGTCCCACAAGGGGCAGCAACAGCCACCCCAGGCCTCGGTGGGTCCCCTTGGTGGATGGGAGACCGTGGTGTTTGAGAGACAGATATACCATGCAGAGAGATTTGGAGTATAGAGCTTATTTAGTGAGTTATGGAGGGGGAAGGGAAGAGGAGAAGGGGTGGGGTGGAGGAGAAGACAGAAAGACATAATCTGCATCTCCAGATGCTGCGGGAGATTAAGCTCTCTTGCTTTCAGCCAATGGCTTCTAAGATACCAGCCCACTGGGGCGTGGTTTTCATTTTAAAATAAGCCGCAGCAGCTCTCCAGGCTGCGCTTGCTTCCGGCTTCCATGCTGACTGCTCGACTCGGTTTCCTGTTTTCAACCAGAGGAATGTGGTTTGGGACATTGATCTGTAAGTTTTATCCCCTCCAATAAAATGCCCCTTTTTTAATCAAATGGTGTAAGATTGTCCTGCGACAATATCCAGAAGGGCAGGCAGTGGAGGTGGGGGCTAGAGATCTCCTTGCCTCAGCAGGGGATGGGGGAGAGGGGGGATTGGAAGTGGGCCGGGCTTGTCTCTTAAAGGGACAGGGTACCTAGGTGATAGACCAAGCCAGTAGATTACTAGTGGGAGCAAGGAATCATAGACTGAATCCTCAGAAATGGTGAGCCAAGATACACCTTCAACCTTTAAACTGAATAACTTAGATGTTTGTCACAGTGCCAGAAATCTCACCAGTGTGTGTGTGTGTGTGTGTGTGTGTGTGTGTGTGTGTGTGTGTGTGTGTGCTGTCCATACAGAGCTCTGTGGAACCTTTCTTTTTAAAGATTTATTATTTAATTTATGTGCACAAGTGTTTTGCTTGCATGCATGTGCACCATATGTGTGCCTGGTGCACTGAGAGGTTAGAAGAGGGCACCTTAGGAACTTGAGTTAAAGACAGTCTTGGGCCAGCAGATAGGTTCTGGGAATTGAATCTGGGTCCTCCATAAGAACCGTCAGTACTCAGCACTGAACCTGACGTACGTATTTCTAAGGATGTGGAAGTCCACAGACACGGTTCCATATACGCTGTGGAAAAGCTGGAGAAGGCATTCACCTTTTCAACTGAGGACACAAAGTGACAGTGACACCAGGACCTTAAGCAGCACAGCAGATGGCTAAAGGCATGCCGCAGCAGACAGAAAGTTCCTCTGCAAAAGCTGGGTGACATATTGGCCAAAACCATTCAAAGAATTGCCTGTCAGAGCATTATCTGAACGCAAGGAAAGCGAACAGACTCTTTGAGGGAGATTGGATGTAGATTTTGTAGATGATCAAGAGCATAGACTTCACACAATAGGCAGAGGAAAGTCAATTCAGGAAATGCACAGCACCAATAGTGCCCCCGTGGTGGGAGTGGGGGTGGGGCAGGGGTACCAAGCTGAGAGATCCCACCTCAGCATAGAAGGTGGAGAGAGATCAAGGAAGACACCTGACACCAACTTCTGGGCTACACACATACACACGGATATACAATTGCACACACATCGGTGTCCATATGTACATGAACTCACGCATCACACACAAACACATACACAAATTAAAAGTAAAGGAGGCATTAAGGTATTTTCAGATAAACAAAAGCTGACAGATTTTACTTTTTATTGCTAGCAGATCTCCCTCTATAAAATACTGACTGGAAGCTAGAAGTGTGGATCAATGAGAGTACACATAGTTGGCACCTGATGAGGTGCTGTGTTAAGTGTCTAGCACAGGAAGGTGGGAAGGTGACAAGGGGGAGAATATTGAAAGCTCTTGTAGCTTTAATAAAAAAACATTAGAGAGTAACTAAAATCCACACAAATATATAAAGGCACCAAGATGTAATTATGCAGGTGCCAAAAATTAAAATGTATATGTGAATTTTTTTTCTTTTATATAACATTTTCTTATGATTTAAAATTAAGATTTACCAAATGCCATTGGTGGTATAATGTATAAAGATGCAGTTTGTATACTAACAGCACAGAGGAGACAGGAACCGTATTGTGCTGGTGTTAAGTGTTTGACTGATGGTGCTGAGTTGGAATCACTTCTTGCTTATATGATAGTAGGATCTTAATTATAGTACCAAGAATATTCAGTAAAAAAAAAAACAACTGAAAATTAATCTACAAAATTAAACAATAAAATAATTCAAATGTTATATAATATCTGTTAAACATAAAATAAAACACTGGTGAGGAAAGAAAAAAATCTCAATATTTGTAAGAATGATAGGACAAAAGGAAAACATAAATCCTGACATATAACATATATAATATAAACATAATATAATTACAGTTAATAATTAACTGTAAATGGCCTAAATACTTGAGTGGAAAGAGAACAGATAAGTAAAGAAAATGTGCTCTGGATATGACATGCTTTAGATGCAAAGAAAATTTAGTTTAAAATAAAAAGTTATAGACTGTGAGTTTAGCTCAGCAGTGCTAAAATGTATTCATGAGGCTGTGGACTCAATCCCCAATAATATTTTTTTAAAAAGGTTAAAAGATGGAAAAACACACACTATACAAACAGAGAAGAGCTGGAGTGGCTGTAGTCATGCCAGACAAAATAGACTTTCCTCTAAGAAAGAACATTTTATAATGATAGAAAGATAACTCCTCCTGGAAGACCTAGCAGCTATAAACATTTATGCACAGAAACAAAAACTCCAAATTAGTTGAAAAAAAAACGTTGTTTTTTTTTTTTGTGTGTGTATGTTACAAGAACTTGCCTGCTACTTTTATTCCTTGGATTTATTCTGTTCTCTGAGACTTACACAACATAAATCTAACTAGTATATGGCCAGATGGGTTTCATGTGCTTGAAGACGTACGCTCATATCTTTTCTTAGTTTCCATTTTCGTGTTGCACTAGCACTATGAATATATTCCAAAAATACAATTCTATTTTTCTGCAAAGAGAGCTACGGTGGCATTAATTAGAAGAGGAGGTGCATTCACAGAGTCTCAGGATTGAACAGAAACTGAGGTGATCTTACTCACACCTCTGCTTTTGTAGAGAGCAGACTGAGTCCCACATTTAGCTTGGTGGGACTTAGCTGGATCACTCACCTGCTTAACCAAAGACTATTATCTCTGCCCAGTTTTTATCCATAAAAGGGTTGCTGGATTTATTTTCTTTTGTCTGCTTTACTGGGGGAAGAGAAGAGAAGAGAGGAGAGGAGAGCAGAGGAGAGAGAGAGAGAGAGAGAGAGAGAGAGAGAGAGAGAGAGAGAGAGAGAGAGAGAGAGAGAGAGAGAGAGAGAGAGGAGATAGTTATATAGAGATCCATAATTTTACTTACACTGACATTCTTTAGGATTTATTTTTTTGTTTATAAGTATGCGCATATAAGTAGTGAATGACACATGTGTTCATGCCTACAAGGACCTAGAAGAAGATGTCAGATCCCCTAGAGCTGGTGTTACAAGCAGTTGTAATACTGGAAACTGCTAGGTACTAGATCTGAGCTCAGGTCCTCTGGGAGGACGGCAGGTGCTTTTAACTGCTGAGTCATCTCTCCAGCCCCAGCACTGGCATACTTTATCTCAAATTTGCCACAGAATGAGAAAAGCTAGGAGTAGTAGAAGAGTTGTATTGAACTTTTAAAGTTTAGACAATCTTTTGGAACCAGTAATCAACTTCTTGGATAAGTCACTTCAAAATAAGAATTCTTAGTGGGGGTGTAACTCAATGGTTGAGTGCTTGCCTAGCATGTGAAAGGCCCAAGATCCACCCCGTACCAAATAATAATGATAGCAATAACAGTAAGAAGTCACAGCCAAGATACCATATAGTATCTATTGAGTGCCTATAGTCTACGAGGCATTTACTACATACATTACCTATGAACTTCTCTGTGCAAGTGTAGTGTGCCTAGGAAACTTCCCAAGAGCTTCCTGGATTTGGATATTTGGTTGCCTGCTGATGGTCTATTGGATAATGATCCTAGAGGCTCTGGCTTCAGCAGTGGATTAATTCCATCAGAGATCCCGAAAATTATGGAATTATTGGGAAGTGGTGAAGTGCAGGAAGCAAGGCCTAGCTGAGGAAGTGGGTCATCTTGCCCTGACTCCTTCCTGTAATCCCTTTTATCTCTGATTCCCCATCGCTGTGATGTGACCTGCTTTGCTATGCCTAGTATGATCAACGGGCACCTCTGGGATCAGAAGCCAAAATCAGTCCCTCTGCCATTAAGTTATTAGCTTAGATTTTGATCCCAGAGCACCTGGAGTGTCAGGCCTTTCCCTGCAGGGCCTCCATGGCGGCTGGGGTATATACATCCTCTGAAAACTAGAAGACCTTCTTAGTTCAAGTCCAGCAAGGCTCAGGTCTGCATGCTCTCCCAGACACCCCACTTACACTTTGCCCAAGCCAACTTCACCCCTAAGTTTTTCCGCAAACTCCCTGTTGTCAGGGTTCCAGCATTTAAGGGCGATGATGGATTCTGTGTGTTTGAGAGTGGTGCCATTGCCTGTTGTAGGAGTGAGAATGAGGAGCTACGGGGCAGCCCAGTGGGTGAGCTTTGCTGATAGTGACACAGTTCTCTGGCGTTCCCTGTCTTGGGTATTGTGCACCATGGCAAACAGGCTCCTGACAATGCAAAGGAGGAAGTGAAGGGACTCCTGGGGGACTGGATGGATGCTTGGATGTCTACCAAGGTCTGATACCATGCCATCTCCACCCACCCTGCTACAGCTTTATAAATAGGTCTTGGAACTTCTTATTTTCAGATTTTATTTTTTTTTTAATTATGTGTGTGTGCATGTAAATGTGTGTGCCCCTGAAGGCCAGAAGAGGGCACCGAAGCCCCTGGAGATGGAGATACAGTTGGTTGTGAGATGCCTGATGGAGGAGCTGGGATCCTCAACAAAAGCAGCCAACACTCTTAACCGCTGAGGCACCACTCCAGCTCCTTTGAGACCCTCTTTTTACTAGGGTTTCCCAGTTTCAACTTCTGGTTCCTCTATCTTCACAAGCTCTGGGGCAGGGCTGTCTTGGGGGAAGTGAAACAGTGAGAAGATGCCATGAAGTTTGCAGCAAGCCTCTCTGAAAAGGGTACCCCACTAGAAGGAAGGGCAGGAACCCCCGGCTGAGCAGAAAGAGGAGAAAGAAGCAGGTGTGCCAGTCTCTGAGGAGGAGATGGATGAACGTGAGCTGGCACTGGCTGCTGAGCCTGAGGGCAAGACCCTACTTCACCTTCATGTTAGATAGTTTAAACATAAGTGTTCCAGTGGGGATGTCATTTGTCTTAGTTAGGATTTCATTGCTGTGCCGAGACACCATGACCGCGGCAACTCTTACAAAGGAAAAGATTTAATTGGGTCTGGCTTACAGTTCATGTTTAGTCCATTATCATCCTGGCAGGAAGCCTGATAGTGTACAGGTAGGCATGATACAGGAGAAGGAGCTGAGAGCTCTACATCTTGAGCCACTGGCAGCAGCAGTGAGTGTCACACTTACTTAGGCCTAGTCTGCCCATAGGAGACCTCAGAGTCCATCCCCACTGTGACCCACTTCATCCAGCAAGGCTACATCTCCTAATAGTGCCATTCTCTATGGGCCAAGCATCCAAACACATGAGTCTATGGTGGCCTATTCAAACTTCCATACCATCTCTGTGGACACTGCATGTTTGGAGATGACTTTGGTAAGGATGACTGGTCCCTGTGGTGTGCAAGTACCACTTTGCTGAAAAACTCACCTGGACCTTCATGAGTAGTACCCTCATCCCAGGAAAGAAGAGGAAGGCTAAGTCTGGAAGAGAAAAGATATCAAGTGGGTGGCTCACATCCAGAAACTAAATACGCCCCCCTTTATCTTTTCCCAAGAATGTTCTAGCAACTGGGGAAGAATACCTTCACCACAGCAGCTTCATTTTGGGATTCTAGATCTGACTAGCTGGAGGTTTGTCTTTCTGGTCAGAAAGATCCCAGATAACTGGGGAAATAACTGGTCTCTTGAGGGTGGGGCAAGGAAGGATGTCCGGATCTTAGGGTGGGCCAGTAGAAATGGGGTCCAGCTCTGGACTGTACAGAGGCAGTTCTTTTCACAACAGAGTAAGTCCTGGGACCTGATGCCATTTGTCTGAGATGGAAGTGGCACAGATGTGAAGCACCGGCCAGGATCTGACCACACACCTCCTTGTTGGCTCTTCATCCCCCGTTGAGTCCAGACTGGCAGGCAGATGAGTGCCCTACATGCAGGAGCTGGATCCTGGCAGCAAGGAGCCCCAGACCCTAGTTCTAGAGCACGTCTCTTGGGAAAATGCCTCCCAGGATACGGCAAAGTCTTCAGTGAAGACAAAATCTTCGAGTGAGCATCTCCGCCATCATGCCTAAACACACCAGTCAGGGTGATGGAGGTTACTAAAGGGACTGAGCACAGGCTCAGTGTGTGGGGGCAATCTAAATAACACAGTGGGAGTTCATATGGCTCCAGCATCCCGTCCAGCTGGAGAGGGCGACAGTAAAGAGCTGTCTTTATCGTTGTGTTCTTAGGAGCCCATTAGCAGCACTCCCTCATTCTGGAACTGTCGATGGGAAAGGAGCCAGAGGACCCTTCCTAGACGTGTCATCTTAGAACATCAAATGGCTCTGCCTTCCTTGGACTTCCTACTTCTCTGGGTTTTGGTTCAACTTTTATTGCTCCCCAGGATCCAATCTCAGCCCATTTTTGTCTTTTGTTTCTTCCATGAGCCTTTGATTCATCAATAGTGATATCTTAACTCACCTCTGGACTTAGAGTTTCTGTTGGAGCAAATGAATGGGATAATTTAAAAGGGGAAGGTTCTTTTGGCTCACGGTTGGCCAGGAGAACATGGGGGTAATGGGAACCTTTGGAGGAGGGGGCTAGTGACCTACCTCATGGCACACTGGAAGCAAAGAGGGACCATGGCTGAGTGACTTCCTCAGCTCCTGAAATTTCTAGAACCTTCAAATTAGCACCATCAGTTGGCAACCAAGCCTTTGGGGGCAATGCCTCACCTGCACAACAGCCATCCATAGAAAACTTGGTCTGCTCCCAATGTTGTCATGTCCTCCTCAGAACGCCGCTGGTCTCATGCTTCCCTTGCCGAGGGACCAGCTCAAGCCCCGAGAGTCTGCTGCACCTGTCAGGACCCTCCCTGGGACTCATACCATGGCTGACTCTGGATAAGTGGTATAAATCCAGAATTAGCAAAGTTGTTTAACGTCTCTGGGCCATAGTTTCCTCTGTTATAAACAAAAGACACCAGCATCACCACTCCCATTGCGTAGCGATCAAGGTGGTAATCTACATAATGAAACCCAGCACAAACCTGGTGGTGGTAGTGTACGTCTTTGATCCCAGCACTTAGGAGGCAGAGGCAGGAGAATCTCTGTGAGTTTCAGGACAGCCTGATCTACAGAGTGAGTTCCAAGACAGCTAGGGCTACACGGATAAACCCTGTCTCAAAAACCAAACCAAACCCAACAAACAAACAAAACAGAGAGGTAGCACAGCGCCCACAGGGGAATCAGGGCTCTGTGAATGGAGGAGCCAGTCCACACTGGCCTGAGCTGGTCAACAGGATCCCTTCTGTCCTGCCACAGAGGTTGAGTCGCAGTTGAGTATGTGAGCCTGACTCTTTGAAAGAGACTTGCAGGGCTTCAATGGTGTGATTCCCACGGAAGCCCTGGAATTCCCAAACCACTTTCTTTTTAACTAGAGGGAATGTAGTATGAAATCAAAATGTGCCCGCCCCATACTGCGAGGCAGAGCTGAGAAAGCCAAAGGTGCTGGAATCAGAGGCTCACTTAAGTATCTTCTATGGTCCCCACACATAGAGTTTCCATTGCTTGAGCCAATAAAATATTAGGGTGGCATCAGCTACTCTGTTAGGATCAAAAGATACATTACAACTGAAGATTGATACTCTATATGTATCACGATCACCAATTCTGTTACTCCGACCCTTTGCCTCAGTTTACAAGACCCTCTGGAGCAGAAACTAGCCGACTAAGCCATGACACTCCGCCACTAACTATGAACACGTGGCATGGCTTATGATGTTCTTAGATGTTATGGCAAGGGCCCTTTCCACCTGGAGCCTGTGGAGCTGGAATATCTTTGAGGAAGAAAGAGGAGGTGCCGAGTTTTGGTGGCTCGGTGCTCTGCTTCATCTTCCCACTGTCCTGTGATGACAGCGTTAAATGCACAGTAGATCAGCCTTACAACACATCATGTCTTACATGTACACACCATTTTTCTCCTCTCAGCTACCTGTGGGTACCACATGCCTGTAGATGCACGCATACACATGCATGCACACACACACACACACACACAAACACACACCACACCAAACACTACCCACATCCCCCCATACACACACCACACTCATGCACACACACTATACACACACACATACACCACTACCACCACTACCATCATCCCACACGATATTTTTGGACCAGGGATTTTAATCCAAAGCCTTCCACTGTTAAGTGTGTGTTGTCCCATTAAGAAACACCCCCGGCCCTCCTAAGTGCTGTTACTGTGTCCCGATGTCTAGGATTAGAAATTGGCCCTATTATGCTTTTGGGCTCAAATGCCCCCCTCCCGGACATGTTTCGAATACTTGATTCCCAGTTTTAGACACTGTTTGGAGGGTTATGGAGCCGTTGAGGTGGGGTCCGGCTGACAGAAGCGGGTCACTAGGGCCCTTGAAGGTTTTATTCAGCTCTGAGCACACTACTTTCCGGTTTGTGCCATGTGAACAGCCTCTGCCACGTGTTGCTCCTGCCACAGACAGAACCACTTTACCCTGCGCTCCCCACTGTGATAGTACAAAATCTGGGTGCTGGGGTGACAGGCCTGTGCCACCATGCTCAGCCCCCTTCGGCTATTTCTGCTGGGTGTTTAGGTCACAGGGAGGAAAACTGTAACTAAGACCGCTGTCTGGTGAGGCTATTAAACATAAGCAGATTGTGCGGCTTTCGCAAGGTGTAATATAAGATCCAGTCAGGATGGCACACCTGACTGGAAGGTCAGGAGTTCAAGGTTACCTTTGTCTACGTAATGAGTTGGAGGCCAGCCTGGAGTATAAAAGTAAGAAATTGCTATCTCCATATGGCCAAGTAATTCTGCTTTAAAGCAAATTAAACTGGAGCTCTTACACAATGCCCCTGAGTGTGGCTTCTACATGAAAGATGAGCTAGGGCTCTAGTCGGCCAACCCAGACTTAAAAATAGGTTCTGGCTTGACATCAAGAAGTTGGTAAATAAATAAGAGGCTTAAGGTATGTGTGATTCACTCTTGATGATATCTTAGTCTCCCAACGTTTTCAGATAACCCACCGCTTGCTCAATCACATCAAAAACCCTCATGGTTTTTGGTTTTGGAGTGTGAGAGCTTAAAAACCTAAGTGAGATCTTGCCAAATGTATTCTGCAAATTGATGTTTCGCAGCGAGCTCTTGACATCTTTCCGTGTTTCGTTCATTCTGTGTGTGAACATTTCTCAAGGCTGAGAAAGTGACATAGCAACTTCTTGGACTTGGTGGACATTTGGGGGCCCTCCCACATAGGAACGTCTTTGATTTCATGGCATTTGGGGGCCCCCATATAGCATCTTGGATTTCATGAACATTTGGGTGTAGCACAAACAGTAAAAACAGAGACAGATATTGGGGTTCAAGGTGAAGATCAGAAAAGCAAAGCAGCCAGCCACTGGCTTCTACCTTTACCTCAGACCAAAATGGGTGATCCTACCTTCACAAGTCCTCAGACTGAGCATGAGACTGTCTCCTCCCATTTTATATTCCTCCCTAGTGCTGGGATTAAAGGTGTGCACTACCGCCATCCGACCACAGTGGATAACTAGTGTGGTTGCTGGGATTAAAGGTGTGGGCAACCTCTGTCTGGCCTGTACGACTGACTAGTGTGGCTGCTTTGCACTCTGATCTTCAGGCATACTTTATTTATTAAAATGCAAATAACATACCACTATATTTGGGAGCCCTGCCACACTGATTTTTTTCTTTTCATAAATAAAGTTCCATCAAGCCTCAAAGCACTTGCTTCTCTGTGCATCCGTGTGTCTGTGGATAGATAAAGAACCCATGGTCCTTATTCAACTTACTAATTGGTCCAAGAAAGAAAATAAACACCTTGAGGTCATGTATTAGTTACTCTTCGCTTAGATAAAGAGCCTGGCTGAAGCATCAGAGGGAGGGTTAATTTGTGCTCCGTTTCTTCAGTTTGAGGAACAGTCCCTCATGGCTGAAGAACATGGTGGCAGCAGGGTGAGGCTGCCTGTTCGCTTCTTGGAGGATCAGGAAGCAGAGTCAGGCTTTCTAGCACTAAGCCCGCTTTCAGCTTTATCCTTTCATTTGGTCTAGGACCACAGTCCATGAGATGGTCCACCATATTCAGGGCAGGTCTTCCCTTCACAGTTAGACCTTTATGGAAACGCCTTCACAGATACACCCAGAAGTGTGTTTCCTAGGTGATTTAAAATCCAGTCAATCTCTGTGTGTCTCCAAAAACTTTACAGTCCTTAAGGGAGTAAAGATTACAAATATGTAATTGTGACTCTCGTGTCATGTAGAGGGGAATGGAAGGTGACGGAATATCTTATAGGGTTTCTGCTGCTGTGGTGAAACACCATGACCAAAAAGCAACGTGGGTAGCAAAGGGTTTATTCGACTGACTTTTTCATATCACTGTTCATTCACTGAAGGAAATCAGGACAGGAAGCTGGAGGCAGGAGCTGATGCAGAGGCCATGGAAGGGTGCTGCTGACTGGCTTGTTCCACATGGCCTGCTCAGTCTGCTTTCTTTTAGACCCCCGAACCACCAGCCCAAGGATGGTACCACCACAATGGGCTGGACCTTCTCCCATCAATCACTAATTAAGAAATGCCCTCTAGGCTGCCTATAACCTGATCTTCTGGAAACATTTTCGTGACTGAGGTTCCTTCCTCTCATGACACTAGCTTGTGTCAAGTTGACACAAAGCTGGCCAGCACATTATATATTGTGGGAAAACAGAAAGAGGAAGACTGAAGGGTTCAGGTGAGTGGGGGGGACTAAGAAGTCTACATAAGGAGGTGTCACCTGAGCCTGGACTTCAAGGGACAGGTTGTCTATCTGTCTGTATGACAGTGTGCTGGCACTGCCCTGGACTCAGTGGGACCATTTGGCTGGATGCAGGGAGAAATGGAAGATGCTTTGAGGAAAGCTGAACAAGACCAGGAACAAAAGTGGAGAAGCATACAATGTGCTCAGACAACCAAGACCTTATGACGTCATCAGCACCACGTCTCTGAGGCACATGGAAATAGAGAAGCGTGGGAAGGTGGGACTTGAAAAACACCCTGGAGGGACTTAAGTTTGTCTGGAAAAGAAGCATCCATGAGATGTGTGCTGAAAATGGGGTAGAGCATTTAAGGATGGGTTGGGCAGCTCCCTGATTTAAATGCTATGAGCCCAAAGAGTGAGCCCATGCTCTTCATAGGTTTCCCATCAGCCCCAAGTTTTGGTGAAGCTGTTACCATGACAGCATCAGGGCTTATTTTAGGGGAACTGTTTCTGTTTTGGATTCTGGGTGGAAGAGAAACACAAGGTTTTTCAGGAGTAGAAGGGACCCATCTATTTTCACTGGTTACTTTATCCATGTCCACAAACATCACACCAACTGACAGATTTCCACACTGTTTATTTCATTGACTCTACAAAACATCAGATGCTCCTTCAATAGCTTGACCCCAGAAAGATGACGTGCAGCCATCCAGCATTCAGCCCTGTTCCAAATAACCTTCCTCTGGAACCAGCCTTCTAAAGGGCCATGTGGATGTCAGACACGCACCGGCTGAGTCACGCTGACATAGCTGGGATGCCTGGATTGTGCTGGAATCTCAGGGTGCCAATCACAGGCCAAGGAGAAGTCAATTGCTGGGAGCAACAATGCCAGAGTGTTCGCTGTCCATGCAGAGGGAAGCTGGCGATAGTGAGGGGGAAGAAGACCTATAAGCTGAGGACCCGAAACCTCCCAAGCAGAATAACACCTGTCAGCAATGCTGGCCAATGCACAGAAGCATTCCAGGACACAGAGCAGGGCCTCACCCTCCTCTCTCTTAGACTTCGGTAGCCTGTGTCACAGAGTCAGCTTCTGTCTCTCTTCCTGTCGCCGAGGCTAGGAAGGGATAAGACATGGGATGTGGCTCAGTTGGCTCTGTGCTTACCTGATATGCACAATGCACCAGCTGGACCCCTAGCACTAAATAAACCAGGCATAGTACACGGCAGTATACACCTATAATCCCAGTAGTTAGACATGGGGTAGAGGCAGGAGAAACAAGAGTTCAAGGTCATTCCCAGCTACATAGCAAGTTCAAGGTCAGTCAGAATTACTTGAGACCCTGTCTCAAATAACAAGCAAAGAAACACACACACACATGCACATTTGTGTGTGATGTGTATGTATGTGTGTTGTACATGTAGGCACATGTGTAGGAGCATGTATATATGGGTATATATGTGAATAATATATATTATATATACATATATATGAATTCTACATTTAGTAACAATAAAATGAGGTGAACCACAGTCTTACCAAAAGCTTGGCTATTAACCACTCTTCCACACAGCCAGGGTGTCAGTGCATGTGATCCTGGCCATTCACACCAAAGTGGTGCGGGACAATTCTGTATTCTGTCAATCATGTTTTAAATAAACGCTGATTGGCCAGACAGGAAGCATAGATGGGAAAACCAGACAGGAAGTAGAGGTGAGAACAGGAGAGTTCTGGGAAGCAGGAAACTCCCTCGCCATTTCTGCGCAGACCACCGAAGAGGCAGGATGTATCCCTGTCCCAGCTGAGAAAAGGTACCAGCCATGTGGCTAACATAGATAAGAACAATGGGTTAATATAAGTTATAAGAGCTAGTAAGAAGCCTGAGCTAATGGGCCAGTTTATAATCTTATGGAGACCTCTGTGAGATTTTCTTTGGGGCTTGCCGGCTGTGGGGTACCGGGCGGGACAGAAGCCCCAACAAGCAGGACCATCATGCTATACAAAGCTACCGCTGAAGGTGTACATGGTTTGTTACATGTAGAATAAATTCTCCTGGGCGTGTGGGAAGGCATGTTGGAATGTCCTGATCAGCCCCTGCCTTTGCTTCAGTGACTGGGTGTGGAGGGTGACCCAGCTGTGGCAGCCCTGCTGGAGGAGTGTTGGGAATTAGCTCAATATGGGAAATAACCAGGCCAGCTTAAAGATAACAATTATATTTTTAATGGTTGTAAAGGGAAACTCACACCACAGGAACGGGGAGTCGGACTTCCTCTGTGTCCGGTGGGAATTGCCCAGAGAGCGTGCACCTGGCTCCTTTCAGTTTTTCTTCCTAGGTTCCAGGTAGCCACGCCTTAACTGGGTGTGATTGGTTAACAGAGCTTCCCCATCATCTCCCCCTTTTGTCTAAACAAGATCGCTCCAAACCCAATAAAACTATATATAATATGAACAGATACCAAATATAAAATTACAAACAATAAGCAATATTAAGCAAGGAATGCATAACAAAAGTTTTACTAAACATTCTATTTCAAGAAGTCTAACTATTGTATTGAAGTTAAGCTTGGCTAAATCATGAGGAAGGTACCTACAATTATTTAATCTTCAACCCCATCAAAGATCTGAGAAGGGAAATAATATTACTTGAGTAAACAGTAAGTGCAATCGAGAAACTTCCAAGATGTGCAACAAATGACAGAGACAACTGGCTACTTGGGCAATCACCCAAAGTCTTCGTGAAAGCGAGGACTATGGAGAAATTTCCAAGCTCGGAATGCATTTACCTTGGCTGGTCTTTTACTATGAAAAATAAAATCTGAGCCTTAGCGTGGGCCTTCTCTTCTGCTGGTTCTGTATCAGGGCGAACTTCTGGTACCTCAGAAGTGATAATCTGTCCAGAAAGTCTGTCAAGACACACTTGGCCCCTGGAAATCCCGCAGTCACATCATGTGAATGTCAAAAGGCATTCAAGTCTCACTCACCTTCTTGAGACAAGGATGGAGATGCCACGGCCTGGAGAACCGAAGCAGTTTACCTGCAACCCACAGTACAGTTTCCATGTTCCCTGCACCCTCAGCTCTCCTAGGTACTTGGTGCCCATCCTTCCCCATTTTGTGTTTTTGTTTAACTAAAAACTTAGATTTATTATTTAAGAGAGAGACAGACAGAGAGAGAGACAGACAGACACACACAGACAGAGAGAGAGACAGAGAGAGAGAGAGAGAGAGAGAGAGAGAGAGAGAGAGAATGCCTGAGTGTAGATGCCCAGGGAGGCAGGCATCACACTTAGGTGTGAACCAGAACGTGGGTGCTGGGTACCAAACTCAGGTCCTCTGCAAGAACAGTCAGTGTTGTTAGTATCTAAGCCATCTTGGGTTTGTTGTTGCTGTTTGTTTGCCTTTATTTTTATTTACTGTGTTTGCCTTTAGAGTGTGCAGAAGTGGGCCTGCTTATGACACAGCGTATGGCTGTCAGAGGACAACTTTGGGGTGAGTTTTCTCCTTCCACCTTTGCGTGGGGATCTAAGAGGCATCAGGCTTGCAAGGCAAGTACTTTTTTCCTGCTGGGTTATTTCTTTGGCCCACAATTTTTTGTTTTTAAGACAGTGTCTCACTGTGTAGCCCTGACTAGCCTGGAACTCACTATCTGAAGTAGGCTGGCCTGAAATTCACAAAGATCTGCTTGCCTCCCGAAGCTGGGATTAAAGGATGTACCCCCAGACGATTGGTCTTCATTTGTTTGTTTGTTTGTTTTACTGGAGTGACAAAATGCTTCTGGGTACACAGACACTACTAGCCCTGATATCTTGAATTGAGCCTCAAGACACACACAGTGAAAGGTGTCCTCTGATCTCCTTCTGTGTCATGGTGTATGCACGAGAACACACACGCATACAATCACAAAATAACAGAAAAAATCCATTTAATTTGTGTGTGTGTGTGTGTGTGTGTCTGCGTGTGAATGTGTGTTCTGGTGCACAGGCAGAGGCAAGAAGAAAGCATGGTATTCCTTTCAGCCAGAGGACTAACATTTTGAGGTGCCCATCTTGATATGTGGGTGCTGGGGTTCAGTTCTAGTTCTAGTCAGAGCACACTCTAGTCCCTGAACCATTTCTCCAGCCCCATTCTCTTGTTTGTCTTCTGTCTTGGTGGTTGTGAGGTTTTTGTTTTTGGGGGGTTTGGTTTATTTGTTTGTTTTTAGATAGAACTTACTTTACAGCTCAGTCTGGCCTCAAACTTAGAGCTGTCCTCCTGCCTCAACCTCCCAAACACTGGGATGGGATTGCAGGAATGAGTCACCACACCCATGGTCCCTGACTTAGCTAGCGTCTATGGTCGTCTGTTCTGAATCCTGATTCTTTCCGGCGCTGATGCCTTTAAAGCCGATCCAAACACCACAGTGTCTCTCAGTGCTCCACACGAGGCATTTACATGGACAGCCAGCTTCTGAGTGACTTTGCACTTCCAAAGATTCTGTGCCTAGAACAGGCATGTCTCATGGTGGGGACAAGTATCATAGAGGACACTGAGGTGCTGTTACAAGACCCAGTCATGGCCAAGTGGAGACCATCCAAGTTTCCTGACTTGGCTCCTCTATGGCTACAAAGTTTCATTACAGACCCCGCCTTTTAAAATTACAGCTTCTAATATTCAGGGTTGACAAGTTCCCAAACCTTCCTAAACACTTCATCAATCACAGCTCATGTGACCTTCACAGCACCACTATGAAGGACCTGCCTCTATCCTCCTCACGGTGATGAGACGGCTTTGGCACAGAGAGGCCAAAACATTTTCTGAAGGTCACACAGCACTCGTATTATGCTCAAGTACTTCTTACTCAGAAGCTCATCCTTTCCGTAATGTGGAAACACCACTCACACGGCACTGTGACGTTTAAGAGTGTCTTTAAGTGTGACATGAAATAACATGGAAACCCTTTTCTGCTTCAGACACTTCATAAACACGGACACGTGTTCCTATACCTGTGCCCGTGCACTTCCACGGGTCCAACCCAGAGCTGAGAGGACAGGCTAGACTCTGCAGCAGTCTGTCCTCAGCTCACACGGCCAGTGGCCTGCACCACACGGTCCCATGTTGGTCTGGCCCTGCTGGCCCCAAAAACTGTCCTATGTTTCCACAGCAATCAAAGCCCTCTTTAGAAAAGCCTTCCTGATCTCCAGTGCCCTGGGCTGGATAAAGTTTTCCACTCGACCCCACCCCGGACTCCCCACCCCCACGGGCGCTCGCTGCCCTCTCCCACCTCCCACCACGCTAGCTCTTCACAAGAGCTCCTCAAGGCGTCACACCTACTTCAGACATTTTTAGGGGCTTGGCAGGGCCTGGGGTGCCGCTGCCAGGAACCCCACGGTCAGGAGGAGGCCAGCTCTCAGGCCCTGCCTGGGCTGTGCATTTGCATGGCCTGGCAGAGGCCTCGCTGTCAGCCAGCTGATTCTTTTTCTCACACTCCCCAAACAGCACAGTCTTGAGAGGCAGCCGGACCCTGGGAGGCCTTCAGCCATGCCCGCCACATCCCCAGGCTGTGTCCCCTTTGTATTTCCCCTCTTCTCCCTTTTAAAGGACTTTCCCCCAAGTCCTTCGGTCTCCGAACAGCTGGGCTCAGATATTAGATAGACCCTTTTCTGTGCTCAACACGAGCTTGTGAACAAAAGCGTTTTAAGAGCCCTGATAAATGAACAAGGTCTTGGGAAGATGAAATGGTAGGAAGAGTTCAAACAATTGCAATCCTTGTGAATCTTGGAGGCTGTGCCCTTTCTGAGCTGGGCCTGCTGGGGACTCTGTCCCGGAGTCTAGGAGACTCTGCTTCTTTTTTTCAGCCCCCCTATTGGCCTGGCCTGGGAAAGTTGGTCTGAAGATGGCCCTGCACAGGCATCAGTGTCCCAGGCTGCTTTCCCATCTGCTGACTGTCCTGGCTGGAGGGCACAGGGTGCCACGGAGGCCGGTGACTCTTGACTTTCAGAGAGGTGATAGTGCCCAGGCCGGAGGCTCCCTCCCTTCAGTGCTCCCATCTATAACACAGTCCTGCGAAGTCTGTGTCACCACCCTAGACCTTCGCGTGAGGAAACAGCCGGAGACAGTGTGGGGCTCGCCCAAAGTGGCTTCGCAAGCCTGTGTGCAAGGTGCCTGCAGCTCGCTGGCTTCTAGTGGAGCCAGAACTCAAACCTCCAGTATCTGAGACTTCCCCATCTTCTTGGGTAAAAATGAAACCTCTGACCAGACAGCAAGGGGGGCTGCACAGAGAATCCCTGCTCTCCTTCCTCCCAGCTTCCGGATAGGAGCTCCTAAGCCAACGGAGCTTGTCTTGTATTTTCCTTTATTTATTTTGAATTTTAAAAATTAACTTTTCAAATGTGCGTGTGCACATGCATGTTCATGTGTGTGTTCATGTGCTTAGGCGTCCGGGATCGACCAGGTGAGGCTGCTCTTTCCTTCTCCCTCGCGGGTTCTGGGAGATGAACTTAGGCTGTCAGACTTCGAGTCAATCACCTTTCCCTGCTAAGCTACCTTACTGTCCCAACCCACCCCCTTAGAAGCCCTGGCTAACCTGGAACTTGATTTGTAGAGTAGGCTAGCCCTGAACTTGTGACAATCCTTTGCCTCTACCTCCTGAGAACTGGGGTCCAAGGTATGGACCACCATGTCTGACTTTTTGCTGAAGACAGTGTTTTACACTTTGATCCCAGGCTAGCCTAGAACTCAGCAGCAATCCTCCTGCCTCAGTCTCTCAGGTGCTGATATTACAAGTGTGGGCTGCCACATCCAGCTCATGGGGAAGCTTCATTTAAAGACTTCCTCATTATCACCCAAACTTCCGTGAACCCCTGAAGCGAACATGTTTTTCTGAATGTTTCAATTTCATGCCATCCGAATCCTAGGCTACTTACTAAGGTTTGCTGGCAGCTCAGTCTGACTTGAGTCTCTTCTTGGTCCTGCCTCGTGTGGGAACAGAAAGGTCAAAGCTTACAGTAAAATAACAGATGGAAAGAAAAGGCTCCCCCAGCCCTCAGAGCTCCGTGAAATCCTTCCTTATAGGATTTGCCTTGTTGGGACCTCAAGGAGAAGCCCGGAGGCTCACAGGAGAAATTGACAACACATACTCGTTGCAGTAAAAATATCTGACTCAAAGTCTCAAGGGTGGGGGCATCAGAGGAAGGAGGGGGAAGGGCCGAGGAGAGGGAAGAAAAGAGGGAAATAACAGGCATGGGGGGGGGTTGCTTTCTGCTCATTGACACCGTGTCTGCCCTCCTTCACCCATACCCAAAGAAGAAGCCTTTGAAACATCCCAAAGGGAAGCAACCTAAGCCGAGAGAGAGGAGAGATAGATGCTTCAGGTACCAACAACCCTGGAGATTTGCAGGTATGACCCAAACAGGTCATTTCTGGAGGAAGGTAGGGATGCAGCTGCATGAAGGCGGTGGCATTTCCACAGTTTGGGCTCTGTGCACTCAGGGTGGCCAAGGGCTGTCCGGGAGGGCTTTCTCATTGCAGGCAGACTAGACTAGGGTCACTAGGTCTATACAGGGACCATGATGTGGTCTCTGGAGCAAAATCTGGAGACTTCCACACCACCCACACATCCATCACACCTCCTTCATCCTTCTGAATGTCGTCATCCTCTTTAAAATTATTGTTGTATTAATATTAGTATCACGTGTGTGTGTGTGTGTGTGTGTGTGTGTGTGTGTGTGTGTGTGTGTGCTTGCCACAGCATATGTGGAGGTCGGCAGATGTCTCTGTGGGGTTGGTTCTCTCCTTCCACCTTTACATGGGTTCTGGGGTCTGAACACCACCACTTCCGGGCTGTTGGAAGTGTAAGCACCTTTACCCGCTGAGCCTTTATTGCCAGTTCTCCTTCATCTTGTTTATTTTTATCTTTTTCTTTTTAGTTTGAAGCAGAGCCTCATATAGCTGAGGCTAGCCTGGAGCTCAGTATATAGCTGTAAGTGACTTTGAACGCCTGGTCTTCGCATCTCTGCCTCCCAGCGCTGGGATTACAGATGTGTCGTCATGCAAGGCTGTCTTTCACCTTAGTTCTGAAGTTTCTTGTTGTCTTTGTGGCAAATCACAGACAAAACATTTTTCTTTGTGGGGTTTTCCTGCTGATACTGGAGACTTTTTTTTTTTAAAGAATTTCTGATGTTGCAGTTTTTGGTTATTTCCCTAATATATTTATATTCTGTAGCGCTGGGGATGGATCCCAGGGCTTTGTACATGGTAAGCGATTTCTCTACCACTGAACTACATCTTCAGCTCTTAAAGAGATGTTTTGGTTTTGTTTGTTTGGTTGTTTTTTTTTGTTGTTGTTGTTGTTGCATCAGTCTCTTGACATATGCTGGGGTTTCCCAAGCAGGATATGAATTGTGTGGTAGTGGCAGCAGTGTGGCTGGGGGAAGCTTCTGAGGTGTCCACGAGAGCTGAGTAACCACAAGACACCACATCCTTTCCTGGCTCCTCCGGTGGCTGTCCTGGTGAGAGAGGAGGGTCCTTACGCGTGCTAGGCGAGCACACACTACCATTAAACTGTACCTCGGCCCCCAAAAGGTTAATCTTAATTAGTCTGCCTGCTTCACAGAGAAGCAAATGAGATAAAGTTTGGAAAGTTGTTTGCCAGGATAAAGGGACACGTAGCTGTGACTGCAGCCAGGCTTTTGCCTCTGTGGTTGTCGGGACAGTGCCCCTGCCAGAAGGCGTGGGAGGAGAGGGGCTTCCGAAGCCAGCAGCAGTTGGAGCTCTGAGTGGGACACGGCCGGCTGAGCCTTCGGCCCACACAAACCACCCACCACCCTCTTGGCCGGCAGGCGCCAAGCCCCAGGAAGGGTAGAGTTTCTGTGGAAACTAGAGCCAGCCATGCCTGCTGAACCAGGCTGGCTAGGGGTGGGGGCAGCACTGTGCCACATGGTGTGGGCCACATGGGCGTGGAGGGGGAGCGACAGCTGGAGGGTAGGGAGCGGAGGTGGCCAGTCTGTGCTGGGCCTAGGGGCAGCTGCCTGCTCCCCGCTTAGACAATTCGTGGGGGGGCTGGAGGAGGTTTGGAAAGCCTGTGGGTGGGATGCCAGCAAGGTCTGGGGCCATCAGGCAGGGCAGAAGGTATACACCCTCCACCCAAACCAGAAGGGAGTGGGTTGGGCCTGGCAGGCCCTGGCTGCCTCCTCGTCTGTGGAGGAGGCCCGTTACCCAGCTAGCATTCTATGGCAAGACGGTGGGTCACCCCAGTGCTTCTGGTGTACAAAGTTAAGCCATGCCACCGCCTCTGTCTTCTTATCCCCACAGTCCCTCTCCCTCTAGCCCCTGAACGTATTTGTGGTCCCCTCTTCCAGACACTTTGTCAGTCTCCCCCTGCAGTGTCCTATTTCGTCATGCCTCCCTTTGCCTGACCACTTGGAGCAAAAGGGTGGCATCCAGGAATGAGGCCACAGAGAGGTCTTTGGAAGTGACTGTGGCCACTTCAGAACTTAGGTTAGGCCCCAGGAAGGCTTCATCCTTCTAGACACTGTCCTCCTCCAGTCTGGCTTCTAACATCAACTGACCTTTTATAAAGGTACCTGTGTCACCTTTATAAGTCACCTGTGGCACACACTTTAAGTCCAGTTCGAACCACACAGTGTGGCTTGAAAACTACGTGTCTACGCGCAGCTTTCGGACTGGCTTCCTTTCCCTATGGAGTATGTGGTGTTTGTTTCTTTCGTTGCTGCCTTGAGACAGGGTCTTGCCATGGAGCCCATATTGACCCCAGACTTGCAATTCCCCTGCCTTAGCACACACCATCATGCCTAATGCCCATATTTGTTTCAACCTCTCTCCCCTACCCTTGGTTTTGAATGAGTGTTCAGTCTATTTGCTTTTGGTGGTCTAGCCCTCTCCCTTCTTCGTCTGACAGCCCCAGATGGCCTCACAGTCATGGCTCTCCTCCTGCCTCGGCCTCCCGAGTGCTGAGATTACCACCAGTACGAGCCCCCAAGCCTGGCTCATAGTCTGCTTCTCGGTGCTATAATTGAATGCCGCAGGCTGGGCACCTTCTAGAGGATGGAGGTTTGTTTCAAGAGCCAGCAAGCTAGTTCATGCTAAAGGGATGGCCCTCAGGACCTCACCCCCAAATATAAGCTCGGGGGCTAAGTCTCCAACACATGAGTTTGAGGCGATCACAGTCAAGGCACCCCAGAGCCTCAGCTTCCTCACCCTGGCAGAGAAGGGGAGTGAGGCTTCTTCCCAATGGGAAGCTCGGTGTTAACCAGAGTGAAGGCCGTTACCTCCTGTTATGTACTCAACCACGCATGCTCCTTTTCTCTCAACTCTCACCCAAAAGCCCTTTATCATTCTACTCGGGAAAGGCTTCACTCCCGTTGTTATAGCAACCTTTGCCCAGGTGAAACTGCCTCCTTTAGGCCCCAGGCTCGGGAGCCTGAACCTGAGCACTCTTCTTGGCTTGGTACTCCTGCTGATTCCAAGTGAATTGGGCCCCTCTGCATTGTTTTCCTAGGCTTCCTGGGGACAAGCTCCTTCTACGTGGCCCTTGGGAAAGACAAGGGACTTGCTGGAGCAGCTGGTCAGGAACCAGGATGAGAAGCCAAGTTTTGCTTACCCTAGAACTCACAGCCTTTCTGGGTCTTGCAGCCTCGCTGCCTCTTCCTTCCCGCTTTCCTGTCTTAGCTACTCGAACAACTTGAGGATGCTGCACAGCCCAGACGCTCCTTTCCTTCCCCTGGCCCCCACTGCAGAGTAACCCTTCCACCGGCGATTCTTAGGAATCCGTCCTCCTTGTACACTCATGTCTGTGTGCTTGCTCAGACTTCTCTCTGTTGTCCTGGACATCCTGAATCAGTGTATGACCACAGACCATCGTTCCCTCTGCTGTCACAGTGAACTCTCCATCCTCTGCTGCATGTTGTCCTCTCTTCAGTTGTATCAGACAGCCCTTGTGTGATGTCCTCTGCCTCCTCTGTGGATCTCCAGACTCTCCAGGGTAGCGATCAAGTTATTTGACACTATCCCCATTTACAGACCTGGATGCTAATCTATGTGCCAAATAGATTTTGCAGGGGACTTGGGGGGGGTGTTCTTCAAATGGATACCTTATTAGTTTAAATAGTAATGAGTTAACGTTGGATCATTTTCTGGCTGAGGATGCTCACTCTAGTGAGACAGTGGCTGCTCTTGGCTTCACTCAGCAGCAAGAGAAGGAGACAGGTTTCAGACTGGTTTCTGGGATCCAGGAGGTTCTTGCCCAAAAGCTGAGATTTGCTATGTCTTGTTTTGACTTTACACGTGGGATATTTGGGGGAGTCATTCTGGATAAGCACAAAGACCCTCTCTTGACAAGCTACCTCTTGGTCCCAGTTCTATGGGAGAGGTAGGTCACACAGCTGGAGAGTCAGGACTAGAACCCCAGGTTGGAGGCAGCATCTAAACCAGTCACCCTGGGGCATTCATCATAGATTAGTTAGTACAACTCACCAGTGAGTCATTAATGTGGAGTTTACAAGCAGGGATTTAAGGCCTCCATTTCTTCTAGCTTTTATGTCAATGAGGGAAACAAGTTATTAAAATGATAATGATACATTCAGAGATGACACCCTGATGCAGCACAGAAGCATCTGGGAGAAATCCTTACATGGACTTTCAGAGCTGTTGCAGGGGTCAGGAAGGTCCTTTCCAACAGGGGTGTGTGTGTGCATGTGTGGGTGCATGCGTGCATGCGTGTGTGTCTGTGTGTGTCTGTGTGTGTAAAGCCCAGGCTGCTTTTCTGCTCATGAATCTCCTGCCTCCTCTCCTTAGTCCTCATCCTCATATTCTGGGATTGGAGGTGTGTGTCACCGTGCCTGGATAGAGTATGTTTCCCATCTTTTCTGCAGTGGGTCTTGTGGAGTACCATCTTTCTTCTGTCACTGCCTAAGATAGATTGACTTTAATATTTATATACAGTTTCAGGATAAGTTAAAAGTAAAACCGCACGTTTCCTAAAAACAAACAGAAGTGGGTTGGGCACTTTGTGAGTTTGTATTTTGAGGGCCAGTGTGATTTTGGGGAAGGTCAAAGAGGGTGAATGAGCAGACATCGGAAACAAAGTGATCACATCTTCTCAGGGAAGCCACAGTACCAACTCAGGTTAACCCATCCTTTCTGCCCAGGACCTCAGTAAGCCTTACACAGGAATGGGAATGGGAATAAAGGGCCCAGCCACTTCCCAGAAGCCTGTGCACCGCCCCTTTAGATAATGAGAGAGACTGATTTCAAACCCAAGGGTCATGGCCGCATGGGGCAAAGGTTGCCAGTGCTCAGAGTCAGGGGATGAGGGGCTGCCTGGGAAAACCGGGAAGCTGCCAAGTGCCTTCCATCCAAGGATCCCAGTGGTATTCTGAGGAAATGGGGGGGGTACCATGGAGTACAGTGGGAGAAGGCTGTTGATGGAAATGAGCTCTGTTAAAGTTCTAGAACTTTCTCCAGGGTCCTGAGGGGGCAAAGGAACATTTCTAGAGACCATTCCAAAGGAGAAGGGGTAGACAGCTGAGGGGTATTGACCCTGGACTGAGCCCCTGAGTGTGACAAGAGTCCTCCCAACCTGCTTCTGCGAGGACACTTTCCATGGGAGAAACAGTTGCAGACACTCGGTGTTCTACCAGAGACGCCTTACCAAGGGTGGTGGCTTTCTGCATTTTATTCCCACCTAGATTAAGGATGAAGTTCAGCAGACTTGAGCTCTGTCTTTAACAGGTTTCAAAGACTCCATAAAGAGAAGGTCTGATGCCCATGGAGTCCCCCGCACTCTGTCACTACTGCCTATCCTTTGTGGGTGCAGGAGAAAGCAGGGTGGTGCCATCCGGAACAAGAGGGAGAGGGAAGAGGCTGATGACTTAGCAATGGCTCTCTCTGTGTGTCTGTCTGTCTCTCACTCAAGCACTCACTCACTCATCTGTCAAGCCACCTGTGAGATCCTTAGGATCCCATTTAGGCTTCTGGGACCTCAGCCTGTTTCACACAGCCTGATGCTTAAACTGTCCCCCCCCCCGGTCTAAAATCTTCCACATGCTGACAAACTATTTCATACGGTCCCTGCTTAGTCCCCTGGCTTCCATGATCCAACGGCTCTTCCCTATGTGTCAGCGAACTCACCAAACGAGAGGAAAGATGTCCTTTTGGAACTGCTCTCATGCTGAAGGTGAACTGCCAAACACAGTCACTCTTCCAACCCAGACAAGGTACTGCTGACCATTCTTCCCCATTGCAGCAGGTCTCATGGGGATGAGATGTGGCAGGCGAGTCCTGGCTGAGGGAGAGGGGAAATGCGGAGGTCAGCATTCTTGGTGCTCTCACAACACGAGGTCTCCTGGGGCAAACAAAATTATGCAAAACTAACAGTGATGTTGGAGTCAGCTGTGGGTAAATGTAGGGGATCATCATCACCTCCCAACAGGTGGGGAGGAAGCCAACAAAGACAAAGAAGGTGAGACTTGATTCCAAACTTGGAGGACAGAAGGATACTGAGGTAGGGGGAAGGCACGCATATGCATAGGAAGATTTGAGCATGGGATTTGAGCATAGGAGCAGAATTAAGAAGTGTTGTGTCTAAGAGCATCAAGTACTGGATGAACACAAACCATGACCTTTGGGGTGAGGTGCACTTAAAGTGAGGGTTCTGGAGATGCTGGAGGGGGGATGTCAGAGATCCAGCCCAGTTACAGAGGACTCACTCATCCACAGGCATCCCCCTGCAGGGGCTGCAAGAGCTCCCAGGTCTGCTCTTTGCCAGGCATCGGGATATGAACCGAAGCGAACAGTAAGGGGTGGTTAAGGTCTGGAGTCTCCCAAGAGCTCTGATTGCATGGCCTGGTCTGGCAAGACAAGACTTCTTGTGAGTTTTCTCCAACATGATGGCTGTCCTCCAGATCCACAGGCTCCCAGGCGTCAAGGAAAACCCCACACAGAGTCCCTCAGGGCTTTGAGAACACAGACAAGGCTCCGACACAAGGAAAGTACCCAGGTCTCAGAGCAGATGTCGAAAGCCCATCATCCTGCCCCGAGCAGTGTTCTGCGCTGCTTCTCAGCCCATTAGCGTTGTGTCTTGCTACACCCACCTCTTGCCTTCATTCTTTCCTGGCATCCTCAATTAGGAACATGTGCTGGACTCCACCTGAGACAGCCAGACGGGCTCCGCACCAGCTGCTCTTAGCAACATCTGCCTTCCCCAGCAGCTCTCTGTACCCCTCTCTGGTGACACCGGCCATTCTATCCCCCTGCACCTGCAAAGTTAAAAACTTTGGACTAGCATGTGGAAGTTTGCCCTCCTTTCACATCATGTCCCCTCTCTCTGCCTCATTCTTGTACTGTGTGGTTCTAAGCAGGCCATTAAGCCTTGGTAGGGGGCTTGATCATCAAAGCCATGGCCTCCAAATGTGCCTTGGAGGGTCATCAACATGCATGGAGGCTGGAGGGAAAGCAAACTTTTATTGCTTATTTCTTGATTTCTTGTTGAGACAAGTTTCACTGTGGCCCAGGCTAGCCTTGAACACACAGCAGTCCTGCCTTGGAATTCCCAAATTCTGGAATTACAGGGATGAGCCACCATGTCCAGTTATTTATTTAAAGAATACAGCTATATAAGTCAAGGACTTAAGTTATGAGTGTACTGACACTGTTTCATTGACAATGTGCCATAGTTACACAAGGAATTAACAGGGAAAACTGGGTTCAGGGCATATGGTAATCCCCTGGACTATTCTGAAAACCATGTAAACAGAAACTGATTGCAAAACAAAAATGTCTCAAAATTGATGTGAGATGCCCTTCTGTATGCTGTGAGTATGTTTTATTATCATCTGTTAATAAAGAAGCTGATTTGGTCAATAGCCAGGCAGAATAGAGCTAGGCGGGAAATCCAAGCAAGGATATAAGGAAAAAGAAGACAGAGTCAGGGAGATGCCAGCTGCTGCTGGAGAAGCAAGATGTGAGGTAATAAGCCACGAGCCTTGTGGTAAAATACAGAATAATAGAAATGGGTTAAATTAAGGTGTAAAAACTAGTTAATAATAAGCCTGAGCTAACAGGTCAAACAGTTTGTAATTAATATTAAGCTTTGGAGTTGGCAGGTGGGAGAGAAACCTCCAGTTACACAAAATACTATTCTTTACTTTTTTTTAAAAAAAAAACTCTCATGTGTATATGTGTGTGATGTGTGTACATGTATACATGTGTGTGTGAGGAACATGCACATGTCTGCATTTCTGTGGAGTGCACATGGGTGTTGTGGAGGTCCATGGTTGGTGTTGGGAATCTTTCTTGATGCTCTTCACCTCACTCATTTAGGTTAGGTCTCTCAGTCGAACACAGACCTCACTAGAATCGGCTTGTTCAGCGGATCCCATTTCCATCTTCTAAGCACTGGGGTTTGAGGTGGGCTGCTATGCCCACCCAACAGTTAGGTGGGTTCTGGGGATCTGAACTTAAGCAAGTGCTCTAACCACTAAGCTACTCCACGGCCCAGTGCTGTCTTGTGCATCGTCAGTATTTCCATGTGTTTGTAGATAATAACGTTCTGGTAAAGGGGCAGAGAGGCTCAAACACAGGCTCAGGGCTCTGAGAGTGGGACCCAAGCAGACAGAGTGTCCAGAGGCCTATGGTCAGGCTGCTTTGAAGTCAATTGCCTTCATCAGGGACTCAATCACCTCCTCTCTTATTCTCCCTCTGTGGTTAGATCTACAGAGTTTAAGGTGGCTTTTCACCATACTCATGCTCCAGAAGCAGCCTGGCGGAAGACAGCTAGAAGGGCAGGTTCTAGAATCGGGACATTGAGGGTCAGGAGGCACACTGCCACAATGATGGTTTTATAAATATGTAGCTACCTGTGCATATATTTAGGTAGTTTTCAGTCTTTCTGTTTGGCTTTTTTGAGACAGGGTCTTAACACATAGTCCCAACTGGCCTGGAACCCCCTATGTAGACCAGGCTGGCTTTGAACTTGTGATGAGCCTTCCATCTCTGAGTACTGGGATTACGATGTGAGACACCATGCTCAACCTAGTCATTTTTTTTTTAACTGATAGTCGTGCACGATCAAAGCATTGAAGCCACCACTTTAAGATCACAGCTCGAGTTTCTTGGATCATGATGAATGCTCCCTCCAGACTCGCTAAGCCTGCAGCCCGTATGTGGTGTTCTCTACAGAGCAGTGCGCCCTCCAGTCTTGTTCACTCTGGGCATATTTGGGAGACTCCCTGGCTGTAGGAAGGCATCTGTTTTCTTGGCAGACTCTTCGCTTTAGTCAAGGAGACTGGGAGTGTGGAAGAGAGGCAGAAAGGGCAAGGACAGCATCTGAGCAAGCCAGGCAGACGGAGAAAGAAACAATGACGAATAGAGAGATAAGATGGAGTGGCCAGACATTGGGCCTGGAGCCCAGGACAGAGGCCAGGAGGAGGGACAGTGACAGAATAAGGTTGCTGGGGGGTGTATCTGTTAGGTCACCCACACTCAGGAGGTGGAAGGTGATAGTACACAGCTCGACCTGGGAGATCTGGGCACAGACTGTCTGGGACTCACCTAGCCATCTTTGTTGAGGTTATATCCCCTGGAACCATCGTAGAAAGAAAGAGGAGCTGAGCTGGGGTGGAGGAGAGGTCAGCTCCGTCCTCTTCCCACCGTGCCTACCTCTGCAGTCTATCTCACAGATGCTGCAGGATCTGTGCCACTTATGGAGTGGGCTTCTTACTGGGTCTATGTATTTATCTTCCTAGACCATACTTTAGTGCTTCCTCCTTGGCGCTCGCACAAACAGCTGTTCAAGTCAAGTCGAAGGGAGGCAAGGTGCTAGGTTTCTACCTAGCAGGCTGTGCAGGGCTTAGTGGAAGAGGTGTCTGTCTCCAGTGCAGAAGGAGATGACAGGAGGATGTAGAAGGGCCCCATAATCAGGGACCTTGTGATCAAAGGTGCCGATGCTCAAGAGTAAACAGCTCAGTAGAGGGGCCAGGAGCAAGGAAGGAACGATGGGAGTACAGGAAGCTGGGGCTGCGCCCCGTCTTGGGAACAAGAGCACAACAAAGTGACTTTCTCCAAGTGATAGAGGGAGTTGTTCCAAGCCCTGTCTGCAGAAGATAGGAGCAGAACCAGGTGTCTGGAACAACGGGCCACCTTCTGTGCACTTCACAGCCCCACGAGCACCGAGCATGCAGCTCTCAGGTCATCCTTATGACCATGGAGTGGCCACAGGGGGCTGGGAAAGGAATGCTGTCAAGTCACAGATGGCTCCTGAACCACTCCACTGATGCAGGACTCACTCAGCATCATCTTTCCGCAGCTGCATTCTGCTCACCAGATCTGTCCTGTGGACCAGCTTCATTCCCTTCCCTGCCTGACACAGTGCAGCTCTAATTCTCTCCTGATCCCCTGCCTTCTCCTTTGCCCTTTTCCATCTCTCCCCCCCTCCACCATGCTCTTTGGTTTCAGTGTTCCTTATGTCCTCAGCTGGCACATTCTGCTACATTCTTCACACTTGTCTGCATGGCTGTCAGTCACCATTGCTCATGAGATTTCATCTTTCTGACCCAAGAAGAGGGAACCTGGACTAAAGACTCATGGGCAAGTCCTAAGGGGGCCGATTTCTTGGTTAATGATGTGGGAGGATGCCCCGTGTGGACCTTCTCCTTGAAGGTGTAAGAAAGGTGGCTGGATATGAGCCTGGAGGGCAAGTCAGTCAGTAAGCAGTGTTCCTCCATAGTCTCTGCTTCAGCTGCCGCCTCCAGGTTCCTGCCTTGGCGTCCCCTGATAATAGGCTGTAATAACAGTAATAACAACCTGGAAGCCAAATAACTCCCAAGTTGCTTTTAGCCAGTGTTTTGCCACAGCACTGAAGTGAACGAGTACAGGGGCGTGTGGAGTAGAATACTTGTAGCAGCAGAAAACGGCTTAAACGAGACCACCAATCGGCGACTTGGTATCCTTGGAGACTCGGTTTCCACATTCAAAGTCTGGTGAAGCTGGAATGTGATGCCCACGAGGGAAGGCAGGTCAAAGATGCCTGCTCCAGGGGGATCAAGCTTGGGGTGCAGGTGGGCATCCCTTTCCCCTCCTGCTGGTGCCACTCACATTTAGATTGAGACTTCCCACACTGAGCCACAACCAATGGACAATCATCTCGAGAAGCACCCTGATAGATACAGAAGCCTGCTCTAGAGACTGTCAAGGTGTCTCTCAATCCATCCAAGTAGACAACCAAAATTAAAATAACTAATATCACTTCTCATCTTTCATATAGAAGCTTAGGGCAAGAAGTATAAAGTGATCTCCTCACCCCAGGGACATAAAGTAAGCTAAACAGAGATAAAGCTAAAACCTGTGTCTTCTGCCTCCTGACTCTGTCCTTCCCTTGAACTCCAGAGTGGGAAGTCTCTCCCAAAACTGAGGCTGGGGGTAGAAAAGAGGAGGCAGATGCAGGCAGAGTGGAACAATCCGGCCATAAGAAAGAGGCAACCCAAGGCTGTTGCCCGCCTGAGATTCTGTGCTCACCTCACAGAGGACTGAGCTCCGTAGCCCAGCCTGGAGGTTTTCTTACCCTTCAGGCCATATCAGGCCTTTCTCAAAGACAAGACAATTCTTCAGCCATGACTGGAAATAAGTAGATGGCCCAGGGCTAAAGAAGGATCTCTAACACTTCCTAATGCGGGGAGGAAGCCAAAGGGCTCCCCCAAACCCCCCTTCTCTACCCCCACCCTCCTAGCCACTGACTCTCTGCTACCTTTGGGAGACATCAAAGACCTTCATCCCTAAAGGATTCCTCAGAGTCCTTGTCAGCTCCCATTGCTTGTCTTTCCATGGTCTGCCCTTAGCAAGGATCCCTGGCCTCAGCTGACCACTCCGTTTTTCATGTCTAGCTTCATCCCATGGAGAATTGAAAGAAAATAGGAACATCAAAGATGCCCCAGCATGCTATCCTCTGAGATCAGGAGCCTTATCAGTCACCCTGTGCTCGGTTCCCAGCACCAGGAACATAGTAGGTCTCTATATTTTGTGAGTGAATGAATGAATGAATGTGTGGCTGAATTTGTGTCTGGGTGCAGCCTCACCAGACAGGAAATGCTGAGAACCAGTCAAGCTTTCCTTTCCCTCACCCCTGTTCTGTCCTCCCTCCCCCCCCCCCCCTTCTCTTACATCTGTCTCTCAGCTACAAAGCTGCAAGGTCCTGTGCTTCTGTTTGTTTATTATTTATTTATTTGTGTGTTTTAATGTAAATATCATTTGAAAGTCTGGTTTAGTTCTGGCTTCTTATCTAGATGGATTTGCGTGCATAAACAAGTGACACTACCCTCTGGGCCATTAGAGGACTGATGATCAAGCTGCCTATAAGACCTGCTAGCCTAAGGATCATCCCAAGGGAAAGACCTAACATTAGCCATTTACTTGTTTTTGTGAATTCTTACCCCAATTTTCTTTCCAGTTGGATTTTAAGTTTCGTTTCCGAGGGAAGAGTAGAAAGAAAATCCTACATCTGCTAAAACAAGAAATTCATTCTTAGGACTGGGGACATGACACCTATGTCCTCTTTAGAATATTGGAAGTTCTACCCAGAAAAGGAAAAAGAGATAAAATTATCACTGTTTGTATACAGTGTGATAGTCCACAAGAAAATGTTACAGTCAGCAAACGAACTCAGCCAAATTGTAAGATACAAAATCAACTCACAAAAGCAGGTCCATGTAATGAATAATCTTCAAAGGCAATTCAGCAATCCACAGCAACTGAAATGGAGGAATGAAGTCACTTAAGAATCTGAATGATCTGTACGTGAAAAACTATAAAATACCATTGACAGACCTTAACAAGGCTGCAAGTAAATGGAAGGCACATCACATTCATGGTTTAGGGGATAATATTTAATATGAAGATATTGCCCAAGTCAAACTGGAGGTTCAGGTGAGTGCTAGTAAGATTATAACAATTTTAAAATAGGAGAGCTCTCACTAACATTCCTAGGAACTCATAAGGACCTGGACAGCTAAAACATAAAACTGAAAAATAAAAAAAATCTTTTTAGAGAAAACATCAAAGGACATTCTATGACACAGGTTTTAGCAGTGATTTTTGGACCCAAATACACAATTTTTTTAAAAAATATATAAACTATATAAAAATTCAGACCTTTTGTGTATCAAAACACATTTTCAAGAGGATAAAACTACAACACAAAACCACACAAAGGGCTGGAGAATGGCGCAGTGATTAAGGGCTGTCTCGCTGATCCCTTTGTGTTCTTACAAGGGACCCAAGTTTAGTTCCCAGCGTCCACATCAGGTGGCTCACAACTATCTGTAACTCCAATTCTAGGGGTGCTGATGCCCTCTTCTGGCAATCCATAGGCACCTGGACACAATTGAGGCCTCAAGCATGTCATTAAACATCTTCCTTAGGTATTAAAAACACACAGAATTGGAGAAAACTAGGAAATTATACATCTAATAAAGGTCTAATATCTAGATTATATAAAGAACATGTGCAACTCAAAAGCAAAGAATCAAACAACTTCATCAAAAACCTGGCAATGGGCCAACAAGACACCTCAGAGGCTGAAAGTATTTACCGCACAACCCTGATGATCTGAGTTCAATCCCCAGAGTCCACATAAAGGCGGAAGGAGAGCACTGAGTCCGCAAAGTTGTCCACCAGTGTTCCCCGCATGTGCACCCACCTCCAATGTGCTGCAAAGAACAATAACAAGTGAAATAAAATGTAGAGCTTGACGAGTCCTCTGCCCCCTGTAACAAGAGGAACAACCCGAAACTGAAAACAACTGATATTGGAGATGGTGAAGAACCAGAAGCCGTGGGCACTGCTCTAGGCTAGGATGGTGCTGTCACTAGGGAGAGCAGTTTAGCAGTTCCCCAAAAAGCCGAATACAGAGGGCTTATAGTGTTGCTTTTCTGCTGTTTGACCAAATTAGCTGGCATGGACAGCTTGAGGGAGTCCAGATTTCTTATGTTTCACAGAAACTGTCCAGTCCTTCGTGGTGGAGAAGACAGGGAAGCAGGGCAGTTCTGTCATGGCAGTCAGGACCCAGAGGGAAGTGGCTGGAGATCTTATCCCCTTGACAGCCCACCACCTTCCAAATGTTCAGAACCTCTCCAAATAGTGTAATCAGCATGGGACCACATAATGAACCCACGAGACAGGACTGGAGGAGAGGGAGGATTGCGTTCCACATTTGAACAATAACAATCATTATGGACCTGTCAATTCTACTTCTAATTGAAAGCAGGAACGTCGATACTTGTACGTTAATGTTTATTATGGTACTGTGTGTAATAGCACAAGCCTTTAATTCTAGCACTCAGGGAGGCAGAGGCAGGTGGACCTCTGTGAGTTCAAGGTCAACCTGGTCCACAGACTGAATTCCAGGTGAGCCAGGGCTGCTACACAGAAGGACACTGTCTCAAAAAAAAAAAAAAAAGTCTCTATCAATGACAATGGAGAACAAACCAAACAAGGCAGATACATTCAATCGAATTCTATTCCGCTAGGAAAGAAATAACTCCCCCACATGTTTCAAGCACGACATTATGCTAAATAAGCCAGAGAAGACAAACGTCTTAGGATTTCTGTTGTTGTGAAGAGACACCATCGTCATGGCAACTCTTATATAGGAAAGCATTTCATTGAGGCTGGCTTACAGTTCAGAAGTTTAGTCCATTATTGTCAGGGTAGGAAGCATGGTGGCATGCAGGCAGACATGGTGCCGGAGTAGGCGCTGAGAGTTGTACATCCACATCTTCAGACAGCAACTGAGAGAAGAGAAACTGAGACTCACTGGCTAGCCTTGGGCATCTAAGATCTCAAAGCTCACACACAGTGACAGATTTCCTCCAACCAGGCCACACCTACTCCATCAAGGCCACACCTCCTAACAGTGCCACTCCCTGTGAGGCTATGGGAGCCATTTCCTTTCAAAGCACCCCAACAAATAAATGATCACTCTTTCTGAGCTCCTTCATAGTTGTAGAGACAGAAGGTAGATTAGCTCAGAAGTCACTTAGGGCTGGAGAAAGGGAAAAGGAGAAATTGGTGTTTGGTAGGTAGAGACTTTCTCTTTGAAGTGATGGAAAACTCTGGACATAGTGGAGATGGTTGTCCTGTGCATGTGACTAATGGTATAAACTAGATACCCAAGAAGCCGGGCTGCGAAGACAGCTGTCAGTAGAGTGCTTACTGTGTAAGCATGAGTGCTGAGCTCACATCCCAGCCCCCGTGTTAAAAGCTGGGCACTACGGTGCAGTTTGTAATCCTAGCACCAAGGAGGCCGAGCCAGGAAGATCCGTGGGGTTTTGTCAGCAAGCTGGCCTGGCTGAATCCCTGAGCTCCAGGTTCAGTGAAACCCTGTCTTAAAACCTAAGGTGGAGAGCAGTCGAGGAAGACTCCCAGCCGAAGACTCCAGCCAACACGTACACGTACACATAAATGCACAGCACACCCCCTCCTACGTGTACATGTACACACATAATTTCTTTAAATGGTTAAAATGCATGTATTGCTATAATAATAATAATAATAATAATAATAACAACAACAACAACTGAAGGTAGTGACAGAGGAGACGAGCCTTTTGGTGCTGGGTGGTAAATGGTGCCACACACAGGCTGGCTCCTTGTCCTCCATCCATTTGTCAATGCAGCTTCAACTTGGCTTGACAGCTGTTCTTAGGTGACACTATCTGTGGGCCATGGGGAAGACTAGAGAGCCGTAGAAGACATGGCTTTTAGCTTGCCTCTGGTGCCAACTGTTCCCTGCTTCAGAGACGGGCCCAAAGCATGGGCACTAAGACTGGAAACCATCCATCAATCTTCAGTCCTGTAGCTTTCAGCACAGCAACTCAGCTGCCTCCGCTCCTCCCCAAAAGAAACTGTGAACTTAGGGGCTCAGACCGGACTCAAGGAGGAATCACAATGCTTGTGGCCACCTCCTCCATGGCAAGTCCTCTGGTGCCACTCTCTAACCTTGTCTTGTCACCTTTGCTTTCATAGTCAAATGACCCAGGCTAAACATCATCCCGGGGCCAAGCCTGGAGCCGTGTGTGGAGCCCTGTCAGTACCCCCAGGAATCTTCTGGGGCTCTCTATTCTCAAGGCCACATTTGTCTCCTAAATTTTACCGTTACAGAAATCTTAATTCTCACATCTTGCTCTGCTTCCCACCCTGCCAGTGCCCTGGAGCAGCTGTTTCTCCCCATCACTTTCTCGTCTGGAGTTCAGAGCTGCCCCCACCCCCACCCTAAAGCATCCCTAACACAAGGCTATTGTGCTCACCAGACTTTCCCAAGGGTTGGGATAACTGATTGGTGGGCACAGGGAAGGAAAAAAAATCAACACATCGAAGGTCAGACATCACTGTTTCTAGAAACTCTTTGGCTCTTCAGTGACATAGAATGGTTTTCACTGGTTTGCCCCCTCCCACCCTGAGTGCCACAGTCCCTCCAGGCAGCTGGGACCCCCTATCTGAAGGCTCTTGTCCTATGCCCTCTTTTTATGGACCCCAACCCTGCATTAACATTAAGATACTTTGGTTGCTGAGAAAACAATTCGGCTTTTAACTTAGCATCACTGAGAGATCTATTTCCCATGTGTGTCTACAAATCCCTCAGAGGAGTGTTCCATAAGCCCAGACATTAGCATTGGGTACATAAAGAACCAAGCACAGCTCTGGAAGTCTGAGACCAGCATGGGCTGTACGAGACTGTCTTGAAAAGCAGACAGATCTACAAATAGACAGGCAAGAATGAGACCCTGTGCTGGGTAGGTTGAGATAGGAGAAAGGGCTTCATCCTAAGCATGTAAGGTCTAAAGTGGAACCGTGTCCTGGATGGGTTGAGGGGGAAGTAGAGGCTGGAAAGGCCACTGTCATACCCACTGAGAAGTCCAGACAGTGTGGCAATGCCATCACATGAATATATGGGCCAATAGAGTAAGACAGAAAACTGAAACAGATCTCCGAAGCATCTGTAACTTGGATGAGTGTAGAGATGGCATGACTGATAGGAGGTGGGACTTCTTTGCTTGCTGAGTGGTGTTGAAAAGAAAACCAATGATGAAAAGGGGGACATAACAACAGACACGGAGGAAATCCAGAGAATCATCAGATCATATTTCGAAAACATGTACTCCACAAAATTCGAAAACTTAAAGGAAATGGACATATTTCTGGATAAATATCACTTACCAAAATTAAATCAAGACAAGATAAGCAAATTAAACAGACTTCTGAAGAAATAGAAACAGTCATCAAAAGCATCTCAATGAAAAAAGCCCAGGACCAGATGGTTTCAGTTCATAATTCTACAAGATTTTCAAAGAAGAACTAATACCGATACTCCTCAAGTTGTTCCACACAAAAGAAATAGAAGGAACATTGCCAAACTCTTTTTATGAGACTAAAATTACCCTGAAACCCAAACTATGTAAAGACTTATTAAGAAAGAGAATTACAGACCAATCTCACTCATGAACATTGATGCAAAAATACTCAATAAAATACTGGCAAATCGAATCCAAGAATACATCAGAACCATCATCCATCATAATCAAGTTGGCTTTATCTCAGAGATGCAGGGATGGTTCAACATATAAAAAAATCTGTCAATGTAATCCATCATATAAACAAACTGAAAGATAAAAACCACGTGATTATCTCATTAGATAAAGGTCTGGGAGAAAGCAGGGATACAAGGAACATACCTAAACATAATAAAGGCAATATACAGCAAGCCAACAGCCAACACCAAGCAAAATGGAGAGAAACTCACAGTGATCCCACTAAAATCAGGAACA
>JAQHUG010000165.1:3230992-3242632 GCA_028555095.1 Dicrostonyx torquatus
TGGTCTGTTTGTGAGGCCTCTGGCAGTGGGACCAGGATTTATCCCCGCTGCATGAACTGGCTTTTTGGAGCCCACTCCCTATGGTGGGATACCTTGCTCAGCCTTGATGCAGCAGGGAGAGGCTTAGTCCTGCCTCAACTTGATGTGCCAGGCCCATGGAAGCCCTTGCCCTTTTTGGAAAGCAGATGGAATTGGGAGAGCAGAAGAAGGAGAGGAAAGGAGAACTGTGGTTGGTATGTAAAATGAATAAAAAATTAAAACAAGAAAGCTCTGGCGCTCATGGAAGATGGCAGAATAGAAGTCACTCTGGCTTTGTTCCTTTGCCTGTGCACTGTGCTGCTCTTGGAAGTGGCAGCGTAGATAGCCCAGAGTATGACGGCAGGACTATGCCAGGAAGAAAATTCTAGCAACCCAAAGAGGGACCCTCAGACACAAACCATGCATCCTTGGATGCTTGGTAGCAAGGATGTTTGGTAGGAGAAGCCAGTGAGGAGGCCAGCTGTGGTCCCTAGGATATTGCTGTTTATTTATCTCTGTCTTTGGGGATAGGATGAGTGGCTAGGCTTAGAGCTACAGCACAGGAGAATCTAAGTCAACCGCCATTCTGGATACAATTCTACTGATGGTAAGCAATGAAAAGGCAATTATAGATCCAATTAAAACCCATGGAGAGAAATATAATTAAACTAATGAAGAGTAATCAGGAAATTAGGAATAAACAAATGCAGTCTTGGGATCTGTTCTATCATTGACCTTTTTAGTGACGCAGGCCCAGGACAATAATAAAAGGCAGACTGAGGCAGTCCCACTAATGTTTAAACTTTCTGCAGGAGGTGGCCACACCCCATCCCTTGAGTATCTCTTAGCAAGCAGGTGATTCCTGGGAAAACCCCTGCAGAAAGAGCCAGGAGGACAAGCATGATCTAGTTACAGGACTTAGTCACCAGAGGGAGAGCTGTGTTCCTAAGATCTTGGCCAGGCATGCCGGCCACATGGATCCTTTCTCACTGAGGCCTGAGGCCTGAGATAGTCAGAATAGTAAGGGACGTTGATGTAATATCCCTGAAGTCTGAGGGCCCTTACAGATAGAATATCTTGCAAAGAGAAGAGCAGGAGTTTTGGCTTTTTGGTATAGAATGCCATGTGACAGGGGACCTGTGGGGTAGGTTTGATGGTTCCCAGGTGCCACAGCCTACAAAAGCAAAAGAGCAGAGTAGTGACCCATAGGAAACACTAGGTTCATCTATGGGGGTCATTCTGATAATAGGAAGCCAGTTATTTAGTTGTTGTTGTTGGTGGTGGTATTGTGTGTGTGTGTGTATGTGTGTGTGTGTGTGTGTGTGTGTATGTGTATGTGTGCGTATGTGTAGGAGGAAGACAGATCAGGAATTTAAGGGGCTCTGAGTTCAAGCCAGCCTGAGCCACTTGAGATCCTGTCTTAAAAATAAGCAAACAGGCTGAAAACTAAGGCGAACGGGGATGGCAGGCCTCTGCTAGAACTTTTGGGAGACCAAATAGAGTGGGTGCCAGTGAACTTCTTGATTTCCTACAAGAGTATGAAACATACATTCTCGAACATACACTAAATAAACATTTAAAACAAACAAACCACCACCACCACCAAAACCCCTCCAATTTAATACACACCACGCCTGACTCTTTCACCCTTGCTAGCTCCCCCCCCACACACACCCTAGCAGTGCCCATAGTTCTCAGGAAACCTCTGGCTCTGACTGCAGCTCACATGCCGTGTTTAAGTTTTTAAGTTTGTTCCTTTTTCATTTTTGTATTGAAAATATAAGACAACCTAACCCGATGAATATTTTTTTACAAAACAAATTCATCTTTGTAATTACACAAGACAGCATCACTACCCAGGAGCCTTTGTCTTTGTGTCCGATTCTAGAATGAGCTTTTCTTGCTGTCACATGCCCTGATTTCCTTAGACAGCAGACATGGAAGCAAAAACAAAATACAGCCTCTCCTTCCCAAGCTGCTTTCTAGATCATGGCATTTCGTCACAGCAGCAGAAAGCAGACTGGGACACTGTAAGTGGGACTGTGGCAAGAAAGGCCTTAACCTGTGTCAGGAGTTGGAAGAGGCAGCTGTGTAGTCTTCCAGATGTGTTCCTTCTGTCTCTCTGGCTCCCTACTTCTAGCTCCAACTTCTTCATCTATAGGATGGGATAATACACCCTCACCACTTTCATCATGTGTAGTTGTGATCAGGTGAGAAATTGTGAAAAAATAATCCATGTATGAAGAGAGATAGCAAGGGAGTGATTTTTTTTCTTTTTTTGCTTGTATTCAACCACAGTGGCTTTGACTTCAACCTCACTTTCTTTGCCATTCATTGATTGAATGCAAGGTTTTGTTTTTGCTTTTGTTTTTTGGTTTTTTTTTTGAGACTGTGTCACTCGTCAGTCAGTCTTCCTCCCAATTGGGTGTTCCTCCACATTGCCTTGTACTTCTCTAGAGCCAAAGTGCTATCCCTGGCCTTTACCATGGCAACAAGAACTGACAGCATTCAGAAACATTACTCGGCCAAGGATACGGGTCCAGTGTGACATGGGGGCTCAGACTGTACTACAGTCATTCTTCACTTGGTAAGTTATGGCTCCTTAGTCCTCCCAGGTAAAGGGCCTTGATTTGTCTTTGAGGCTCTCTCTCTCTCTCTCTCTCTCTCTCTCTCTCTCTCTCTTTTGATTTCTCGAGACAGAGTTTTTCTGTGTAACAGCCCTAGCCCTAGCTGTCCTGGAACTAGCTCTTGTGGACCAGGCTGTCCTTGAGCTCACAGAGATCTGCCTGCCTCTGCCTCCCAAGTGCTGGGATTAAAGGTGCACGCCACACTGCCTGGCACTGAGCCTCTTCTCACTAGAGCAAGGATTTATATTTTCGAGCAGACTTTATATAAACTCCACCTAGTGGCTCAGGAGTTCAGCAATTTGTCAGGAAACTTCCCTCGCTAATCCAGAAGTGCTGGTTATAATGGTGGTTCCTGTCCCCTGCTTAGCCTTTAGAGGTGGTATCATTTCGAGGGAGAAGGAGTCTTGAAGATCAGGCAACCTGAGACCTGGCAGCATGTGGCCCCAGGGTGGCATCACCTGTACTTTTGTCAGATGCCCATAGTGGAATTATGTCCTCTGTCTCTCTGAACCAGATGTTCCTCAAGCTACCTGGTTGAAAGGTGCAGCTGTGATAGACTTTCCACACTGATTGTGTAAGAGAAATTGGAATTCATCTGCTGGGCACAGATTCCTGCTAGTTTGTGGGATTCAAAAGGAGGCCATCAGGGAGAGAAACCCTCTGGAGCATAACCCATAAGCTAGCATTCTTGGGGTAGAGTTGTCTGTTGCCCATGGATGTGTAGGGAGTACACGACAAAGGAAAGCAGGACCCAAGCAGTTCTTATGTGGAAGCTCTGTCTTCACCAGGCAGGTGACTTCCCCTATCTGGTCCTCGGTGCTCTCACTTAGGAAGTAGGAAGATGAATCATGGAGTTGGGTAGATTAAATTTGCACCTCTACAAAGTTGGGACTCCCAGTTCTGCTTTGCTAGCTCCTGGCTAGGACTGAGATTGAGAGTAGACAGGCTCATATCAGAAGCAAATCTTTTTGGTCATCCAGTCCCCCCCCCAAACTTTTATTCCTATTGTGTCAGATGCATCCCCAATCACTCCTCCCTGAGCTATTTTTGGTAAAACAGACACCTAATTTTGATGCTGCCCTACAATCCAAGGGCCTTCCAACCAAGGCAGGTTATGGAGGGTCACAGGCTCCCACAGAAGAGAGTCATGAAGGATGCCTGAGGGAACGTGAAAGTCAAATTCTTACCCACTTCAGGCATGTGGAGCAGGACCAGGGCTGTCCCTACACTGAACTTTCAGTTACCCACACCAATTGCTACCCAAAGGCAAGATGTCCTCAGGGAGACAGGCTCCTGTTATATTAAAGGCTTTGCAGCACAACTATTTTCCTAAACACTGGCTTATAATATTGATGAGAACCATGAATTTTTATCTGTGATAAAGGATACAGAGCCCTTAGATTATGTAAGAGCCTCATTTTATCAAGGCAGGAAGTGGATCTCCCTTCAACTGCTTTCTTTGAGGTCATGTTAAAGTATACATACAGCCCCTGGACACATTCTTAAAAGGGGCGGGATGAGGTTGGTGAGTGAAGGAGTGGCTAATCCTGAGGACAGAGCCAAGATCAGGCATGGTGGTAGCATGGAGTTGACCAGTTGTCTTTCTTGTACTGTAGGCCCTATCAGTCAGGTTGAATTTCAAAGGCAGATGCCTTCCTGAATGGCACACTCTCAGACTTGGTTACCACTCAGTGAAGGGCCTAGATCTGCTCCATTCATCAGTATGATCTTGAAGGACATATTCCCCCAAAAGACTCCCTGGCCAGATCCTTGGTGTCTGGGATTAGAGATTATTTGAAATGTCATGGAATCTGCACCTGTCAGCTGATGTGGGATTTCTCTCTGAATGGTGTGATTACCATTGATTAATAAAGAAACTGCTTTAGCAAGACAGAACTTAGCTAGGCAGGGAAAACTAAACTGAATGCTGGAAGAAGGAAGGCAGAGTTTAAAGAGAAGCCATGTAGCCCCGCCAGAGACAGATGCCAGAAGTTTACCCGGTAAACCACAGCCACATGGTGATACACAGATTACTAGAAATGGGTTAAATTAAGATATAAGTGTTAGCCAATAAGAAACTAGAGCTAATAGGCCAAGCAGTGTTTTAAATAATATAGCTTCTGTGTGCTTATTTTTGGTCTGAGCTGCCGGGCGGCCAGGAAACAAACAAGCAGCCTTTATTACAACAGTCAGCTGTCCTGTGTGTCACTTCTGTGCTTTGCACTGGTGGCTTTCACCTCCAGAGTTGGCCCAAGACCCAACCTCCTCCCATAATTTATTTGAGATAAACTCACAAGCAGTATGGTGCTGACAGGAAAATGTCTTGGGGAGACTCAAAAGAAGCAGTCACTGTTTTGAGGGTACTGGATTTACCTGACAGAAGTCCTTTCTTCCCATGCCATCTTTTAGGTGAACCTTGCAAGGGAGGGGTGGGGGAGTTTCTTTGTATGTTGGTATAAGATAAACAATGCCTCCTCAAAAGAAAGAGCAAGGCAGCCTAGATGGAGTGACGTGTAAACAGGACAGAGGCAAAAAGCATGGGTTGATGGATTAGAAGTCCTGAAGCCCTGCCCCCCTCTCTCTCCTCCCCTGCCCCACACTGACACCACTCTGTGTCCTCTGCAGTGATTTAAGGCGTATGCAGTGGTGAAAGAGTCAAAGGGGGTTCAACCCTAGGACCCCTCGCATCACAGAAGTGAGGCACTGTCTAAACAATGTCACTTGAAAGATAGGCCTCTGCTCTGTGTGCAGGAATGCTCAGAGGCCACCCTTGGTAAAGGGCTCAAGAAATCCCTTTCATCTTGGTCTGTTTCTTTTAAGCAGTTCTCAGGGAACCTCCCTGGTGAAAATACATACACTAAGTGTCTGCTGCTGACTTCATATATATGTGCAGAGAGGAGGTTTCATGCCCTCCGAAACTGGTGAACATTCTTGCAGATAGTGGCCCCCTACTTGTTTATGATATGGAACAGTGTAAACTGGGCTGAAAACATGGCTGTCCATGAATTTGACTCCTGCAGGATGAAGGCAGGCAGATCCCTGTGTATATAGGCCTCTTCTACAGAATTTACAGCCCAGCAGAGGACTAGTCTTTGATGTTAAGTCATAGTTCAGGTTCTCCTTCCATTCTTAAAACAGTGTGTGTCTTTGGGCACATAACTGAAGTGCCTTGGGAAAGCCATACCTGAGTTGAAGACTCTGTGGACTGATTAGGGCTTTGTGACTGTGGAAACTAGGAATGATACAGATCTGAAACCAAGGTTGAATTGGTCTATCTTTAGTCTCCTTTATAACCCCCTCTTCATCTGACCTTTCGGCTCTCAAGTAAGACCTTTCAAGTTTATTAATTAAGTTATTAGCAGACCTCTCACTTCCACTGACCAGTCCTCCTGATGTCTCTGCTCACGTGCGTGGTGAACGCTTTGACTGTCTTTGTTTTGTGACTATGGAAAGGTCAAGCCTGTTCGAAACGTGTCACTTGGAGCAACTTGAACCTATGCTCTCAGGACATGCTCACACATATTTGACCCTCAATAATTTCTCTCTTATTTCCCTTGCAGGGAGAATTGTGTTGCTGCATCCACAGGCAAATGATTTCTTCTGCAAATGTCTTCTTTGCGTATCTACGGTAAGACTTGAAATACGCTGTTGCTGTTCGGGTCTATCCTCAGAGCCAAACTGCCTCCATCTTCATGAGATCCAGCTGTGTTTGTTTGTAAGTGGTCAGCATGATCAGCATGTCTGGCCTTGTTGACTACTGACCTTCTTTTATAGGAGGGGAACAGGACATTGTGGGATCCTCACCTAAGTATCCAACCCCCTTCTCCCAACCAGCGGTATGAAATTCTAACAGCATGAAGCCTCGGGGAGTGTGTGATAACTGATCTTGGTTCTCCACTTGAATATGTCAACTAAAGCCCAAACAGCTGGGCTCTGAGGAATCTTCATGATTGAATCATTTGAGGTCAGAAAACCCATGCTAAATCTGGGTCACAACTTCTGGCAGAAAGTCCACAGAAAAGATCAGGAAAGAAACTTTTGCCTTTTGCCTCTTGTCCTCACTCTTGCAGGCAAGTTCATCTGCGCTGCTGGTGTGGCGCTCCTTCACTGGCGTCAGAATCTACTTCCTCCTGACTGAAGACCAGTTAAGATATCTAGTCATGTGGACTGAACTAGATTCTTGGCCTTTTCTGTGAGAGACAGCCATTGTTGGACTAACCAGAATACAGTGTATAAGCCACCATGATGAACTCCCTTTAATATACTAGTCATCCTGTCCCTTCTGTTTCTTCAGAGAACCCTGACTAGCACAGAGCAGCTGGAGTGGATAGATGGGAGAAGGACTAGCTAGGGGAGGGAGCTCCACCTCGGCAGCCACAGATCTTCCAGTGTGGCTGCCTTAGGGCCACCCATGTACCTACCTGCATCACCTCACCCATTGCTCTGCAAGTAAGCCTAATAAAGTCACTGGCTCCCCAGGGTGAACTTGGGTAGACTCTATCTGGGTTTGTGTTGGGACCTCAGGGAGGGGGTTAGATGTTGTTTACATCTTCCCCTGCCCCAGGGAAGAAGTTTTAGCAACATGTGTGTAATGAGTCCGGAGCATTATACGCTGTAAACAAATGATAATTACAGCAATCTTGACTGAGGTTCCTCACAACCCATTCCTCAGCAGGTCGTTATGTCCCAAATGCTCTGATTTCCATTGGACAGCTAGCATGCAAATGTTGATGTGTAGGAAGTGGTTATAACAAGAGGAAGACTAATAGGCGAAGTTATAACAGAGCTCCACAGTTGGAACTCCAAGCAAGAACCAGTGTCAACCGCTTTTCTTATGCTGTGACTAAAAACCAGACAGAAGCAATTAAAGGAAGAAAGTTTTATTCTGGCTTGTGGTTCAGGGGACGTAGTGCACAGTGGTGGAAGTTGTGGTGGCCAGAGTGTGCAGCTGGGTTTCTGGACATCTTGGTGACAGAGAAGCAATAAATAAACAAAATAGGACAAAAACAGGGTCAGGCTATAACCTTCAAAGACTCACCTCCACTGAACTACCTCTGTTAGTCAGGCTTCACCTCCTAAAGGTCCCACAGCATCCCAAATAGCACTGCCCAGCAGGGGACCAAACGTTTAGCCCATGATCCTGTGGGGACATTTCCCATTTCCCTGTATGTGTTGTGGGGACATTTCCTAGTATGTGTATTCTGGATGTAGGTTTGACAGTGGCCACTTACTCCACACCACAGAACCATGCTGTTCTGTATCTACTGGGAAACGAGGGCAGGAGGAGGCAGCAGGCTTCCCTGTCTGAAGAAGCTCAGATCAGCTTCCTCATGCGGGGTCACAGCCTTGTGTCCTCAGCAAACAGGTTCCGGAGGCAGGAATTGCGCAGCCGCCAAGCCAGTTCCGTGGCTATTGCCTCCCCGGAAGAGTGCACCTGCCTCAGAATGTCTCAAGCCCAGAGCCACAGTGCTGCAGTGGTTGGGGTGGTTGAGAGCTCACACACAGTCACCCCTGCTTTGCTGAAGAGCAGTGAATCCTCACTTAAACCCACAAGGGCAGCCTCAAGCCGCCGAAAGCCTGCCTTCTTTGTCCACACTGTATATCTGACTACTTCATTGCTGCACAGACTCCTGCTACACTCCGCCAACCTAACCCATCCCTGTCAGGTTGGAAACACAGCTAAGTCGTTGTCCTTTTTAGTCACCTTGGATTCCAGGGAAAACAAAACCTCACAGGACAGATAATGAGGGTGTTCTGGTGGAATCTTCACCCCAGGCCCTGGCATCCATATACCCAAAAGAGTCTGGAATGTTCTTGTGGAAGTTCCACCCTAAGTCCCCTCCCCCATCTCTCTCCAAACTCTACTACATCTCAGAAAGCTTGCCAGATGATGTCCCCTCCCCTAGAGATGCTCAAGACCACTCCCACAGGGTATTTAAACTGACCCCTAGAAAACAAACAAGGAGTTTTCTATCTCTCTTTCTGTCTCCTCTCTGGGGGGCTGGAAAATCATCTGGGAATGTTGTATTCATTAAACCTGGGCTTTTTCTAATTTGTTTGATTTGGTTGGATTTGGATTGCTGCTTTGGCAGACATGCTTGTCGGGGTGCAGAAACTTTTCAGAGGGTTGTTTTCTAGGGCAATTCTGTATTTGGGAGAACTACCTGTCCCCTCAAATAATTCAGACTTCTTAAGACCACTTTGCAGCACCTCCTGGGACCACCCTAACCAGGAGTATTCTATGTATACTGCCTGCCCTCTACTTAAGATTACCCTCGGGTCTGATTTGGGGGGTCACAGGATGCCTATATTGGTTCATCTTTCCTATATGGTCACAGAGAGTAGATAGCTCTCTGCTCCGCAACACGGCAGTATCTTCAATTAACATTCTGGGACTCTTCGTGGCCGAGCCGAGTTTCTTAAGATTCCCCAGCCAAGGTTATGGGTGTTTTGAGATGTTGAGAACAGAGCTTCATAAGAGAGTTTATAGGAATGAAAGCTGAGGTGTGTCTGAGGATCTGCACAAGATAAATCACACCTTTCTATCTTTTAGACTTTCCTGTGTATCAAGGATTCTCAGAGGAAAGGTGGTGGGAGAAGTCCCAGTCCGGCACCTCTCATTACATACATCAGCCTCTCAGAAGATCACACTGTTTTTCACGGTAGGAGTAGGCTTCTGGGCCTGTGGCTTCCTGCTACCTCTAATTTGCTAAATGTCCTCTTTCAAAATATTCTTCTTCTTTCTGAACCTGGCGTCAGCAAAAGGGCTTGGTGCCAACATCGCCACAGTCTCTTATGAGCAGACATGCCATGGCCAGCTTCCCTTGGTCGATGCTGTGAGAAGTTCAGCTTTGGAAGACTTTGTTTTTTTCTTCTATCACTATTTATAGTCCACCAGACCCCTCTGAGTGCTATGAGCCTTTCAGAGGAACTAGCATGCCTCTCACAAGTCATGCTTTGGATGTTATAGATACAGTGTGGTCAAGAACTCCCGGATCTTCAGTTTTTATATCAGCCACAACACATGAATCCCAATGAGGGACAATGCTAAGGAGTCTACCTGGGCCAGCCAGGGCAGGGTCCACCACCTGTTTAGACATACGATGGCCTCTAGGGATGTGGCTCAGGGGTAGAACTTTCCTGGCCTACATGAAGCTCTGGGTTTGAGACCTGAGAAAATACAAGAAGAAGAAATCATTCAAAACAACCCGGAAAAAAGCCAAAAAGGTATTCTGGAGTGGTCCAGTATTCTTCCTCTGAGGGCAGCTTCCAGTGAAGCCAACCCTTGTCTCTCTTCTTTCCTTCAGTAGATCCCTAAATACATAGGAACTTACTTGTTATTTTATCTTTACTCCTTCAGGGTCACTGGAAGTTGGACAACCTAGAGATGCCTTGAAAATGCCACCTTATAGTTTAGTAAGCCATTCCTCATTGGGGAAGCCTTATGCAGGAAAGTTCAGGGCTCTGCGGAAATATAGGTACCAGGGGGCTGCTGGTTGCTCCCTCAACATACAACTTCCTTTTTCAACTCAGCTGATACCTGTGCAGTATGACCCATAAAGAACCAAGCTAGAGTTCTGCACCCCGTGTTCTCCCGAAGACAGGAGTCCCATCTAGTCTGGGCCACTGTTATATGATAAATTTTCTGTGGTCTGACTTTCAGCAAAGCTCTTCGCTAGGAGGCACTGAATGTTCTGTGATGCCCAGAGCCCGAGGAAGTGTCCTTCATGCCAAAGTACACCAGAGGGAGGGCTCAGATCTGCCTCGGCACCCTGCCTCTGGGTTTCTTGTTTCATGAGAGAAAAGGACTCTTGTCACACTGGATACATTCCCATCTTTTTAAACAGCTATCTGAGCAGAAATGCATGTGACCTCCAACTGGCATGGTCTTTATGAAGACACATGAGTGACCCAGGTAGGTAGGTATGAAGGAAACTGGGAGAGACTCTGGCGTGGAGGAGGGTAGTGGAGGAGCCAGCCTGGAGAAAGGGTTCTTGAGAGAAGAAGCAGGGCATGTTTCTGCAATTGGAGTCCAATGCAGGCAGAGTTATGGGGAACCCAGCAGAGAAGATCACTAAGTATAGTCTATGGCCAATTTGAAGTCTTTATTCCAGCAGACTGTGACTGCACTCAGGTATTTGGGACCCACGTGTAGCACTGACAATTTAGAGCAAGGAACTTTTAAAGGCAAAATCCACATCTTGCTATCTGTCTCAATCAGCAGCTATACGGGGCAGTTTTGTACAAGCAAGCTGTTTAACAGAAGCTAAGCTAAGCAGTTAGCTGTAAGGGAAGGTTTGTACCAACAGGCACTTTAACAGAGGCCAGAATAAATTAGCTGGGGTATCTGGACCATAAGTTCCTAGAATAGAGCTGGGCAATTTTCCCCAGGATTTTCCAGCAAGAAGGTCAAATTCTAGTCAAACCTAAAATGACTTCAGCAAGACTGTTAGACAGGGGAACCTCTGTAGTGTCTTGCCCTCTCCTTAGGACACCCAGCTTTGGCAGGTGAAGAAAGGGTGGGAAGGAAGGCTGGCTTGTGTGAGGCGGGCCTTGGTCAATTGGGGATGTTGGACATTTTTCTAGAAGCAATAGGAAGCCACAGGGGAAGGAAAAACAGATAATGTCGTGATTAATCCAGCATTTGGCTTCAGTTCTGTGACAGCTTTATGATCTTATTCCCAGGAAAATGTCCCCTAATAACATTGAGGATGGGGTAAAGGAACATATATAAGGACTTAGAAAAAAGCAAAGCATTGCAGACTCAAGTTATTGTGTTTTCTATTGAAAGGACCCTACTAATTCTGCCTAAAAGGATAGATAATAAAAAACTGCAGAATGTGACAAATAAGTTTGACCAGCAGGTTCTTCCTTTCTCCCCCGCTGGGCAGGAGGTTAGCAATTATCAGGACCTGTTGCAGTCTTCTAGCCAGATGGTTATCAGAACCGGTTGCAGCAAATGATTATCGAATTGTAAACTGAGTCACGGGGGGGG
>JAQHUG010000165.1:3242832-3261195 GCA_028555095.1 Dicrostonyx torquatus
TTTGTCTATAAAAGCTTGCTTGCCTGGATGCTCTGGGTGCTTAGCTATCCCTAAGCTTTGCACCCAATTGCAATCGTGAAATAAACCACCTCATGCGTTTGCATCTGATGGCCTGGTTATTGAGTCTGGGGGCTCCTTGGCGTTGAGACCATTTTTCAGGTCTTTCATTATAACTGATAACAAGGCTAGGTGACACGCTTCGGCAGTCTCGGCTATCAGTAACAAAGATTAGTAAAGTAAACCCCTTTGACACAGGATGAACTTTTGGTCAGTGGGGGACTATCTAAGTGAGAAACCCTTCGATGGCCCTGGGTTCAGTGTCTTGTACAGTGTGAGCCAGGCATGCTCATCCCAGCACTTGGAGGTTAGAAGCAAGAGGATCAGGAGTTTAGGTCAACCTTGGTCACACCGCAAGTCCAATGGAAAAAAATACCTACAGAGAGACTTCTAAGAGTTGTGTTCCTTTCACAAGTGGCCATAACCACCATATATTTGAAGTGCTTGTGGAGTGCCAAAAGCTGAGTCCAAGTCCTTCACAAATACTGCCTGTTTTTAAACTTCAAAATTTGGGATTTCTATCTTCAGATAGATATTTATTCTCTCTGGATTCCAAACAAGTAAAGTGAAAACTAAAATGAATTCCCGATGTCCCCTGGTCCTACAACTCACAAGTGACCGAGAGATTTTGAACCACTTCTTAAACTGCACCCTGCACAGTGCACGGGTGTTAGCACTCACAGCCCGAGTCCCACATCACGGCTGTGGTTGGATCATCTGTAAAGTCTTCATTTCTTCTGGGATCTGAATTTGCCACTGAGCTGCTTTTCTTTCCTTCTTCTCCACCCCCCCCCCCCCTTTTGGTTTTGCAAGACAAGGTTTCACTGTGTTGTGCTGCCCTGGCTGTCCTGGAACTCATTCTATAGACCAGGCTGGCCTCGAACTCAGATTTACCTGCCTCTGCCTCCTGACCGCTGAGACTAGAGGTGTACCCTGCCTCCACCTGTCTCCTTTGAACTTATTTTCAAATGATCTAGCAGTGCTGTTTGGAAAGGGGACTTTTGACATTGATTGCACACCTGGGAGGCATGGGTCTCTCTATCAAATTTATAGTCTCATAGAATGTTCTGGACTTTCTCTAGCCTTGCTCTCTTTATCTGTCTAGCACTTGAGGTCATTCTGTATTACATAAATGTCTCACCAACTTAGCAAGATAGGGTCTACTCCCCAACAGGAAGGTCCTTGCAACAGGACTGTCATCTGTCTTGTTCTGCACAGCTTGGAGCATTCCCAGGCACCAAATGGGACTCGATCAATATATTATATGCTGGTCAAATAAACTACTAAGTAAGGTCAGGAATAGATTTGAAATCAGTTCCAAGCATCATTTTGTCTATGGAACAGCTGACTGCATTAAATGGGATGTTTGTTGATTCTTCTTGGACCAGCATGTGGAACATTGCAACACAAAGCTTAGTTGACTCCGGTAGGGTAAAGGACAGGACTGACTCATGTGTGCCTTGACAAAAGTCTACCACGTTCAAAGCTAGCACAGTGGTAGAAAAACTGTCTGTGTTTTCGGTCAAAGGGGCTCAGCACCAGGATCCAGGGTGATCTTTTGCCAAAACAAATAGCCTTGTCAATAGCCTCACTTCCAGGCCTCTTCTTCCTCTCCTGGTGTGTGCCAAGCTTCTGAGGGCAGGGACCTCATCTCTGTCATGTCTAGCCTTCCAGCCTCAGGTCTCTTGCAGGTGACCCATGCATGTGGAGAGCGATGGGTTTTACTCAGTCTTGCTCTTGAGTGTGGCACACACACACACACACACACACACACACACACACACAGGGTCAACCACCAGATCCCACAAGGTGCCCAAGGATGGCTGGCCCCATGTAATGATCTTTAAAGGCCAAAGCTTTCTGCTTTCTGCTTTATCTATGCAGGGCTAGGACATGAGAGATGGGAGGAGAGGAGGGAAACCAGGTCTGGCAGTGGGGTCGCTGTACCAGGACCTCACCCACAGCTGTCACCGGCAGTGATGGAAATCCTACTTCATAGCATATAAACTCCACTGAGAGAGAGACATGGGGGTGGGGTGCAGATTAGAAAGGAAACGGATTAGAGCAGGATTCAAACTGAGTTTGAATTTTTCCCCTGAATGAGTCTCTGGGCAAACTCAAGCTCGGAGACCTCCCCTGGAGAACGGGGACTACAGTCCCATACCGGGTCACCACAAAAGTGAAATGATATGATGGGCGCAGAGAGCATCCCTGTGCCTAACACAGACGCATTGCACTGCTGCTCAGAAGGGACTCCCGAAAGCCTGGGATAAGCCCCTCCCCCAGCTCTGAGCCCGCCAGATGCTTGACATTCCAGCTGCTGGCCTCTCAGAGGCCAGGTTTACATGCAGATGTTATCTGCGGCTCTTTAATGGCATTCATTTAAGTTATTAGCACCTCCGCTCTAATCAGATTAACCTCCATTGAAAAAGAAGTCTTGGGTCCGGAAACGGAGGGGGAGAAAGGTAATGAGCAGGGGTTCCCACCACTAGGAAGTCCTTCACCCTTGTGTGGCCTTAGAAAAACATGGAGGAGGAGGAGGGAGGCAAAGAGGGCTGTGAACTTGTGTGCTGCTCCAGCCCCATCTGTGAGTGCAGAAACCAGGGGTTGCAGACGCAGGTTGGAAGCAGCATGGTGGTTCTCAAGGAGTGTTTCTGGTGTGTGTGTGGGGAGGGGGGGTGCTGTTGGGATGAACATACCTCTATTTATTTGTTTTTGGACGCTTAAGGTATTTACAGGGTCTCCATCATCCTGTCCTCTAGCTAAGAAAAAGGCTCAACTAGCCTCTTGAGGATGCTGAAGCTTTGGGAATGGAGGTTTTGTGTATGGGGGGTGGGGATCTTTTCCTAATAATACATTCTAGTTTTTGTAGCAATTCCGTCTTTACGAGAAAAGATATTGTGCACAGTGCAGGGAGTTTCATACCTGTGCCCCTGCTCCTCCCAGGCCTCCCTATCAATCATTAACATCTCTTTTTTTCATTAGTGTGCATTCATTGTACAAAACAATAGGTTTCATTATTACATTCTCACGCATATATGTCACACACTTTGATCGTATCCATCCTCTCAGTACCCACCCTCCTGTGGTCCCCTTCCCCCTCCTGTTGGTCACCTTCCTGTCTCTGGAGAGCCTTTTGCTTTAAAAAAAAAAAAAGTCTAGGTTTTACACGTGAGAGGCCTGGCTTATTTCACTTAGCATGACGAGCCGTCCATTTTCTTGTAAATGATACAATTTCATTCTTTTTAATGTCTGTATAATATTCCATTGAGTATCAACAGCCAATTTTCTTTGTGACTTGTCTTTGTAACTGGCTAGTACGAATCATGGATGTACAGACTTAGAGTCCTTTGGCTGTATCCCCAGGAGTGCATGGATTAGGCATCATTCATAGTAGGTGGTTTCCATTCTCTGAGGAACTCCCATGCTAATATCCACAGTGTCTCCATCAGTTCATACACTGCCAGCCATGGAGAGGATTTCCTCTTTCCTGCAATCCTGGCCAGCATTTGCTTGTTTGATTTCTTGGGAGCCATCCATTCCCACCAGCAATAGGGTGAGAAGTAGCATATGAGCAGACTCAGGTACCTAGTAATTCCCAGCAAGGTCAGTCACAAGGTCATTCACAGTGAGGGCTGCCGGGTGTACCAATGTATAGCATCACCAACATGCATCACACAGATTAGTATCTCCACACTGCAGGTCTTCTTGAACACAAAGGCTGGGTTGCTGGTGTGGAGTTGGACCTTCAACAGGGGTGGGGGGTTGTCAAGAGACACCCAGGTGGATATGTAGCCCCTAGGAAAGGCGGGAATCTGTCAGTGAATACGACGGGGCGCCTCAAAGAAAGCATCGGCACGACTGCTCCATCAGTGGGAAAATTTCTACTTTTTATTGTGGGCAAGAGAGAGGAAAGATCCAGAGGCATCTGGAGGATTCCAGAGCAGAGAGAAAAGCTGACTACATGGGGTCAGAGCTAGCGCAGCAGGAGAGAGTAAGGGAGACAGAGCATACAGAGAGGAGTGAGGCAGTGCGCAGGCGCGAGGGGAAGATTGTAAGGGGCATAAGCAGCTTGGTGCGAACGATGGTTTCGGACCTAAGAGCAGGATCCTCAGGAGCTGGAGATGGGCAGCCTCAGCCTCTGTGGGAAGAGTTATGTCCTGTCTTTACTTTCTACTTTTTTTTTCTGTCCCACTAGCCTTTCTGTATACACTTTCCCCTCTTCAGGTTTCAAATTGGGGGATGGCGAAGATCCTTCTCCCTGTTTTTCTTTTAAGGAATTTTAAAACATATTTTATTTTATGTGTATGAATGCTTTGCCTGCACGTATATATGAATATATGTATGTGAGTGTGAGTGTGTGTGTGTGTGTGTGTGCGTGTGTGTGTGTGCATACCATGTGGGTGCCTGGTACCCTTGAAATTTAGGAAAGGGAATTAGATGACCTGGGACTAGAGCTAGGGATGGCTGGGAACCACTGTGTGGATGCTCAGAACTGAACCTGCTCCTCTGCAAGAGCAACTGGTGCTCTTAGTCGTCCAGCCAACTTTCCAGCCCCTGTCAGTGGTTCTTAACTTGACTTATCTATAGGAATTGGTAAAAAGTGTCTCAATGCTTTGGTCCCATATTCAGTTAAATCAGATTTCCTGGAAGTGAAGTCCAGGCCCAGGCATTTATTTTGAATCACTCCAGATGATATAGTCACTGTCCTAGAAGGGGCGCCTGGAGAGACTGTGGGAGGCAGTGGGGGAGTCCTGAGGCGGGGGTCTCTCCTGGGGGAGATTTTCTTATAGAAGCTCTCAGATGTTGAGGACCATCCTGTTATCATATCACGACTATGACAAAACACCTGACAGAAATGACGTATGGGAATAAAAGGTCTGTTTTGGTTTATGGTTTCAGAAGACTTCAGTCCACTTTGTCAGGGACAAAAGAAAGTAGGGTGAGACGGGAAGCAGCCAGGGGCCATATTTCCCCAAGGATCTGTGTAAGGGCCGCTGACTTCCTTCGGTCACGCCTCACCTCCTAAAGGGTCCACAGTGTCCCCCAAACATCTGCTAGCTGGGACAAAGTGTTCCGATACCTGAACCTGTGGGACACATTTCACATCGAAACTACAGCAGCAGAGGTAGACGTTTACATGAGGGTGGCAGTGGCAGTCCAGCTTACGTTTTAAAAATTGAATCTCTTACGGAGACCTTGAGTTTATGCACTAGACTAGACGGGCAGACCAGGAAGCCCAACGGATTCCTCCAGTCTGTTTCCAGCCCAGGCATCACAGACACCAGCCACAGCTTCTTATGTGGGTGCGAGAGATCCGAACTCAGATCCTCTGGCTTGCACGTTACAACAAGCACTTTACCACTTTTGTGCTCCAAAACACTAGCTAGCAGTTGAGATGAATGAGACATAATGTTCAAAATCAGCAGCTGTGGGGCCGACGGCACAGCTCAGTGGTAGAATGTGTGCCTAGCAAGCAGGAGGCTGTGGGTTCAATCCCCAGCCCCCTCCTACCCCACTCCCAAGAAAGAAACAGAGAAAAGGGGAAGATTGACAATCCATAAGCTGGCTTGAACATACGTGCTGGTCGGAAAGGACACCCAGGCAGCAGCAACAGAAACTGGTCCTTCTGTTGTTCTGGAACATTCGAAATGAGTGTGAGCTTCGCTGACACAGGGAAAAAAAAACATCTCCAGGGTGCTGTTAAGCAGAAAATGTCAGTACCAGAGAAACATGGAGAGTGAGATTCTCTTTATGTAAATAAAAAGCAAGCACTAAAAATAGGCAGTGATGTACACATCTGACAGAAAGCGTGGAGAACAGATGTCAGAGAGGAAGAGCCCTGGGAGGGAAGCAAGCCCGCGAGTCGCTGGGATGGGCAGGAGAGCTCCTCCCGTTCCCCCACATGTCATCCGCGTCCTTTCAAAGCACTTACCATGAACATATGTTTCTATAATGTGAATGTAATGAAAAAGTGTTTGTTTTTTTCATGGAAAGTGAAATCCTTCTGGAGCTGAATTCCGGGCGGGCTAGAGTCACTCACTGAGTAGGTTTGTGGCACAGTCCTCTTCAGCCTCAGTCCCCCATCCTGCACACGGGGATGATGATATTTTAGACTCCACAGGGTTGGGATGATATTCAACAAATGGAGATCTGTCACCCTGAGTGTGGATAAAACAGGCACAATTGAAGAAGGCAGAAATATTTTACTGACTACACCTAGAAATGGCTTACTCTGCAGGAATTGCTGTTGAGAAAGAATGAAACTGATCAACTCCGAAAGCACACCCATGAAAACCCATACCTTCCATTTGTAGCCCACAACTACCTTTGCTTCCTTCATACAGAGATCCACCTATTAAACTCATAAGAAGCAAGTGATGTGTAAGCCTCAGACTATGACCCCTTCTGGAATTAGGGTGGCTTCGTGTGGACTAAGCTGAGACTGTTGGCCAGTACAGGCTGATCTTTTTTTAAAAAAAGATCCATTTGTTTTATTTTTTACATATGAAAATTTGCCTGCATGTATGTCTGTGCACTATCTTCTTTTTTTTAATTGATTTTATTGAGCTATACATTTTTCTCTGCTCCCCTCCCTGACTCTTCCCTCCTCTTCTACCCTCTCCCATGGTCCCCCTGCTCCCAATTTACTCAGGAGATCTTGTCTTTTTCTACTTCCCATGTAGAGTAGATCTATATATGTCTCTCTTAGGATCCTCATTGTTGTCTAGGGGTTGTGAAATGTAACTGGTTTTCTTTGCTTTATGTCCAAAAGTCATTTATGAATTAGTACATATGATATTTGTCTTTCTGGTTCTGGGTTATCTCACTCAAAATGATGTTTTCTAGATCCATCCATTTGCCTTAAAATTCCAAGCTGTTCTTTTTTCTTTTCTGCTGTGTAGTACTCCATTGTGTAAATGCACCACATTTTCCTTATCCATTTTTCAGTTGAGGGGCATTTAGGTTGTTTCCAGGTTCTGGCTATGACAATGCTTTTATGAACATAGTTGAGCACATGTCCTTGTGGTACAATTGAGCTTCTTTTGAGTATATGCCCAAAAGTGGTATTGCTGGGTCTTGAGGAAGGTTGTTTCCTAATTTTCTGAGAAATCACCATACTGATATCCAAAGCGGCTGTACCAGTTTGCACACCAGCCAGCAATGCAGGAGTGTTCTCTTTATACCACATCCTCTCCAGCACAAGTTGTCATCAGTGTTTTTGATCTTGGCCATTTTTACAGGTATAAGATGGAATCTCAGAGTTTTTTTGATTTGCATTTCTCTGATGGCTGAGAATATTGAGCATTTCCTTAAGTGTCTTTCAGACATTCTAGATTCCTCTGTTGAGAGTTCTCTGTTTAGGTCTGTACCCCATTATTTAATGATTATTTGTTCTTTTGATGATCAATTTCTCAAGTTCTTTGTATATTTTGGAGATCAGCCCTCTGTCTGATGTGGGGTTGGTGAAGATCTTTTCCCATTCTGTAGACTGTCATTTTGTCTTGCTGACCATGTTTTTTGCTTTACAGAAGCTTTTCAGTTTCAGGGGATCCCATTTATTAATTTTTCTCTCAGTGTCTGTGCTACTGTGGTTATATATAGGAAGTGGTCTCCTGTGCCAATGTGTTCAAGTGTACTTCCCACTTCCTTTTCTATGAGGTTCAGAGTGGTTGGCTTTATGATGAGGTCTTTGATCCATTTGGACTTGAGTTTTGTGCATGGGTACACCATGTTCTTGAGTGGTGCCCTTGGAGATTAGAAATGGGCATTGGATTTCCTGGAATTGGCGTTAGGGATGATTGTGAGCCATCCTGTGGGTATTGAGAACTGAACCCAATCAATCATGACTATTCAGAAGAGACGAAGTACAGACACAGACCCCCAAGGAAGGGCACTGTATAGCTGGCTGGAGAGACGGAAGCACCGAGGTGGGCAAGGCTGAGGATTCTCAGCCAATCACCGGATGCAGGAAGAAGAAAGGATGGTGCCTCCCTTCCAGGAAGGTTTAAAAGAATGCATCTCTACCCACATCTCCCTTTTGGACTTCTGGACTTCCAAAACTGAAAGAAGGGTGTTTTCTGTTTTTTGTGTGTACATGGCGATCATGAATACATGTTCATGTACATGTGCTTATATATGTGTGTGTATGGACATGTGGAGGCCAGAAGTCCATGTCGGGAGTCTTTCTCCATCACTGTCCATCTTATTACTTATTTTTATTCTGTGTGAGTGAGTGTTCTGCCTGCATGTATGTATGTATTACCACTGTGTGCTTGGTGCCCAATGAAGTCAGATTTCTCTGGAACTGGAGTTATGGATTATCCTGAGTCACCATGTGGGTGCTGGAAACTCAGCCGAGGTCCTCTGCAAGGACAATAGGTCCCCTTAACCTCTGAACCACTTTTTGAGACAGGGTTTCTCACTGAACCCAGAGCTCATTTATTCAACTGTGTCTGGCCAATGAACTCCAGGGATCCACCTAACCCTTCCCAGTGCTTAAATTACAGGCATGTATCACTGAACTCAACTTTTTACAGTGAGTGCTGGGGGCCTGAACTCAGGTCCTCATACTTATATGGCAAACACTTTACCCACTGAGCCTTCTCTCCAGCCCATAAGAACAATATGGCAAGCAGGATGTGGCCATAGAGAATCCTACTAGGGATTCTGAGTTATGGGCTTTAATTTTATTTTCAGTTGCCTGTGGTTGCCTGATACAGTATGTGATTTGCCTGACTCTCAACAGATGGATAAGATTCATGCCTGTGTCATAAGAACATTGATACCACCAAATAAAATAACATATATGAGGTACTAAGCACAGCTCTTGGGGCACAGAAGCATTCAATACAATGGAAGTCACCCTGAATTATACATACATTACACATTTAAAAGTGCCATGTCTGTCCTTGAATGAGCTGGAGATGAGAAGCAGATTGAATTCTTTGTCTTATTCTTCCCAGGAATGGTGAACTCCTCCACTTGGTTTCTCGGAAGGGAAAGCAGTGCCCTCTTGGCCTCTTTGCCACCAGAGACTAACCTGGTTGGGTACTCTTTGCTGGTGGCTCCCACTCCACACTAGTTCCAGTCTCTCACATATGCCATACTCATCTGAGGATCCTGGAGCAAGTCCTTAGTGGGATGATCTTCACATCCTGGGATCTTTGCCTCTGCAGCCTTCTAAGGTGCCTAAAAACACCTTTGCTGGCATGCTAAATCTCCCCTTGGCTGGATCTTTCAGTCCAGCTTCCTTAAAGTGAACAGGTCTGCATCAGCTCTACCAGGCTTTGTCTTAATTCTGCTACTGCCCCCACTCCTGCCCCATATCCTCCAGGATCCACTCACACAGACACATGTTTTGGGGCTAGTCTTGAGGGGTGAGGAATAGATGCTCCATCCTCTGTCCTCCAGACCTTTTGTTATAGCTGTCTTCAGCACTCAGCAGGGTCCAAGATAAGACATTCTCATATGCTAGTCCCTTCTTTTTTGCTCCCTAGGACCACATTTTCAAATATGTGTCTCATTCTGCCTTCAGGAGGATACATGGTAGGGTCACCGTTCAAGACGCAGGTCAAATGCAATTACAATCTATGGGCTACGTCATATAGCATCACTTTTGGGCAAGCACCATTATCCCAGCACCAGCCTCTTGGATGGTCCAGCTGGGGAGGTCTCCAACAGCAGAGCAGCTTCCTGACATGTGTTGCATATGTATGTATGTATGTATGTATGTATGGTGCATGGGGGCATGTATTTGCCATGTGTGAAGGTCAAAGGACAACCTCAAGTAGCTTCCTTTACTTTCCTCCACTTTGAAATACTGTGTAGACCAGGCTAGCTGGCTTGTAAGAGTCTTGGGTCTCCCATCTCACTGTAGGACTGCTGGGATGTGCATTACTATCTGAATTGTATGTGGGTTCTAGGGTTTCAAGCTCAAGTCCCCATGCTTGTACAACAAGCACTTTATCCATTTCCTCACGGAGACATCTCTGCAGCCTGCTGCTGTGTCCCTCTAAAGAGCACCCACCACACCGTTTGACAACTCTTAGCGAAGGGTACATCTCATTAGTCACGGATGCCTAGGCGTGTAGGTTCTTCACAAGTGCGCATTGAATCTACTCTTTGAACTATAAGGTCTCTCAGTGATACAAAATAGCTGTGCTGGATAATTTTCATGTCAACTTGACACAAACTAAAGTCATCTGAGAGGAGGGAACCTCAAGAAAATGCCCCCATAAGATCAAGTCTGTAGGGCACTCTTAAAATTAGATATTGATGGAGGAAGATCCAGCCCACTGTGGTTGGTTCCACCCCTGGGTTGGTGGTCTTGGGTTCTACAAGATAGCAGGTTGAGCAAGCCAGAGGGAGCAAGCCAATAGGCAGCACCCCTCCATGCCCTCAGCTCAGCTCCTGTCTCCAGGTTCCAGTCCTGACTTCCTTCAGTGATGAACAGCAATGCGGGAGTGGTAGCCAGATAAACCCTTTCTTCCCCAAGTTGCTTTGGTCACGGTGTTTCATCATGTAACCCTGTCCAAGACAGACTCCAGTAAGGCAAAGTCTTGGATTTGTAAGTTCGTGGCTTTGACTATGAGTCTCAGGCCAACTGGGATCTCTGATTCCCTATTTTCCACAGGGTTAAGGGGGTCACATGCCTTCCTGGATGGTTGCTGTTTTCCTTTGGCTCCACTGCTTGGTGTTTCTCCCAGTATGCATGTGGTGTTATGGTTTAAATGTGAAATGTCCCACACAGGCTCAATGGTTGAACAATTGGTCCCCAGCTGGGGATGCTGTTTTAGGAGACTATCGACTCTGGGAGGTATTGTGGCCTGGCTGGTGCTGGTTGGGTGTCACTGGAGACAGGAGGTGTCACTGGGGCAAAGAGTGTCATTGGGTATAAGGGGTGTCACTAGGGCAGAGGTTATGTCACTGGGAGCGGAGGGTGTCATTGAGGGCAGGGGTATCACTGGGGGTTGAGAGTGTCACTGGGAGAAGACGGTGTCACTGGGGGAAGAACTTTGGAGCTCTCAGTTCAACTCCTTCCGCTTCCTGGTTTGGTGCCTTGTGAACAATGGCCACTGAGTGTTTCCACTTCAGGAAACTGAGTGGCTCCTGCCACCATGGCTTCCTCCCCACCATAGACTGAAATCATGTGAAATCATCACAGCAATGAATCCCTCCTGCTTGAAACCGCTTATGCCAGGCATTTTGTAAGAAATAAGAAAGCAGCTGTCTTTGTCCCTCTCCCTCCAGATCTCAGAGCTGGTGAGAAGCCTGCATGCCAGCTTCCCCCTCCATGAGAGATGCTGTTGCTCCTGGGGTGGATTTGCCCTAGGGCAGTCTCCCCAGAGATGCAAAATCCTAGATCCAGCTGTTCTAGAACCAGTTCTGAGCCAGCACGCAATCCCAAGACTGTACTAGAATGCACTGTGTGCTGAGACATGGAACGTGTTCACGATATAAGAGGGGAAGGAATGTTCAAGACACAAAGCCATGTATGGTGTGAGCTTGACACACCCGCCACCCGAAATTTATACTCTTAGGGGAACAAATGAGGGCGGGAAAGAAATCCCCCAGCTGTTGCCACTGTTAGTGGTGAGATGATGATTTTTTCTTCCCTGGAGTTTTTTATTTTCTGTTATATACACATTATTTTTTAGTGGAGTCTATATGCACAGAGTACCAAAAACTAGGGAGTGAAAAGAAATTATACCCATTACACCCCTCCTTCCTGGCTTCTGTCTTCAAAGACAACCAGTTTCCTGCTCCTCCTTTTCCTGTCTGTCTGTCTGTTTCTCCTTCTCTCTCTTGGCCTCTCGCTCTCTCATGCACAATATATTTTATACAAGTGTTAGTGCATTATTGTTCTCCACCCTGCTTCTCATTTGGCAAATATTTTAGTGCATTCCTGTGTTCCTTCCCCTCCATCTCTCTGTTTTGGAGGAGTCTTGCCGTGCCGCCCTGGCCTGACTTTGAATCCCTGTTTGCAGAGGTTCCTGTCTTAGCCTGAATGCTCACTAATACCCTGGGCTCTGCTCCCCATTTAATAGATAACGCAGAGGGGCTGGAGAGATGGCTCAGAGGTTAAGAGCATTGCCTGCTCTTCCAAAGGTCCTGAGTTCAATTCCCAGCAACCACATGGTGGCTCACAACCATCTGTAATGAGGTCTGGTGCCCTCTTCTGGCCTTCAGACATACACACAGACAGAATATTGTATACATAATAAATAAATAAATAAATATTTTTTAAAAAATAGATAACGCAGAATGTCACATCTTTACTGATGCAAAATGCAAATATATTTACAGAATAGATGCCTAGAAATGAAATAATTTATTCAAAGAGTAGGTGAGTTTGTAATCTTGATCATTTGAAGAAAGATTTGTTGTTGTTTGTTTTTCAAGAGAGGTTTCTCTGCCTAACCCTGACTGTCCTGGAACTTGCTTTGTTAGAGTAGGCTGACCTCAAACTCACAGAGATCTGCTTGTTTCTGCCTACAGAGCCCTGGGATTAAAGGTGTGTGGGGGCCGCCACCACCCGGCTTCCATTTTCGTGTTTTGATTAGCATATATTACACATAATAGTTGGTGTCATTATGTACGAATGCATGCTTCTGAACACACCCAGTCGCCACCTTCCCTTGTCCCCCTCTCATCCTACTTTCCGGGCCCCCTTCTACTTTCATGTCTTTAAAAAATTCTCTTTAAATTCTTATTTTATGTGCATTGGTGTTTTACTTGTATGATTGTCTATGTGAGGGTGTCAGAAGCCCTGGAACTGGAGAGTTACAGACAAGTGAGAGCGGTCATGAGGGTGCTGGGAATTGAACCTAGCTTGTAACCCCTGAGCCATCTCTCCAACACCTAAAAAATTTTTTTTTGACTCAATGAATTATATTTGGGTTCCAAGGATGAGAGGTTCTTTACAGGAGTGTGGATACCTTACCTGATTAAGTTTATGATTTCATTTAAATCTTTCAGAGGAGAGAATCTTCCTCTGAGTTACTTACACAGGTGTAGTTATAGCCATTGTTTCTTCAGTTAGTTGTCCTTGAGCTAACATCATTAAAGCAACATACAGCATTCTCTCACACCCTTGAACCTGCTTCTGGAGTTTTTCACTGGGATTGAGTGATCTTTCCATTCACGCTGCTTTCATTATCAAGGACTGACAATCAGTTTTTAAACATGGTAGTTTTAGCCCTTCTTTCCAGCTCTCCTTTTCCTCCAAATTTCCTGGCTATTCTTGATAACTTTTCTACATGAATTCTAATACTAGCTACTTAATTTCCCCTAAAATACCTTTTTCATATTTTTTATTGGGATCACATGAAATTGGTAAGTTCCCTTTCTTTGACCGATTTGTGACGATCAGAATCTGAGAACACGGTATACTTTACCATTGTTAAGCTTTTGTGTCCTTTGGTTGCATTAAAATTGCAAACTATGTATCTTACATATTTCTTGCTAAGTTTTATTCAAGAGGTTTTTTTTTTTGCTGTTTTAAATGGGATCTTTCCTTTGTTGTAGCTTCGAACCAGCTATGTTTTGTAGCTATGAGTGTTGTTTGATTTCCATACATAAACGGAATTATTAAACTCTGCATGTGTTTATAATGTTTTTATCTCATCCTTTTATTCCATGAAAATACCAGAAGGCTGCAAGGTATAGTTGTGGGCCACACTCAGTGAGAACTGGATTGTGTGCGGCTGAGCACGAAGAACGGTTTCATAACATTGACTCGGAGTCAGTTGCTCAGCACCTACTTAGTAGGTGTGAAACTCTGGGTTTTGTCCTCAGTGGTGTGAAAACATGAATAAAAATATCAAGAAGTAAAAGGGTTAAATTAGGCATGATGGTACAGGGCTATTCTCTCAGCATACTGAAACCCCGGGGCTGGAGGATGACGGGTTTGAGGCCAGTTTCATAGCAAGTTCTTATCTCCAAAGAAAACAACAAGGAAGGAAGGAAGGAAGGAAGGAAGGAAGGAAGGAAGGAAGGAAGGAAGGAAGGAAGGAAGGAAGGAAATCAACCTATGTCTGGTGGTGTGTATCTGTAATCCCAGCTATTTAAGAGTCTGAGCTGGGAACTCTACAAATTCAAGGCTAGCTAGGGCTACAGAGTGAGTTCAAGTTTGGCGGGCCAACCTGAAATCTTGACTCAAAATTTAAAAGTCAGAAAAATACGGTGGGGGACAGTACTTCTCAGTGGCAGACAGCTGGCCTAGCTTGCCTGGGGCCCTAGGTTCAAGTGCTGCCAAAAGCCCAGATCCCTCGGTGGTTAAGGACACTGGCTGCTTTTCCAGGTGGGCCTGAGTTCAAGTCCAGGCTCCCCAGTGGTATTCGCTGTAGCTCTAATTATGGGCTTCTGACACCCTAGGCACACATGTGGCATGTGGCATAAATTCACAGACACACATATGTACATTTTTTTTCCTGTTTTTTCCTTTTTAGAAAAGGACATGCGATGGACTTTCAGGCTGACTCCAGCTCCAGAGTTGCTCTCAAAAGCATCCCTTCCTATCCTTTCCCAGTGCTTGCACTGGATACCAGGCCCTGGCACAACTCACCGGTGTGTCACCGTCATTTTCAAACATGGTCTTCCTCTTTCCAGCACAGATTCTTTCCCAAGGACTCTCTAGGCTGCGACCAGAACAGTCCTCTTAAACAGAAACTTGATCGCATTTACAGCGCCCCAGCGGCCCTTCATTGCCCGCCAGTCTCCTTAATGAGCCCGAACATTTCCCTCATTCTCTGGCTTCAGTCTCTGCCCATGGCGACTCACTTTCCAGCCCTGGCTTTATATCCTTTCTAGCCTGGGGCTTTCCAATTGCCTACCCACTGGTCCATAAAACTCACAGGTGTGTTTCAGTTGGCACATACAGTTCGCTTTAATTTATTTTCAAGTTGAGTCAATGTTTAAAACCAGAAGAATTTCTTTTTTAAAAAAAATCCGTTTTTTATATTCTTTTGAAAAGTTAGAATAGCAGCGATGACTCCTCCCTCCTGCCGCTCATGCAGCTGCACCATATGCGCGCGCGCGCGCGCGCACACTGACTGGCTGTCCCTTTAGTTGGGCCATCGCTGCTCTCTTCGGTCTTAGTTCCCTGCTGCCTCTGTGACAGCAGACCAAACACTGAGTAAAGGCTACAGTTGTGATCATTCTGTTGGCCAGCGCTTGCTCCTCCTGGGGTGAGGGCTTTTTCTTGGGTTTCAATTGTCACTTCTCCAGGGAGACCTTCCGGGAAACCTAGGTTCCTATCTACATGATTCCAGAACCTTTCAGAACCCTAGACCTCTTCCATATTGCAGGACTAACTGTTACCCGTGACAGGAGGGGAGGAAGCTATATGGAGAGCAGAAGAGGACTGCCCATGAATCTGTCACCTCACCTGTGTCCCTGGGAACAACCTGGCCGATCACCCTCACAGCCTTGAGGTACTTTCTGTGTCTTAGACTGGTCTGTGTTTATATGGGCTGTCTTTTTTTCTGTTTAGGACACAGAAAACCAAGTCAATTAACAGTTACTGTATGGCTAAAAGGTACCGGACACGGTGTTAGGAATAAATATGTGTAAATATGTAATATATAGCTTTTATCCTGGGAAAAATACATGACATCACTGGAGAAAACACACAACAATACAGATAACTGAAATTGTTAAGAGCTATGACAAAGCCATAGACAGAAACTTAAAACGAATACGGTTACGGAGTCACAGTTCCTGCTGAAGGAATCCAGAAAAGCTAATAAGGGACATGTACAAACTGAATATTGTAGGAGATGCACATACACAGTTGCCAAGGAAGTCATGAAGAGACGTGTCATGAGTACGTCCTGTTATGAGAATGCAGGCAAGCTGAGTTTCAAAACACATAGCATGTGGAGATGGAGAGATGCTGGGCAGTTAAGAACGCTTGCTCCGCTTTCAGTTCCCAGCGCATAACTGCCTGTAACTCCTATTCTAGTGGGTCTGATGCCCTCTTTTGGTGTCCAAAGGTACTGCATGCACATAGTACAGATACATGTATGCAGGCAATCACACATAAAATAAAATAAATCTTAAAAAAAATGCAGCAAGCTAGATGTGGGAGTGGACAACTGAAATCCAAGCACTCAAGAGGTTGAGGCAAGAGAACCAAAGGTTTTTATTCAGTTTGGACTAGGTAGAAGTTCAGGACCAGCCTGAGGTTCCACGGTGTTCAATCCTCACTGTCACTGTGACTGGACTTATGATTGCCCAGGCTGGTCACCTAGTGCAGACTTCAAAGGTGTTTTCAAAGAGGTTTTGCTGAGCAGGGAAAGTCTACCCCAAACCTGGGCACTATCCCATTGGTTGGAATCCATACTAAAGGAAAAAAAAAAAAGCTGGATACCCATATACCCCTATTCTTTTTCTGATGAGGAGAGGGGTGTGCAGGAAAGAGGAGGGCAGGGAGCACTTGGTAGAGGCAGCAACATCTTTGGGAACACACATTCTTTTCGACTCATCACAGGCTAGGTGACTCTGCTGTATATAAACCCAGCATAGAATCTTATTCTGTGCTGACCCACACACGGGACACCAAGAGGATGGGGGCATTTGCTAGAAAAAAAAGTCTAGAAAGAAAGCTTTCTGGCTGGGTTCAGAGGATGAGTACAGAAGGAGCCGTCTACCCAACCTTCCCACAAAGTGTTTCATAACTGGCATCCGGCCGGCAGGTAACAATCCCACTGGGCACGAGGAATGACGGGACAGTGCCCCTTCTTCACTGGCCCTATCTAAGCCTCATTTTCTCCTGCATTTTCTCCCTAGGAGAAACATGTGCTGCCACCCTTCAAGAGGCATGGCCTTTAGATAGAGATACCTGGAACAATGGACAGTCCAAAGACCCCTCAGGAATGTAAGTACCATGTAAGATCCTCAGATACCACGTGGAGATGAAGTTTTTGGGGGCATAAGAAAGTGACTGGTCCCTCAATGAACTGCCATGCTAGCCATCTCGGAGCGGCTGGGCTTTCTGAAGATGGGGCCCCCAAGGTCAAGGGCGACTGCAGGGTTCAGATGGTCCATATTGTCCCAGAGGTAGCCCTGGGAATGAGAATCAAAAGAACTTCAGTCTTATTCCTGCATTTGGTCTTGCAGGGCTGCAGTGAGTGAGGGTTGGGGAGGGTTTCCAGGCTGGGTGGACACATGTGTGGGGCTCTGTGTATAGGATTCTAGTTTGGGGGATGTTTTACATAAATGGAGTGTCTAGCCAAGTTCACTTCCTCTCCCATCTGCCCCATTCTCTGAAGTGTAGTACCCCTTTCCCTCCTCTGACTGTCCTTCCCATCCCTCCTGACTAGGAAGAGGGGCACAGGAAGGGGGCTCCAAGCCACCTGGGTGGGAGCTCTGGGCACCCCTTCATTCAGATGCCTCATGCATGAAGTCACATCCTCTCCCTCTTTTTTGCATAAAAGGCAGCAGAAGGCTGAAATGGATGCAGTGTGGGAAGGGCTGGGATTTTGCCTGGCTGGGGCTGGAATTACACAAGAGTGATGTGGGTGAGGAGGCCCACCGTCCAGTTCCCCCAGCAACAGAGAGGCTGCAATTAAGACGCTCTAGACTGTCCCTTAGGCACCAAGAGGCAGTGGATTCAGGGTGCAGCAGGCTGAGTGGAGGAGGGAAGGCTAGTCAGAGAGGGCAAGGCATTCAGGGAACCAAAGAGCCTGGAAGGAGAGGGAGGGAAGCTTTAAATATGAGGACTTTCGTGCACTTTTTCCACAAAAGTGTAGACCTCATTAGAAGAAACGAGATGTCGAGAAGAATGGGATCCCTCACCACAAAGAGACATGTGTGATAGAGAAATCCATTTGCACTGCTGAAAAGCTAAGGCTAATTATTCTTTTTCCCCCTTTCTTTTTTAATTTATTGTTAAAAGAGAAATTTGCATTTACTCCCCTGGTCCCCTGCCCTCCCACTCCCCCAGTATCCCTCCTGCCTTCCCCTGCTTCCTTAAGAGAGGGCAGGGTACCCTGCCCTGTGGGAAGCCAAAGGCCCTTCCCCCTCCATCCTGGCCTAATAAGGTGTGCAACCATATAGACTAGGTTCCCAAGAAGCCACTGCATGCAAAAGAGATAGGTCCCTGTGCCATTATCATTGGTTTCTCAGTCAGTCCCCATTGGCAGCCACATTCAGAGACTCCGGTTTGGTCATATGCTCCTTCAGTCCTTGTCCAGCTGGATTTGATGAGCTCCCAATAGATCAGGCACACTGTCTCAGTTGATGGACCAGTCCCTCGCAGACCTGACTTCCTTGCTCATCTTCTCCTGCCTTCTGCTCTTC
>JAQHUG010000165.1:3273604-3301104 GCA_028555095.1 Dicrostonyx torquatus
TACATGTGCATATGTGGGCTCAGAAGGCAAGCTCCAGGGCTGGTCTACTCTTTCCACCTTGTTTGAGGCATGGTCTCTTGTTAGCTGCTGTGTGTGCCAGGCAAGCTTCTGGAATCCTCTTGTCTCTGTCTCCCCCTCTCCCCTTAGGTGCCCTGAGATGAGAGTGTATCCTGACACCTCTGGCTTTACACAGGGCCTGAGGATCTGAACGTGTACACAAGTCCTCACACTTGTACAGCAAGTGCTTTACTGGGCCGCTCCCCAGCCCTTGGCCTCTGGATTCCCCCATCTCAACTCTCCAAGAGGCTGGGATTACCCACTTGGCTTCATGCACACAACTGTTGCTGTAAACCGCCCCCCCCAGAGAGCCTGTCGTTCTGGAACGCCGCCAACCTTCTTACACATCAGTACCTGCGCTGTAGCGACTCTGGGGCCTGAAATGCCCACCCCACTCTGTCCAGGAAGCGCCACTCATCTGCAAGAATCACTTCTCTTAAATGAGCAAGAACAGTAGAAAATGACATAACCAAGGACTTAAAATTGGTTTCTTTACGAGTTTCATTTGATGACAGTTCATGCTTTGATGGACTTTGTTTAGCTTTTCTTTTCCCCTACAAGGTTGCTCAGGCTGACCCCTAGCTCTTGAAGTATAGCCCTCTGGAATCACGGGGCTGTGCCACCGTCACACCAGATTCAACTTAATCCTTTTTATAATGGTATTTACTATAATTTTTAAAATAAAAATTAAAGAATAAACCCTATCCCAGTAGCCAAAACTGAGAAATGGGTCTTTGAATAATCTCAAAGGCTAATTATGGATTTTGAATAAGAAAAGCAGTAACGTTGCAGAAAAAGAACCTGGAAAACCCTCTTTAGCCAAGTGGAATCACCTGGAATATTGACAGCCTGCAATCCTAGAACGGTGGGAAGAAGACATTTCTGCTGTAGTGCTCTGGCCCGAAATGTATTTCCTTACTGTGATTACAAGGAAACACCAGATGGATGGAGAGGAAGAGCCTTCTTCTACAGAGTAACCAGGACACGTTGGAAGTGTAGCGGTCCCAGAAGCTAAAAGAAGAGGCTGAGGAAGTCCATCTGATGAAAGAAAGCTACTGAGGGGCACAGGGCAGGTACCTGCTACACTGTGGGGTGCGGAAGCCAGTGTGGCGTCCTCCACCATCAATAGCAGGAAAAGCTGGGAAAGTCTGATCGAAGTCTGGAGGTCAGACAGTAGTGCTGTATCAATGTGGATTCTTTTGGCTTTGACCATTGTACTGGGACTGTTAGTATCTGAGAATGCTGGATGAAGGGGATTGGGAACACTGTGCTCTAGTGGAAACTTCTGTATGAGATTATCTTGAAATTAAGTTAAAGAATAAAATCTGCTTTGAAATATCACTTGAGAGAGAGATGAATTCAAATATCACTTGAAATAAAAGAATGGACTACCTTCTACCAGTAATTTTCTATACCATGCATGTATAGCACTTTATAATGCTTGTTGATATACTTGCTACTCTGTCCCAGAGGTCCTGAATACAAGCGTAGTGTGTGTGTCTGTGTGGGTGTGCACGCGCATGTGAGTGTATGTGTCTGCTCATCTGTGTTGGCGCATGTGTGTGGAAGTAACTTCAGGGTTACTTCTCAGGACATCTCTCTACCTACCTTGTTCACTGACACATGATCTCTCCCTGGGACCTGGGGCTTGCCTGGGACCTGGCTGGGCAACAGCTTGTTACCATCATCATCATCGTAACTGGGTTAGGGTCTTTCTATGTTTTCCTGGCTGGCCTAGAACTTTCTATGTAGACCAGTCTGGCCTCAAACTCACAGAGATCTGACTGCCCTGGCCTCTTGAGTGCTGGGGTTAAAGGAGAAGCCTGGATGTAACAGGACGTCTGTAACACACTGCCAAACTATCTCTCAAAGCAGCCATAATGGTTTGCACCCCTACCAGGAGTGAGCAGACATCCAGTCGCATGCTCTCCAGTCCAGAACTTGCTGATGTTAGCTTGGATTTTGTTGTTGTTTGTGTGTTTGTTTTTGTTTTTTCAAGACAGGGTTTCTCTGTGTAACAGCCCTGGCTATTCCTGGAACTCACTCTGTAGGCCAGGCTGGCTCTGAACTCACAGAGATCCACCTGCCTCTGCCTCTCCTGTGCTAGGTGGGATTAAAGGCCTGCGCCACCATTGCTGGGCTAGTTTGGCTTTTTATTTTTTTTATTATTATTTTTTTTTTTGGTTTTTTTCGAGACAGGGTTTCTCTGTGGCTTTGGAGCCTGCGCTGGAACTAGCTCTTGTAGACCAGGCTGGTCTCGAACTCACAAAGATCCGCCTGCCTCTGCCTCCCGAGTGCTGGGATTAAAGGCGTGCGCCACCACTGCCCGGCTAGTTTGGCTTTTTAAATGGGTATGTATGTGTTAGTATCTCACTGTTATTTTAATTTCTGCTTCCCTAGTGCCTTGCTGTGGAGTATCTTTAACTGCTTTGAGTAGATTGCCAACCAACTGAATGCCAAGTTGAGTTGGGTTTTTTTTTCATCTTTTTTAATTAACATGATATTTTATTTCTGGACAGTTTCATACGCATACACTTCCTTTTTTATTTTTACAACAGCCTTTTGAAGTTGCTCTGAGATAAAAATCGTCCTAATTTTATTCCTAGGTTGGAAGGGCCAGCAGTGCCTAGGGATGGCTAGCCTGATGTCATACATAAGTATACCCAGGTGGCCCAATAGCTCTTGCTTCCTGTTTCCTGCTTCTGGGCTCTTTCAATGGATCACCAGGTGGCCTGTCCCTTAACCCTCCCACTCTAGTTTTGCTGAACACAGCTGAGGACATGATACCAGCTTTCTTATAATCCCAGCCAGGCTTCCTGGAATCAAGGTGGGGAGCTGAGGACACCTCAGAATAGCTCAGGGCCCTGGCCCCACCCACAGGAAATCCCCGGGTCTGTGGCCCCTTGAGTGACAGTTTTGAAGGCTGCACAGACAGGCAGCCGTGTAGTAGGACCTGCTCAGGATTTTTCTGGACCTTTCTCCTAGGTTGGCTGAGCTGGTCATGAGTGGAAGTGGGCCATAAATTATCTTGATGGCCACAGCTTTTGCTTCCGGGGAATTCCACTCTCACCTTATAGGTCCCGACAGCCATCAAAATGTCCTTTCTTTCTTTAAAACTGAGAGGCCCGTCACAACTGCCAGAGTAATGAGTGTCCTGTTTCCCTGTGATTTCATTTTGCCCGTTCGCCGCCCCACTCAGCCCGCTCCCTGTAAGCCAGAATGAGTCTCCTTTAAAGTGTTGTTAGTTTCATTTTCTGGAGGGTGAACGCTGGCTTCTTTTTTCATTGTTTTATATAACTGTGATGCGTGTGAGCAATGCAAAACTAGGTCTTTCTGTAAAGCTGGATGAAGCAGGCGAAGGCCTGTGGCGCTCAGGGAACCACGCTCTGTGAGGCAGGGCCCATCCCACCTGGCATCTATATGTTGTGGATTACTGAGCAATGGCAGTCTCTACCCTTCATTCCCACACCTCCTTACCTAAGCCGCCAGTGTGCAAAATGGCTCACCTGCTGAGAAAATGGATCCAGAACCCTCTCCCCCACCCCAGGAGGGAAGTGGGCTCGGGGGTCTTCAAAAAAGTCTGACTCCCACCTTTTCAGAGTGTGGCCTAGAATTCAGAGAGCGCCTTAGACTCTAGCTAAGCAAAGGAGTCAAGTCAGAGGGGCAGGAGCAGGTGCTGGGGTCACCTCCCTCCCCCACCTAGGGAGAACCAGTTGCCAGGTTCCCTTGAACTTACAGACATACGGAATATATGAACCTCAGAGAACAAAGGTATTGTTTTGAAGGTTATTTCCCCTCCCCCACTCAGTGAATGATATCATACTGTGTGCATCGGTCTGCAACCAGCTGTGTTCGCTTGGACTGAGGTGGGGGTTTTTCTGTGTTTTTAACTGCCACCTGGTACCCTATAGGTATGACTATACTGTGGTTTCGTTAAGGAGAAATGACATTGTGCTTTAGAACGGGGTTTACGCTATCATTTATATGTACATTCCTAAAAAAAAGTTATGAGCTGTAAAATTACCCACTAAAAATACCAGCATAAAGTCATAGAATTAGGCAGGCCTGTCAAACCCATGTGGCTTGGTTATAGAGGCCCGGTAATTGACACTTCAGGCAAGCAGCTCTAGATGGGGAGACTGCCTCTGGGGATATTAAAACCCATGTAGAGTGACAATGTGGGCGCTGCACATTATCGGTGTGCATGAGCCAGGTGGGCATAGGAGGAAGTGCAGGCTGCTTCCTAGGACGAGTCTCCCTTGGGGAGGGTAGCCCAGGTGCAAGGCTGCCATTGAGATTGTCTTAAAATAGAGCAAAGGGGTTCTTCCTGCTGCAGGGCGTCAAGTGGGTGGCTTTTCCTTCTCTGCTGCTCCACTGCCCCTCCCCCACCCCGGCCCCCAGGCCCACCTCACTTTGTAAGCACACCACCTCCTTCACTGCCAAGGTGGGCGAGCTTTTTTTTCAGAATTAATTTACACAAGTAACAAGAGCATGGTGCATACCCAGGGAGTGTTTGAGAAAAGGCAAGAAGGGAGAGGAAGAAAAGGGAGAGAAATAATCAAATAAGTAAGTAAGTATTTTGGGTGGAGTTTGCTGATCTACCATTTGCCAAAGTCTGGAAACTGTTGAACTCCAGGCTGCTCGGATCTTCAAGTGAAAAATGCTCTGAGCTCATGGGACTGCGATGCTTCAGCTGTCCCCGGACTCGGGGTTCCCGCGTGGCTTCCTCAGGGGCAGGTTACTATCCTACCTGGTCCCAGCTGAAATTCATATCAGGTGTTTCCCCAGTATGGACTTCCCTCCCTGTAAGGAAGAAAGATTATTTTTAAATCTTGTTTGAATTTTGTGCTGTGGAAATTCCCCTCCGTGTAACTTCTCACTTTGCACAATTTGAAGGGGTGCATTTGGAGGATTGAGACGTCAAGCATAGAGTGGATCGCCCAGCCCATTCTTTGGGCTTCTTCTCTGGTCTCTTTGGGAGGACTTTAGCTCTAGGAACCCTGCGGGAGAAGGCAGTGGTCCTGGTACTGCGGTTGAGTTCAGAGCCATCCCATAACTTGGAATCCACCGCACCATTTCCTTCACTCAGCCCCTTCGACCTCTGATCTCTGGAGGTCTCTCAGGGAGTTTACCTGTATACATGCTGAGAATCAAGCCTAGCATGAGCATGCCTGACAAGTCTGTATGGAGTTATATCCCCAGTTCCTAAAGTCGGCTCAGCGGTGTTAGGTGTCTTCGGAGACTTGTATCCTGCTGGGCAGCAGGGCAAGGGTGACTAAGTTCAATGAGATTTGGGCCTAGATCTTCTGCACTAGGGCAAGTCGAGAGAGGTTAGCAAGCATTTCCACTTCAAAACAAAATGACATTGTCTTTGGTGTCGTGCATACTCATGGGGAGTTGGGTAAATTAAGGCATGGTGTTAATAACCCCCTGGGCAAGTTGCCAAATACAAGACCTTCAAATCCCAGAAAGACTTGGGTAGACCAGCAACACTGTCCCATTCTACAGTCTAGAAAACAAGTTCAGAGCCGGGCGGTGGTGCCTGCCTTTAATCCCAGCACTCGGAGGCAGAGGTAGGCGGATCTCTGTGAGTTCGAGACCAGCCTGGTCTACAAGAGCTAGTTCCAGGACAGGCTCCAAAGCCACAGAGAAACCCTGTCTCGAAAAACCAAAAAAAGAAAAAGAAAACAAGTTCAGAGAATTTGGGAAAACTCTTCAGTCTCGCAGCAACTAGGAACTCACACCAGGATTTGAACCTATGTCCACCCACTTGGAAATACCATGTTTTACTCGGCATAAAGTATGTAGCTAGAAATGGATGTGAAGTTGTTCACTGATCCCTGCCCTCAGACTTTATAAATGATGTCACAGTGTGTGGTTTAATTGAGTGAAACCAGTCCCTTTCTTGTCTGACCAAGACATCATGATTCTGTCTATGAAAACCTGGGGACTACCAGCAAAATTCCCCTTGAGAGCAGATGCAGAGAGTCCCTGGACTGATGGACGGCAAAAGCAACAGCTAATTCCCAGCACTGAATACAGGAACATGTGGCCATTGATGGCCCCAGGACCTGTCACCGCAGCCAATGGTCACGTCTGGTTGCCAAGATTTGTGGCATCCTTGTTCCGGAAACCTGGCATAGAATACTAGATGCCCAACCCAGAGGCCTGTTTAGTTTGGGGCAGCTTGGTCAAAGATTGTACTCAAGGAAATGATCTTTCCCGTGTGATAGTTATATGGTGACCCTACTAGATTCTTTCTCTTGATAGATGTGCAGTGAGGAGTCTTTAACACTGGGCTATCCGTCTTGAGTTACTCAACTACCTATGGCCAAGGAACCACTCAGCATAGTCACTGATTTCCTGCCAGAAGTCCTTATGAATCTTGCCGTGACCTAGGCTTCTGAGTCTCCATCCTTGAAGGAACACACTTTGTTCTCATGCTCCCAGGTTCTGAGGGGCAGCCGGGGGTGTTCACATGTTGCCGTTGGGCTCCTGACACCTCTGCCACATACTTTTTGCTTCCTAGCCTCTATCTTCCATCACTAGAGCAAAAGAGGAGAAGGAATGAAGGATGCCTACAAGGGGAGCTCATGATTGACACAGTGTGGAAGATGAGTCAGACAGGGAGACAGGAGGTAAGACAGGAGGTAAGACAGGAGGATTTGGTGAGACTGTTGGAACTGAGGGTCTAGAGAGGAAGATTAGAAAGATATCAGGCATAGCTTGATGACAGGAAATCGAGACTATGCTGGAGATGAAATTACTGCTAGCGATAAAATCTACTGTACCACCAACCATGGGACTAGGTAGCTAGAAAGGGCAGAGGACAGGGCCATTGGAAAGAGGTGTCCAAGCAGCTCTGCTTCTTGCATTTAAAAACCTTTAAGAATGAAGAGCTATGGTAAGGACCAGAGCACAAATGTGAGCAAGGAACTAGAATTAGAGAGAAATAACAGAGTGTGTACCAGCCAGACCAGAAGGGGGAAAGGAAGATATGGGGGCGTGTCGGCAAGAACAGAAGCTCTTTCTTGATTTGAGGGTAGATTGGAAGAAAAGCCTGGCACCTGCCTGCTGTGAGTTTTTCACCAAATACCTGGCAAAAACCAATATAAAGTCCTTCTGGCTCACAGTTGAAAGGAGCATGCTCCCTCCTGGTGAGGAAAGCATGGTGGTGGTAGTAGTTTGGCCATGGCTTCAACCAGGAAGGAGAGAAGGAGAGTATCAATGTTCAGCTGGCTCTCTCTGTATTTCCATTATTGAAAAGGAAATCAGCCCTGGGCCCCAGTCCATTGAATGATGCTGTCCACATTCGGTTATTACTTTGGTAATAGGGGTCTAGTTCACTGTTTGTGGCTCTCCTGTATTCCCAGTTCGTTGGACAACCTGCATTATCCCTTCCTTAAATGTGTCTTTGACACCCTTCACAAAGACCAGCAGGCCATAGTGCTGCTGGCTCATTTCTGGGATACAAGTCTGTCTCCGTTCCAATACCATGCTGCTTTGTTACATTGGTATTGTTCTTTCTGTAGAAGACTACGGGGAGTCTCCTTTGTGTCTATGTGAACTTTAGGATTGCTTTCACTAGTCCTGTAAACCAAGTCATGTCACTGGAAATTTGATGGACATTGTTTTGAATCTGTGGACTGCTTTTAGCAACACAGCCATTTCAGTAATCTTAATGCTATCGATGAATGAGCAAAAGAGACCGGTCCACCTTCTACTGTTTTCTTCAACATCTTCTTTCAGTGTTTTAAAGTTTTCAGTATGGAGCTCATACTGTTAAGCTTGTTCCCAGATGGTTTTTTAAAAAATTCTTTTGAAGGGTTAGAGAGATGTTTAAATGTCAACTGACTGCTCTTCCGGAAGGCCTGGGTTTGATTTCTGGCACCCATGGTGGCAAACAACCACCTGTAAATCTAGTACCAGGGAACACAATGACCTCTTCTGGCCTCCTTGGGAACTGCACAAATGTGGTGCACAGACATACATATATCTAGGCAAAACAGCCATATACATAGAAATGGAATTTTCCTGGAACTAGCTCTTGTAGACCAGGCTGACCTCAAATTTACAGGCATCTGCCCGCCTCAACCTCCCAAGTGCTGGGATTAAATACGTTCACCACCACCGTCTGGTTCACACCTGGTTTTTTTTGTTGACATTTATTTCTCATGTGTGATGCTGTGTATGGAACACAGGGCCTCAAGACTACTAGGCAAGTATGGTCCCACTGAGTCCTCTCCTTAGCGTTCTCTCTCTCTCTCTCTCTCTCTCTCTCTCTCTCTCTCTCTCTCTCTCTCTGTGTGTGTGTGTGTGTGTTCTGTTTCCATGTTTTTGACTTGAAAGGTGTTAACTCACCATAGAGTTGACATATTATGCATCCAGATATTTAGTCATTATATATGTCTTAAATCAATTTTCCAAGCAGAAGAATTAGTTCTTATTTCATTAGTAGAGTTATCATAGTAAAAAAAAAAAAAGAGTGAGTGTTGATTAGCCAGCTGGAAGCCATCTTTTCCAAAAGGGAGTATCTCCTTCAGGGACTTCTGTCCGTGTCTTCTGTAAGCAGTGGAGTGGAAAGAGCAGAGCATCCCTATAAGGCAGGGGGTCTGAGCCCAGGCTTCAGAGGGCTTTGGGTTGGGCTGGGAAGGGCAACACTCTGGCAGGAGCAGCCAAGCCCTGAGCTTACTGGGGGAAGAAGGTGCGGAAGTGGGCTGGCGTTTCACTTTCAGTTTTCACTTTCAGTCAGAGCTGTCCACCAACAGTACCTCTCAGCCACAGCCAGGCCTCCAGGAGGAGCAGCAGAGTGGGCTGGGCAGCTGTTGTCAGATATTTCTGTCCCACTCTGTCCCACCCGGTCCTGCAGCCGTTCAGCCTCAAAGAAATACGCAGAGGTCTACTGCATTAATTATAAACTGGTTGGCCTATTAGCTCGGGCTTCTTATTAACTCTTATATCCTACGTTAACCCATAATTCTTGTCTGTGCTAGTCACGTGGCTTGGTACCTTTCATCAGCAAGGGATTCTCATCTTGTGTCCTCTGTGTCTAGGTGACGACTGCAGACTGACCTTTCCTCTTCCCAGAATTCTCCTGTTCTCAATGACCCACCTATACTTTTTGCCTGGCTAGTGGCCAATTAGCATTTATTAAACAAGTACAAGAAATAAATCTTTACAGGGTAAAACCATTGTTCCACAGTACTCTTGCAGCTCTTTTGCAGCACTCTTGCAACTCTCTTGCAGTACTCTCTTGCAGCGCTCTTGCAGCCCTCTTGCAGCTCTCTTGCAGCTCTCTTGCAGCACTTTCTGGCAGTGCTCTTGTAGCTCTTTTAAGAGGCCCCACCAACAAACACTTAAATGGTATTTATGAATAGCCAACAGCATGCTTCTTGGTGGTAGCAGAGACCTTGAAATTGCCATAGATTGTGGCAATAAACATGGCTCCGTCTGGTACCTCCACCATGAGACTAGATAAGGAATGGGCTGGATCCAGCTGTCAAAGCCACGGCTTTAATCCTAGCCATGTCACTTAGCAAATTGAAGACTCATGTAGTCAGAAAAGGAGAGATACAGTAAAGATAGTTTCAGATGAAAAAGCCTCTAAGCAATTTACAGTGTGTTTAAAAATATATGTAGGCTTAGGAGAGAAAAGAAAAAGGATAAAGTCCTTAAAATAAAAAAGAAAGAAAGAGTAGTCAGGTGTGGTGGCACATACCTTTAATCCCAGCACTTGGGAGACAGAGGCAGAAAGATCTCTGTGAGTTCAAAGACAGCCTGATCTACAGAGTGAGTTCCAGGACAGCCAAAGATACACAGAGAAACCCTGTCTCAAAAAAAAAAAAAAAAAAAACCCAAAAAGAAAAAGAAATAGAGTTTAAAATAAAGTCATGTAAAGATGGAAAATACACAAAATCTGGACACTGTATGTTATTATATACATTGTCTTTGAAATGTTTGAATGCTGAGGAAGGAGCAACAGTTGCTGCTGTATTAATCCAACATATATATTTTGAAAACGCCTTGACTTTAAAATGTAAGTCAAAAGATATTGTACTTTGGAGAAGATATTTTGCTTTTGTTTCCACAGGATTCATTCTGGGTTAAGAAAAATCAGCTTTGATCAAGGGAAGACCCTTTGAAGAAATCTCCAATAGAAGTGGCTGGCCCAGATGTGTAAGTTCTGCATCCAGAACAGCTTCAAGACTACTGGCTGAAATGATCAAGCCTCACAGAATATTCTAGTCAGACCTATAATTCAAAATTTTTTTAGGTCCCTGTAAGATTATCAGTGCCCCCAATCAGCAGGAAGTAGCCTAGAAAATTATGCCTACATTCCCAAAAAATGGATTATGGATGTTTTTCTTTGTTTAGAGTGTTGGTTACAAGTTGTATAGATAATGGTCAGGAAGAAAGCTAAACAAGGGAGATTCGATTCAGAGTTCTTGTTTTTAAAAAAGCGGGGGAGTGCTGTGGGACAATGGTTTTACCCTGTAAAGATTTGTTTCTTGTATTTGTTTAATAAAATTCAGATTGACCAGTAGCTAGACAAGAAGTATAGGTGGGGTGACCAGGCAGGAAGCAGAGGTGGGACAATGAAAAGAGGAGAATTCTGGGAAAAGATCAGTCTGCAATCATTATCCAGAATTGCAAAGGATGCAAGATGAGAATACCTCACTGATGAAAGGAACCAAGCCATGTGGCTAGCATAGACAAGAATTATGTGCTAATGTAAGAGTTAATAAGAGGGGCTGGAGAGATGGCTCAGCGGTTAAGAGCATTGCCTGCTCTTCCAAAGATCCTGAGTTCAATTCCCAGCAACCACATGGTGGCTCACAACCATCTATAATGAGGTCTGGTGCCATCTTCCAGCCTTCAGGCATTCCCACAGACAGAATATTATATACATAATAAATAAATAAATATTAAAAAATTTAAAAAAAGAGTTAATAAGAAGCCTGAGCTAATAGGTCAACCAGTTTATAATTAATATAGTAGACCTCTGTGTATTTCTTTGAGACTGAATGGCTGTGGGTCCAGGTGGGACAGAAACCTCTGTCAACAGGCAGTTGAGCACAGGGCAGGAGGATCTGCATGTCAACAAGACTGTCCCAAATGGGCACAGTGGACCTGCTTTGACACCAAGCCTAGATGGCCTTGGGTCTGCCTCCAAGACATTCTGCTCCTTGTATGCCACTCTGAAAAGGATCTGTACAACCATCATTTGGATCTTAGACACTGGCTGACTGTCCTGGATACCTTTTCCTCCTCCTTCTCCTCCTTCTCAGCCTCCTTCAACTCCTCATCCTTCTCTTCTTTTTCCTACTCAGACTTCTCCTCCTTCATTTTCTTCTTCCACTTGCCTCAATCTTCAGGGTGACATACACAGATCCCCTGGTTCAGTGTCTCCAGGGCTTTGAGTCACTGTCCTCAATCCCTCCCATGTGTTTAGGAGTTAAGATCTTCTACATTGCAAGTGGGAATTTGGTCTTGGTAGCCTTTAAAAGAAAGAACGAGAAGAAAAGAAAAGAAATTTGAACTCAAAACAAAGAAGTAAATTGCTCAGGGTCAACGAAGGAAGTTGTAGAAACCTGACTCAAACTCAGGGCCAGGGTGGTCAGTATGCCCTTTGCCTGGGAAAATCCTGGTTTATGCCTGCTGTCTGTATAATTAATGGCTGACCCTTTCACTCTAGAGAATCTCGGATGGGATAATAAATTATATGGCTTCCTATTCAGAGTCCCTAGCCATAGATCTGGCCCACTTTACTGGCCCTTCGCAAAGGTCAGTGAGGTTCAGATGGGAGGGTCAGGGGAGACAACCCAGATAGGACCTTTATTGAAGTCTCCCTTCTGCCTTGGACCGTGCGGTAGACCACTGGTAGGCTCAAGAAGGAAACAATAATGCCAGCAGTAACCCTGTGGCAGTTACAGCGCAGTTGAATGCTTGACACCGGGTTCCCTATGTATCTGAGCACTGCCCACAGCCCACTCAGGTAAGCCCCTACCCTAAGGCAGCCACCAGAGGCATCAGATGGAAGAGGAAGAACTCTCATGCCTGGGAAACGGGGTTGTCAAACAATGCACCAGGACCATAGGAGTGCAGCCAGCCAACCAGCCTGGTCACACAGCATTACCAATTTAGTCTTTGAGACTCAAGACATCTCTGAGTGATCTTGGAAAAGCCAACATCAGGATGCCCAGCTAATCTTCAGTGTAAAGGAGCTTGCCTGCCTCCTCTAGGGACCTTAGGAACAGAAGGCCTCTATGTCTTGACTGGTTTAGATACAGCCCACCCGGAAGCAGGAGACTGCAGGGGATGACCTCGGAGGTCCCTGCAAGCCTGAGGAAACTGATAATTGCAACTACATGTCAGGACCTGGAGACATTCCCATTTCCTCTCTTTCACCTACGGGGCCCCTTCTCTTGTGTGTTTAGTAGGTCATGACCTTTTCCTGAGGCTCCCAAGCTTCTTTCTGGAAGTCACTTCTTCCCACCCACCTACAAAGCCTTTCTTTTCCTGGACTGAGGGTGGGTGCAGTATAAGGGCTGTGGGTGTGTTCAGTATAGGAGCTGTGGATGGGTGCAGTATAGGAGCTGTGGGTGTGTTCAGTATAGGAACTGTGGGTGTGTGCAGTATAGGAGCTGTGGATGTGTGCATTATAGGAGCTGTGGGTGTGTGCATTATAGGAACTGTGAGTGTGTTCAGTATAGGAACTGTGGGTGTGTTCAGTATAGGAGCTGTGGGCGTGTGCATTATAGGAACTGTGAGTGTGTTCAGTATAGGAGCTGTGGATGGGTACAGTATAGGGGCTGTGGGTGTGCGCATTATAGGGGCTGTGGGTGGGTACAATGTACGAGTTGTGAATAGGTACAGTATAGGGACTATGGGTGGGCACAGTATAGGGGCTGTAGGTGGGAACAGAATAGGGGCTGTAGGAGTTCTGAATGTATACAGTATAAGAGCTGTGGGTGGTTCAGTATAGGACCTGTGGGTGGGTGCAGTATGAGACTCCTTTCTCTATATTCTGCATCCTCAACTGGGCATTCCAAGCCAAGCTGGGATTGTTTGCTGTGTGTTTTTCTGAACAGGGAGCAGAGAACTGTTTTTAAATTAGAGCCCATATCTTTTCTAAAGCCTACCCCATGTAAATGTGCCTCCTGTAACCCTGTGGGTGGAGGATGTGGCCTTAGGTGCTGGCACCAGGTGCACGCAGATATTTCTCCATGGCAGAAAACTGGACAAGGGTGTCCCTTGAAGATAATCATTCTCCACATATACCTCTTATGCAGACTGATCAGAATGAGGAGACATCTTGAAGCCAGGGATTGCTTAGGACCCAGCCAACTGAGGTTCCTGGAGTCTGCTAGAGCAAATCCCACAGTCCAACGGAGGGGAAGACATCTCTAGCTATAAGGACAGGAGAAAAAGGATGAAGGGAGATGCTGGGGAGTGTGAGGGAAGAGGAATGCATAAGTGTCAAGGACAGAGGAGAGAGAAAAAGGGGGCTGGTGGTGTATGGACACTAGCTAGACTTATCTACACTAATCTAGGAGGAGCAGAGAGATTCCTTAGGAGAGCTCCTTGTTGCTCCCATAGTAAAGGGAAGGGTGGAAGCCAGGAGAAGGTAGGAGGAAAGGAACAGAAACACCATGCTACACCATTTTTGTTTTTAACTGCTAAATATGGACCAGTGTCCTGCGTGGTAAACACAGACTCCACCCTTGGGCTACACCCCCAGCTCACAACAGGCATTCTTGATTCTTGCATAGTATATCAACTTCTCCACAGCCTAACTCGTTGAGAGAATCCAGACACAGTCCCCAGAAAGAGGTGGTTGGACAAAGGGAGAAAAGAGTGTTAAAATAACCCATAAGAGTCTGGAGAGATGACACAATGAGTAAAGCAAGCATCAAGACCTGAGTTCGAATCCCCAGAACGCATGCAAAGCTGAACGTGGTGGTGCACATTTATAATCTACCAGGAGGTGGATATTGGAGAGGATCTTGAAGCTCATAGTTCAGCTAGTCCCATGTACACAGTGGTAAAACAACAAAGAGAGCCTGACTCAAATATGGAAGGCAAAGACAGATAGTAGAACTTGTCTTATGACATGTACCTATACACACACACACACACACACACACACACACACACACACACCATAGACACACAGACAAGAAAGAACAGATTTAAAAAATAACCCACGGGAATGTGCATCCATTTTAGCTCACACAGTTATTATTATTATCACCATTGTCATCATTATCATTTTAGTATTATTATTATTAACATTAATTTATTAAATGTAATGGTGCTGAGAGTGGAAACAGCCTTTTGTATGTTGAGCACACACTGCTCTGATGATCCACATGCCAGCTCATATCTACTGTTGTATATGTTCTATACACAGCATCAGGTATAACTAGGGTGAATGAGATGCAGGGCTAGGTAGCTCTTAGGGACATGTTGAGTGTGTTCAGTAGGCGTGAATGGGTGTGTGAGTGCACATGCGTGTGTGTGTGTGTGTGTGTGTGAAGTTCAGGGAGTTCTGACATTCTTTCTAGAAAGAAAGATGCATTTCATTTTTTAAAAATTTATGTTTATTATTTTAAATTATGTGTGTGCACGTGTGCAAGGACAGATGCTGGTGAAGCTGGCAGCACCAATGGAGGCCAGAGGTGCTGATTTTCCTGGAACTGAAGTAATAGGAATCTGTGAACTGCTCGATGTGGGAAGTGAACTCGGGTCCTCTGCAAGAGGAGTAAGTGCCCTCACAGTTGAGCCATCTTTCCAGTGCTGCTGTGACTTGTTTTTAAGAGTCGTCTGGAAAGTCTAAAGAGCTAAAGGATCCTTGGCAAGCCAGTAGATGATGGTACTTAGACCATCTCAGGCGAAAACGTTGCTATCAGGCCATCCTTGGGGTGGAGGTGGGGGATTGGCTCTCCTAGCAGGACATAGCTGGAATTAGCAGAAAGCCTCTGTCCCTATCCCTACGAAGCCACCCTCTGTCACTCAGCACCAATCTTTGCTTCTCCCTTCTCCTTTTTTAAAGGAGAATTTTCCTCCACTGGGCATTTTGTGTTTCATTATGGTTTTGGCTGGAGGACTTCTCAGAACCTTTAGCACATAAACTTCTGAGAGGAAGGTCATAGGAAACCGTATGCTTGCTTACGCTAGGGGAGCGTCTTACTTTTGCTAGTACTTTGGGCTATTTTGCTTCCAGGGTGGAGTAAGAAAAGGCCGGGGTGTGAGTGCAGATCTCCAGGACCCTCCTGGGAGGTCTGGATCTCCAGACAGCCATCCCACCTGCTCCCCAAAGCTCTTTGAAAACCCTTCAACTGGATTAAGGATTTGATTAACTCGCCTTTGTCCTTTGGGATTTGACCTGGGGTGAATGGCTCCATTTCTTTTTGGCGCTTCCATTTTCTCCTCATTGAACTGGGATAATGGGCCCCAGTTCATTCGTGTCTTCAGGGGCTCTCTGACCTCAAGCATCTCAGGCCTGTGTTATAAGCACCCACTTTTTAAATGGCAGCACTGACTGAAAAACGCTGTGGGCAGTGCCCTCCGTGGGCCCAGACTCTAGGTTCCCTCAGCTTCTTGCTGGGATGGAAAGATCACGGAATCCCAAGTCGGGGGATGTGACCACTTTTCTCTCTGCCATTTTCTGGTGGCCTGTCCAGCCACTGAAGCTCACGGGGCCATTTCCTCTTTATTTAAAACAATAGGGTTAACAGGCCAAGGGAAAGTAGTTATAAAAGATGTTTTCTTGGACTCTCAGTTTTCCGCATTAACACGACTCCCCACCTCCCACCACTCCCATCATCTCCGGCACACACACACATACATACACACACACACACACACACACACACACACACACACACACACACACACACAGAAACACTCACTGGTTGAACTCAATGTGGCACAGAGGACCCAAGTCCCAGTGTTGGCTTTCCATCTGGGGCATGGGTGTGAGCCGAAGAGATCCTGAAAGCATACCTACACTGTGTGGGAGAGCCTCGGCATTCTGACTGATATGGATCGTTTCAAATGTTAAAAAAGCGCACGGGGGGGGCATTTTATGAGCTAACCGATTCATCCATGTGCAGAGCAAGCTCATGGGACCGCCCCTTTGGATTCTCAATGGAGGGCTTGGAAACACTTTTTTTTTTACACTAGGTAAGCTGGGGTGGTGGGGGAAGGGGTGCATCTACGCTGACAGGGAGTCTGGGTGAATGGAGGTGAAGGAAGCCGGTTGCAGCAGACAGACAGACTCCCCCCCCCAACACAGCCCTGGGCAGGAAACAGGAATGCTGTTAAGTGAGGGTCCAGCCGGTGGCTGTCTCCATTCCAGCAGCAGGACCACCCTGAGAAGGTCTAGAGAGCCCCCATCCATCACGGACAATAGTTGGCTTTCTTCCCTCCCCATTCATAACCATAGCACAAAAATGCACTCTGCTAATGGAAACCTGGTGTGGACCCTCAGATGGTCTTGGCAGTGAGCAGCAGGGGACTATGCCGGTGTGTGAGAAAGAAAGCAGAGAGGGAAGGAGAGGAGAGGAAGAGGGAAACAGGCAGAGGGAGAGCCTGATCCACCCGTCTCTTGTCCAGGGACCCTTATTGATGAGAGCTGAAGTCCTGGCCTATGTGTGGTCCAGTGACTGCTGAAGTCACCCAGGTCCCTTGCTCTCCCCGGGTCCTCACTGATTTCCAGGATGCTGGTGTGCCTGACTGGGTTTTCAGTTAGTTCTTTGCTGGAGAGAGCAGTCTCTCGAGCTGCTCCGGGCTTGTGCAAGCATGCTGCCAACTTCGGGGACACTAGCTTTAGAGTAGTACATTTTTCCTGTTGGAAAGGAGAACTGTCTGTCCATCAGCGGTCCCTATCCTGCCACTCTGATGGCCAATGTAGGCTGCCAGGCTGACTGAAGAGACAGCCAGTAGCACTCATATATATCTGGATAAAAACCAGGTATGGGGTATGTAGTGAGCTCAGGCCCTAGGCTCAAGACATCTGCCAGGAACTGGCTGTTTGACCTTAGTGAGGTCACTGTACTTCTCTGGCTCGGCAGCTCTGCTGGCCGAAGACAAATCTGAAGGTCTCCATCTCCGACCTGGGCTGGGAATTTCATCCATCATACTTAGACTCATGAAGAGCTGAAGAGCCCAGCCGGTGCCTTAACTTTTTCTATTTTATCTTTGTTGCTTGTTTTAGTACGCATTTAAACACTCCCAACCTCTGCTCTTTCCCAGACCTCCTCCTTTCTTTGCTCCTAGTCCCTCTCTCTGGTCAGAGCTGAAGAATTCGTAAGGGGTGGCGGGGGGGGGGGGGATTCAAGGCGAAGATGTCTTGGGGGGGGGGGGGGGGGGGGGGGGGAAGGAAGGCTGTGGGCTTGATCCCTCTTAAATCATTCCAATCCCTCCCTCCCGTCCTAAAAGGTAGATCTGAATAGCCTGCTTCTTATACCAGGTACCGTATTTGCTGGCATAGGCGAAGCTGCTGGAAGAACAGAGGTGTGTGGTTAAACCCTGAGCCTCAGGAGAAGCCTCAGGGAGGCCTCTGCTCCCTCTTCTCATTAATGGCACGCTTTAGCCTTGAGTTCCAGTCCGCTGGGAGCTAGATGGCCATGCATGTGGGGGCGGAAGGAACATGGGACTTTCTCAGGAGAATAGAAGTGTCATTGCTGTCTGTTTGACTCTAGCGTGGCTTGGAGGATCTGCATCTTCTATGACAGCATATACGGTAACTGAGGCATTCCAGAGGCCCTCAGAGGCCAGTCAGTCAGGAGTTGGGCCTTTCTGCTCTTTTCCTTTAAGAGAAGTTTGGGTTCTCTGGGGAACTGCAAATCAGCCACAGTCCCCCCTGCAGTCTTTCCCTTCCCCACCCTCCACCCACAGTGGCCTTGGGGGTGACTTAGGTCGGCCTTGGTCCTCATCCTGCCAGTCCCCCAGGGAGCTGGGCCAGCGGGTGTTGAGCAACACAGACCACTTTGAGGTGAGAGTGGTTGAATTGGGAAGGGGTGTGAAGGAGAGAGGGAAGGGTGAGGAGAGGAGAGAGAAACCTGACCAGATGTCTCCCTTCAGAAGGGCAGCAGAGGGAAATGGCAGTACACATCTATGAGGCAGGAAGGGAGATGTAGACAAGGAGATCCAGACTGGGTGTCCCCTCCTGCTCAAGCTTCCAAGGTCCCCATGGCGTAAGCTGTCTCCTGTTTTCCTCTTGCTTTGTTGTTACTTTTTCACGCACATCTATGCAGTGGCATGTGCGGGGGGTGGGGGTGTTAGGCACATGTGCCCGTGTTCTTGTGGAAGCCAGAGGACAGCCTTAGGTGTCATCCTCAGGAATGATGTCCTCCTCCTTTGAGACAGGGTCACCCACCGACTAGAATGGTTGGCCAGAGAGGCCCAAGGATCCTCCTATCTATGCCTCCCCAGTGTCTGGATTATAGACAGGCCCTATGCCTGGCATTTTTATGTGAAGTCTGGGAACTGAACTCAAATCCTCACACCTGCAAAACAAACGGCTTACTGAGACCAAAGTGCCCCGCAGCCAGCCTCCTAACTCCCCTGTCCTCCACGCCTGCATCCTGGTGCAGGCAAGGTTCTTTGTCCCTTAGAGACTTCCAATGCTGTCCAGTCTTGCTTCCTCTAGCTGTCTTGTTTCTTCTTTACTTATCCTTCATTTCTTCTCCTTTGATTTAATGCTAGATTGTCCTAAAAGGCAGTGGGAGAATCAGGAAGGAGTTTTGGAAGGATGGTGTCCATCTTTGGAGGACATTTCCTTAATGGTGGAGTCTGATCCAGATGTGGACAGAGGTGAGATAGGCAGAGTAAAGGAGCTCCCAGCTCAGGCACTCACAGGGTATTCACCAAGCACTGGCTGCAGACAGGTGGGGAGCTGTTGCTCTGAAGATAAGTATGACCATTGAGCTGGATCTGTCATCTCCAGGGCTCTGGTCCACACCAGCATTACATGGGAGCTCTCAGAAAGGCAAGTCCTCAAGTCCCACACCTTAGACTCGCTCAGCTAGGAAGGCTGGTGTGGAGTCCAGAGACCTGGGTCACCCCTTCTCCAATCTCTGAGAAGCCCGCCCTACACCAGCGGACTTCATGAGTCTTCCCTGATGGACGAGAGCTAAGAGGCTCACGAACCACTCAGGGTCTATTCTCTAGCTCCGAGCTTCCTCTTTCAACGCTTCTGCTCCAAGAGGAATTGTGTATTTGTCCTCAGGAGACCCGAGTGTGGCTGGCTTTCAGAGGCAGTCGTCCTGGCCATTTTGGCCTTTACTTCTCAGAATAAGGACAGTCAATCACAACACATTTTGCTTTCTATTCCTTTTTCTCTCCTAATTGTTTCAAGCTTTTACGTCCCGCTTGGCATCCTGATGTAGTGCATTCTCAGCTTCGGAAAACATCTTACGTGGACAAGGGTTTCTATACTTTGAGGACAGACTAGCAAGAAATGCAGTCAGGAGAGGCACAGCAGGTATTCATTGGGTACAATGAACATAATGACCTAGACGTTTTAGGGTAGCCTCAGTTTTGCACACTACACCCCCAAATTCATCAGCCCAGCCCTGGTACTGTACTTGTAGGTAAACTTTTTAATTTTTGTTTTTTGCTATGACTCCTAGGAAGGTGATTATTGTATTATTGGAAGTCAGCTTGTTGAACTATGGGAGGATATATCTTTAACAACCGGGGAAATTCATCCAGGACATCTTTTCTGGAGGTGGGTTATGCAAGAAAGAGGGGGCTTGTGGGGCTCTGATGCATTTTCATTCTCATTATTTCTACCAGTAAGAAGTCCCTTCATATTTCTGTCATTTAGAAATCAAGACACTTCCTAGCCCCTGTGGGGTAAAGACAGGAACAGTTCAAGGTTACCCTCTGCTACGTATTGAGTTCAAGATCAATCTCAAAAAACCAAACAAGAATGGAAAAAAATTAGCTCACATTTTGTTTTGTTTTGTTTTTTTCTTCTTCTAGTCTTCCAGCTTTGAGATTGGTAGGAGTGGCCTTTGCATGGGTCCTTCACGTTTCTGTCTCTGTTGTGACGAAGCACACAGGTGGTTTTCTGCTTGGGACTGGCTACTGAAGGATGACAAGTCACAGTATACAGAAAATAGCTTCCTGTCTGGCTTTACAAATCAGCAAAGTATTCATTCAGGACTGAGGGAGAGGCTGGTTCAGCTCAGCAGCTTGTGCTGAATACATGCCAGCCCCTGGGTTCCATCCCCAGACCCCAAACCAAGCAAACCAAAGAGTGAAGATAAAGGAAATAGAAAATTGAAATTCTATTTATTATTCGAGTGTTGTGCATGTGCATGCGTGTGCTACAACGTGTGCATAGCGGGCAACTTTTGGGAGTCAGTTTTCCACTTCTCCCTGATTGAGGCAAGGTCTGTCTAGTTTCTGCTCTGCTGTGTCGTACATTCTGGGCAAGCTGGCCTTCTGGTTGTTGGGTCATTCTCCCATCTCTACTCAAAATCTCACCATAGGAATGTTGGGATTACAGGAGTCCATTACTGCATCCAGCATTTATATATGTGAACTCAGGTCATCGGGGTTGCACGGGGCAAGCACTTTTACCCACTGAGTCATCTCACTGAATCGTCTCACTGGCCGGAACAGAGAGATTTGCAACAAACAAAAGCCAGGCAACTTTGTTTCAAGAAGATCCATAATAGGGGCTTTCTAGACTGCACTAGCTAGTTTTATCTCAATTTGACACAAGCTAGAGTCCTATGAAAGGGGGAAACCTCAGTTGAGAAAATGCCTCTATAAGATCAGGCTGTAGGCAAGCCTTTCGCACATTTTCTAGTGATTGAGTTAGTGATTGAGGGAGGAGGGACCAGTCAATTGTGGGTAGGACCATTCCTTGGCAGGTGGTCCTGGGTGCTATAAGAAAGCAGGCTGAGCAAGCTATGGGAAGCAAGTCAGTAAGCAGCTCCCCTCCATGGCTTCTTCATCGACTCCCGCCTCCAGATTCCTGCCCTGTTTGAGTTCCTGCCCTAACTTCCTTTGATGATGACCAGTGATATGGAAGCGTAAGCAAAATAAACCCTTTTGTTCATGGAGTTTCGTCATAGCAATAGTAACCTAAATAAGACATAGACCGAGATGTATTTTCCGAAGGAAGAATGCAGATGCAAGAAAACAGAATGGCGCCTGAAGGAGAAGGGACATGTGAGCACAAAGCACAGAAATGACAACCGTGAGTTGCGGTAGGGTAGTCAGAGAGCAGATCCAGCAGCCCGTGGGCATGTGAACAGCCAAAAAGAACAGGAGCCTTTTCTTGATGGGAATATTGATTTCAAGTTTCAAGTTGAAAGTTTACTTATAGAACAAATGGGCAGGGTGGAGAAATGTTTCAGTGGTTAAGAGCACTGGCTGTTCTTTCGGAGGGCCTGCTTTTGATTCCTAGCACCCACATGGCAGCTCCCAACCGCTTGTAACTCCAGTTCCAGGGGATCTGATGCCCTCTTCTGACCTCCTTGGGCATCAGGCATGTACCTCACACACATACATATGTGCAGACAAAACACATAAAATTGAAAGAAGAGGAGGAGGATATACAGAATAATCCAAAATAGTAGAAAAATATGGAATCATTTTTGCAATAATACCTTTAAAAAGGGAAGAAACAAAAATGAAAGAAATTTGTGATATTATCAGTGATAATGAGATGCAAACAGGTTAAGCACTTTCATTTAAAAATCAGTTGTAATTGTTGGACAGAGTTCTTCTGTAGAAGAGCAAACCTGGCTAGATTTGCTGTGATCATTACATTTCTGCTGTTTTCTAAAGTCACACCGAAAACTTGGACACCAAAGGGTTGAAGGCAAAATCATGGGGAAAGAGGCACCTGGCAAGTGTCATAGAAAAGGAAGACATGAGTGATGTTACCACCAGACAAAGCTTACTGCCAGGCAGAAAGGGTTGTTAGACAAAGGATTGGAGGAAGGGCTGGAGACAGGACTCAACAATTAACAGCAGGGGCTGCTCTTTTGGAAGACCCAGGCTTGGTTCCCAGCACCCACTTTAGGCAATTCTCAACTGTCTGTAATTCTAGTTCTAGGAGACCTACTGCCTTTTTATGGTCCCTGTGGGCATCCCATGCACATTCCTGTAGTTGGGTACTCACATACATAAAACAAAAATAAATCTTTATAACAAATGATCTTGCATGAAGAGCAACATTTAACTCATTAGGATTTAACATTATTAATCTTGCACGTAACGATTAACACAATTTAAAACATAACAATAAAAAACGAAGAACCATAAAGAGAAACTAAAAAATCTGTATTGTGGTGGGAAGCCTGAGTGCCGTCTTTCAACGTTTGATAGAGCAAGCACCAGAAGAGAGACAGACTGTGGGTCATTTAAACAACACAGCTAATGAGCGTGAGCTAGCGGAAGTGAACTGAATTCTGAGCCTGAGAAATGGAGACGCGTCTGTTCAGGTACATTTGGCACTTAAGATACGCTGTCTACATGATCCACCTTAAAGCAAGTCTCTGCAGCTTTGAATTGCTCTCCTGCAAATGAGGTACTTTGACTATGAAGATATTAAATAAGGGATCAGTAACAAAAATGGCTCAAAAAGTCCCATACTGGGAAATTTAAAGACACGCTTTAAAACAACGCCGATAACTCCAAGCGCTATAATAGAAAAGAGGAAGCAAGCACTAGTGACTGAAAGGGATAACGGTGAAGGCTAAATTTTAGGAAATGCAGGTACAGCAGTGGTCAGAGAAAAGGAACAACTTTTGAAGACAAGCAAAGGATCATCAGAACGAACAGCATAATATTTCAAAACCAAAAGGCACAGATGAATATAGGTCAGAATAAATGAAGTAAAGAAGAAATAGAGAAGATTAACAAAGCTCAAAGATGTTTCTTTAAAATGACAAATGTGGGCAGGCAAGATGGCCCAGCAGGTTAAGGCGCATGTCACTAAGCCTAATGACCCGAGTTTGATCCCTGATATCCACATGGTGGAAGGAAAGAACCAATCCCTGCAAACTGCCCTCTGACCTCCACATGTGCACTATGACATACACGTACATGCAAATACACACAAAGGAAGTAAATAAATAAATGCAAGAAAAATTTAAATGGTGAGTGTGTTTGGCAGTGGGCAGCAACAATAACTGTGAGTTAAAGAAACAGGGCAAAGGATAATAACCCAAGAAAGGAGAAGATGTCACTATTCATTCTGAGTTGAGTGGTGTCGCCCAGGCATGTGTTGAGGCCTTGACCCTAGTTCCTGTGAAGGAAACTTAGAAGAGGCAAAGAGACCAGATGTAAGCCCAGGAGGTCAGCATGTGGGGTTGCAGGGAGGGTCTAGGGGGGATGCTCGTGTAAGTCACCGAGCACCAAAGATTTCCAGGGCTCCTCAGGACACAGAACAGACCTAGCCCAAGGAAGGCAGTGGCAACATTGGTCATTTGATTGGAGACTTATAATCTCCAAGACCATGACACATTCGTGTTGCTTAAGCTATCTAGCTTCTGGTTCCTTCCTACAGTAGTTTTAAGGAAGTCATGTGAGAACAAGGCAACCTGGGATTGAAATACAATAGAGTAGTGTGCCACCCAAAACTTTCACACACTCAAACACATATGTACTACAAACACGTGTGCGCGCACACACTAAGAGGAACAAATGGCATATCCAAAGAAAGGATTACTGTTCAGAATGTACAAAAGTCTCATCACAGCCCCAAGGAACATACAACTTAGCAGGAAAGTGTTCGGAACACAAGCGGGAATTTTGTAGGACGTGAGGACTGATTGGCAAACGAATCAACGAAAAGGATGCCGGTCAGTGGTAGAGTGCCTGCCTAGCATGCATAAGGGAGGTCTGCCTTCCATTCCCATCACTTATCTTGGCTCTCTAAGACTTGATAGGCTCTTGACTGAAGGTGGAAATGGAGGCCAAATGAAGTTTTGCAGTGGGGGTTCATGACCTGTGAGGAAGGAAGGAAGCCTGTACTCTTGGCCTGGCGTTTGATTGCCAGTTTCTGATCACTTAGGATGGCCTCTGGGGGTTGAGGTGATCAAAGATGTAGGGACTGTAACCAGAGGGAGGAAGGCACAGACTCAGTTCATCGTCTCTCAAGCACTGTCCTCACACCTCCCTTGCGGGACAAGACAGATGCAACCAGAGGCCAACAGGCATGGCTCGCATTTCCTTTCCGTCTTGTCTTCTGATGGGAAGAGGGTAAGTGGTGTCACAGACCTTGCATGCTCTTCCATGAGTCCTTGGCATCAGTCTCTCTAGTCTATATAAATGGGCACAATGCTCTGGAGAAAGTGGCTGCGCTGTGCTCTAAGTCTGCGTAGAAAGGCAGCCTGGAGGCTTGATGGAGGTGCCGGGAAGCCTGGGCTCCCTGGGAAGCAGCTCGCCCTGATATGACTTTGTTCTGTGTGACTCATCCTGCAACCTAGCTCTACCCTTAAACGCTGGGTCTCAGCAGAGGCTCAGAATGGATGGGGTTGGGTGAGGAACAATCACTTACCCCACGGCCAGCCGTGGCCATACAGATGACAGGGCAGATGGGCTAATACTCATTTCTTCTTGAGGACCAAGTATTTGGGAACTAAGTAAAATGACTAGTAACCCACAGGGGCTCAGTAGGTCAATATAACGGTCTGCGTATTAGAGAGGCTGCGAACCCAGGAAAGGCTCAGTGTGCGAAGACAGAGGCCTCAGCAATGCAAGCCCTGTGCTGAGAGCCCAGCCGCTGTCCTTGGTGTTCAGTCCGCATTGGAAGGCTGAAGAATCTGGGGTCCGCTGTTAGCAGAGGCTGGTACGGTAGCCACCACAGTCTCGCTCAGGAGCACAAGGAGGACCAACCACTGGATGGTCTAGTGCCATGAGAGACACAGCTGACTTCAGGACCAAAGTCCGCTTTGCCGGACAGTGCTCTGGGTCCTCGCTGGATCCCCTTGTGTATTTTCACTGTGATCCACCTCTTTCTTAGACTGACCTTCTGTCCTGCACACGAGCCTTCATGCCTTCATATAAATGTCAAGGGAGGCTGTGGCCCCAAGAACTGCTCGCGAGTGTGGCTGCACGTTCTGCTCTGGTAAGTCAAATGTTCACTTCTTAGTTTCCCTCTCTGAGAGGGAATGGGACTATTCTTTCATTACCAAATTCAAATTCTCAGGACTGAGTAGATGGGAAAGTGCGTGCCTCAGAGTGCAGCACAGGGGCCTTTATCCTTTGATGTCCTTTGTCAATGTCCTCTTTCCAAATACAGAAAGGCCCGTTCATTCTTCATGCAAGTTATGTTTCGAATTCACTGTGTCGTAGCGTGTGTGCGTACACATGTGTGTTCTCAGAACCATGCAGGGTGCTGGCACGATGCTGGAGACTTAGATACTCCTTGCCCTCAGCATTCTTCACCTAGACTTGGAGACATATACCCAGGTGTCCTCTTAAGAACGGAGAGGGAGCCTGTAAAACCCAATGCTGTGACTGCTGAATATTTATATTCATCTTTCAATCAGTTAGGAACCAGCACAGTCACCAAGGCCCCAGGACAGCAGGACAAGCTGGGGTTCAGGAGTCCGCTGAGGATGTCAAGCTAACTTTCTTTCCTCACTGACAAGGTGTGGAGCCAGGGCTTTGCTCATGCTAGGCAAACACTCCACCAATGAGATGCCCACCCCAGCCTAGGCAAGCCTCCAACTCGCATACCTCTTACCTCTGCCTACAAAGTACCACACCACCATGCTCCCAGAATGTAAAATCCTTGACACAACCAATTCATCAAATTCTTACAATTGCACTTACAATTACACTTGAAGTAAGCAATATGATTCCCAATTTATAGCTTATGCAGCAAGACTCAGAAGGAAAATATATATATATATACATATATATATATGTACATATATAAAAAAACCAAGTAGGGCTCACACCTCTGGTAACATCAAACCCTGCAAAGTCAGGCTTGCCATTGTTCTCCCATTGCTCTGTCCTCATCACCCTAGAGGAAGTGGTGCCAGCAGTCTCAGGGATGTGAGAGCCCACCCACCTTTCTCTCTTAGCTCCTTTAAAGGTGACTTCCTGAGGCCAAGTGAACTGTGACCTCTTCCTGGCCTGCTGGATCAAGGCTGGTCCAGAGCATCCCCTTACAAAACCCCAATATCTATCTGTGACCCCCATTCCCAGTCACAACGGCTTCCCTGAAAGTGTGCCTTCCTTGGCGTCTTGAATTTACTGTCTCCTCTGGCACCAAGTCCTTTTCTTCTTCTGGCTGAAGATGGTCACCAGTCATTAATGAAGACCCTGCTAGAGTTCCCCTGTCACCAGCAGACCAGGCCTCACCACACCGCCCTCTCTGAGGCCAGCAGATCCCGTTGGTACTTACCAGCTACTCAGTTTTTAAAACCACCAAGAGATCTAGACAGCAGAGGTCAGCTGAAGTGTGTGGAAGCAGGAGGCTGGAGAGTTCAAAGTCAGCCTTTGGGGGTCTCAGCGTCAAAACATCACTAAGTGCCAAACAAATCAAGTAAGTGTGGTTTTCTCTGTGCAGAGTATCCGCTGAGGCAAATGCCTTTTTACATGAACAAGTGATTGAAATGAACAAATGAAGGGGAAGGGGAACTGTTATGGCAAGGTAGACATGGCTGCCTGGGTCATGGTCTGGAGGGGAGCAAGGATTCAGTAGCACTCGGAGAGTTTGGAGCTCAACCTACAAACTGAGTGGATGAACTTGGGCGTGACTCTAACCTCTGCCATTCAGCAGTGTGCTTAACCTCGCTGCAGCCACATCTGTAAGAAACGGATGAGCCCCGCTTCAGGGGGCGCCTATTATGAGGGGTAAATAGGATGATGTCTGCAAGCATCTCCCAGAGACAGATAAAGATGATTGGGGCAGGTGTGTGGGGGGAGCCCTTTTATACAGTGCCATTCCACTCTGGCCCTGTGACCATCCATACTGTCATCGCCTGGATAGAGAGAGGCATTCTGGAACCCCACTTTAGTCAGGAATCCCCCAAGTTTCTGAAACAGAAGGTAACCACTTGCCGGCTGGGTGGTGGCTGGGTGGGGCGGTTTCATTGAATGTTAACGTGGGGTGGGGAGGACAGTAGTTGGACCGTTGGTTTATTTCAAGGTTGCAAGACCTGCAGCCATCTCTTCCCACAAGCTCCCCTGGCGCTAGCCAGATGTTTCCTCTTTCTCACTGTTGGTGGGCAGCTTGGGGATGTGGGGGATGGGAGAGGGAGGAAGTGAAGGCAAGGGAGATTCCTTACTGGAAGCCCATCTCTCTCCTCCTGGGGTTTGCTGCCCTCCTGAAATCATAGGATACCCTGATGGATGTATATTGTATGGCCAAAGCCAGGGTCAAGGAGAACCAGGGGCATTGAGGTGGGGTGGCCAATTTCCTGGAGGAGAACCTTGACAGGGACCTTGAG